>CM054117.1:103499954-103944954 GCA_028673005.1 Tanypteryx hageni | reverse complement strand
GCATGCGTCACTTCATTCTCCAAGCGTGGTTTTTTAACAATAAATTTATCCATTCCGAATGTGTTTGCAGCTTGCAGCTTTGTTAATAAATAACAGTCACAAACCACCTAACCGACAACACAACACAATGCAATGTTAACGCAGAACGCACTAGAAAGAAACGCAGTACGCTTTTAAAATATTGTTTTGTTACGAGTTCGTGGGTACACAAGAATAGAAAGGCCAAAAACTCCCTCGACACTCACTCTACAACGCTCACTACGAAAATAATTGCCTCTAACTCTTCTCGCTTATCTTAATCTCGCCACTATTCGCTTGTGCCGCTGTCTCAAGACTGACTTCTAGCGACCGATGCGGTCCCTTTTATATAGGCGGGAGCTATGATTCCAGAAAGCTCTGCAATCTTCACGCTTCCGCCACCGACTGGTTCCATGTAGAATCTTCCAGTATCGCTATCCCGATGCTTCTCTGTTGCCGTCCTTGTCGGCCGGCAATCGGGACAGACAGATCTCGCCATATAGTGACACTTTGTAGAACTAAGCGCCCATATGACGGCGTAACAATATCACGACTAAACTAAAGCGTCAAGCATACACAGCGTCAGAGGAATGACTGAGTGACTTGTGAAAGAGGTGGAGTGACAATTGGCGGGAGGGGTGAAGCGGGCAATATCCTGGCATGAGTCTGTTTACCTATCTGTATTATTGTATTGTTTATTTTTATTATAGTTGTCTCACTTAATCTCAAAAATACACTGGACAAGACAAAATTATGGGGGGGGCTCAGCCCCCCCGACGGCAACATCCGGGCGGCTCGGGTCCCCTCAAGCCCCATGGAGTCAGCGCCTATGGATATAACAAATGAAGAAATCATAAAAGAAGTTGGAATAAGGTGTAAATCTGTAGGAAGATTGCTCTAATTTAAAATATTAACAAAAAATATCCATTATAGATTATAAAATCCATCAATTTTAAATCTACACCTTCTAGTTGTTTCTTTTATTTTATAAACCTATCACGTTTTTATTGCTATAAAAATTAATTTTTGTTTTAATTATACATCATTTTTCAATGTATACAATTTTAATTTATTAGAGGGCATGTTATAGTGCAATATATATGGGTGTTTAAATATCATTTAAATGTATATTACGAATTATTAAAAAAACAAAATTGTTATATTTCTATATTACTAGTGAAGTGTTTTCTCTGGTTTTTCATATGTAAAACAAAATAACAAAACTGATTTTTCAAAATAAACGTGGGAGAGGGGCTGGGAGAGGGAGTGGGAGAGAGGTGGGAGAGGGGATGGGGGAGGGGTGGGGGAGGGGTGGGAGAGGTGATGGGAGAGAGGGTGGGAGAGGGGGTGGGAGAGGGGATGGGACAGACACAGACAGACAAACGACTTTATTAGGGTGAAATTGAGACTATGTAGTCCCTTCTTACATTTAACCCTTTCGTCATATAAGTAATTACAATATTTACAAAATAAGAGAAATTAATTATTACATACAGATTTCAACAAAATACATATTAATTACAAATTAATATATTTGTTGGTAGATAACAGAGAATTACCATAGAATGTTAGTTTTGTGGGTCATAAAAAGCTGTGTATCAGTTGTTTTAACACAGAAAAAATTCCCACTGCGGAAAACACCTACGAAGAGAAGAGAGGTGTAAAAAACAGCAAAAGTTTCTAAATAGTTTAGGGGAAGGAAAAAAATACAATAATATGAGAAAAAGAGAAAAAATCATTCATAAATACAAATATATGTACATACATTTATATCCATATAAGGGAGGGAGGGGTGAGAGGGAAATAGGGATTTTAGGGTAAGATATGCCTGGTTGATTACAGAGTAATTATAATACAGGAGAATAAAGTGAATAAATTAAGAAATTATGCATAATAATCGTATCCTTTGACAACCTGAAAGAGAAGATAGAGCGTGGTTCAATGCATGGAGAGTGAGAGGAGATACTTGTAATACAAGCGTTTAAAAGTGCTTAGAGATAGAGAGTTTTTATTAACGTTGGAAGGCCATTCCAGAGTTTACAAGCAGTGACGCTAAAGGATTTGTTGTTAATTTCTGTTCTATGAAGTGGAGTTAGTAGTTTATCACATCGTCTGGTATTGCAAAGGTGAACCATATTAATGGTGACAAAATTAGATGAAAGATAACAAGGGATGTTGTTATTTAGAATTTGATACAATAGAGGGAGAAGGTGAAGGTTTCTTCGGGAATCAAGTTTTAGCCAGGAGAGTCGACGGAAGTATTCTGAGACATGGTCAGATTTTTTAAGATTAAAGATGAATCTGATGCAGGCGTTATGAGAACGTTGTAGCTTAATGGCGAGTTCCTTTGATAAGTCCTGGTATACAACATCACAATAATCGAAGTGAGGAAGAATTAGGGAGGTCACTAGCTGTATTTTTAGTGATGAGGGAAGAATGTTAATGAGAGGCCTTAGAGCAGTGGTTCTTAACCAGGGGTGCGAGGCACTGTTTCTAGGGGTGCAAGGTGTTGATCTAGAGATTTTAATAAAATTAATTTAATAGAAACATAAAATAAAATATGCAACGAAACATTTTGGAGAAATGTCATTTAATTTGTCACAGCCTTTGAATAAATGCAAGTCATTATAAATGAGACGATTATATGTTTATGTCTTCAAAAGAAACATTTGCATATGAGCGTGCAGGTTATACCCTTCAAGGATGCCAACCGTCTGCTATCCCCACCCTGCTGCGAAGCACTCGCCTGCTAGAAATCAGCGTTTCTGCATTAGTGACACAGTTCAAAGATCTTGTAATCATTACAATGTAATGCAAACCATTACAATGTAATAGTTGACGTCGCGAGGTGTTCTGAACCTTCTTTCATTAAATAAATAAAATGTTATTATATATTCTAATTTTTCTTTTTCAAATCCTTAAACTTGTTCCCAAGACTTTTTACACAGATAGTTGGACTTTGTCGAATTTTATTCTTCATCGCTCAACTGTAACTAAAGCTGAGACACACATTTAAATAAATAATCAAAGATATTTTTTCGGGGGTGCGAAAGCATATTCTGAAAGTCCAAGGGGTGTGGGGATCTAAAAAGGTTAAAAACCACTGCCTTAGAGAGTGTAAGGAGGAGTTTACCGTCTTGCAGATTTTTATTATATGATTATTCCAGGTAAGCGTTTCATTAATTAGAATCCCTAGATTTTTTACGATTTTGCAATAGGTATAACTGAGCCATTCAAAGACAGAGGAACTGATTCCGCAAGGTTTATAGAAGCCAGTAGTTTCGGATAACTGATTAAAATGGCTTGAGATTTTAAGGGGTTTATGTTGAGAAGATTATCGTAGCTCCATTCTTGAAGTTGAGCCAAGTCATGATTTATGTTGGCTATGGAAAGAGATAAGTTATTGGGTTTGGTGTCTAGGTAGATTTGGAGATCATCGGCGTACAAATGATGCTTGGAGTAAGTTAAGTATTGAGAACAATCATTAATGAATAAAGAGAACAATAGAAGACCTAAAATTGAGCCCTGCGGAACGCCTTGGTTAACATTAAGCCATGAGGACAAGGAATCGTTGGAGATGAATCCGGCATATACAAAATCGCCTGCACAGAATGTGAGAAAATATACATAGGTCAAACAAAACGGAAGCTAGAAATCAGATTCAAAAAACACATCGCACACTTCAGACACAACAGGTTTAACAGGTCTAGCGTCGCAACACACATACAAGAAAACAATCACCCCATTAAAATCGAAAACATGACTCTCTTAAAATCAACACAAACAGACTGGAAACTTGACGCTTACGAAAGCATATTCATAAACAAATACCGAGAAACGGTTATGAATAACTACAAGGGACTCATCCCCCACTCACCTCTCTATGCGTTAACGGTCACTTCGGTCCCCGCCCCCCCCTTCATCCTTTCACTTTTACCCCGAACATATAAATACACAACACAAGACACCTTCAAATCATACTAGCTACTGAAGATGAGAGCGTATCTCTCGAAATACGTATATAGTGCTTGTTCCAGAGAAGTTTTTCTTTATTTGTGCAGTGTTCGTGCTTTAATTTTTCCTTTTAGGCTTAGGTTTTGACCACAAGTCCCTGTAAGACCATTGTCCAGCAAACTTGTATTTTTATTTATTTTTTACCTTAAACCTTTTCTTTTGAGCGCTTCTCTGGGTAAACTTTACGGTTTGGAGTTAGTAATTTTTAATTCATGCGACAAAGGTCTTTGTCGGCATGTTAAAAAGAAAGGAAAACGTCTTATTAGAAATGTTTACGATGCAATTCATGAAAAAAATGAATTGGGTTGAGTAAAATCATTTCGGTAAACATTCGCTTTCATGACCGCGCGATCCTTCGTTCCTCGCTGCATAGGAGAGCGTCAACGCAAACCAATATCTGTTATTTCGTCCTCTTCGAGGTGGTTCGGATTACTAAGGTTTTTTGCATCCCCAAAGCAAGTTAGTTGAGAAGGAGCCTTTGTTCATTTCGGAGAGGAACTACGAGCAATTGTGTATATCTATTTGTATGTATTTGTTTACACATAATATACGTTTAGTTAAATACCTGAGGAAAGGAACCCTCAAAATTGGGTTGCTTTTCTTGGTCATCTGAAAGAAGATGTAGGGTTTGTTTTCCTCTTCAGATAAGGGCTTTCTCTGTTGTGCTATCTAGTGGGACCAAAGCAGCGATGAAGCGAGTGAGCAAGAAGAGGACACGTCAACTAAAATCACGAACAGCGAAGCTCTTCCATATATTTATTAGAAGTGTTTACTAAACTATAAGGCATTTCTTGCTGAATCCAATTAGGCATGTGTAAATTTTCTAAAAATATTTGGAAAGGACTCATAAGCTAGTTAACTTTTGAAAGTTTTCCGTGTTTTGCATCTAAATTAATTTCTGATGATTTCCAATGAACGAAATGTAATCATTTCTTCTAAGTTACTTTTGTAATGACCAATAATAATGACTATATAACTAAAACGTTTATATTATTAATAAATTGTCTTCTAATAAATCAGTAATACTACATTTACTTAAAAATTTCCAGTTAATACATGAAAAAGTTGAGATACGTAAAACTTTTCACCTAATTGGTTTAGATGGGTAGATTCGTAGAATAAAATAGTTACTAATTTAAGTTATTCTTTTATTAAGATTGTACATCAATATCCTGGTAGTAGTAGTTCTTCATTTATACTGGTGCATCGACATCGAGGGTCATTTTGCACTTTCGTCAAAAGGTTAATATTTACAATTTAATGATTATATATACATATACACACACATATATATAAATAAATAATAAAATAAAAATAGAAAAGAATAGAATTTAAAATCGTTGGAAAAGTCCAGCCTCCGTTAAAAATAATAAAACTTCATTCATCCTAGTTGTGTCATTACCTAGGATGTCTCTTATACATCCCCTGATATTGCATTTCCTACGCAACTCAAAATATCTTTGGCATTCTGTCAGGAGGTGTCTTATGGTAAGAAAAGTGTCGCAGTCATCACATCGAGGTTGTACCCGTGGGGTGGTAAAAAGGTACGAGTGGGTTAAGGCACAGTGGCCTATCCTCAATCGCGTGATGACCACCTCCTCCCTTCTACTATTCCTGACAGATGATTGCCATGCACCGGTACTGACCTTGATTGTGCGTAATTTGTTGTTTTCGAGGTTTTGCCATGAGGCTTGCCACTCCTTCTGCAGTGCGCCACAAAACATCGCACGAAGGTCTCTCCAAGGCACGAGATCCATTTGCACCTCTGGGTTTCCCAGGGCATCCTTAGCAGCGACATCAGCTGCCTCATTGCCTGCTATACCTACGTGGCTCGGCACCCACACGAACTTAATTTGCACACCTCGACTCTTCAAGATGATGAGGGAGGAGTGCACATCCTGGACCAAAGGATGTACTGGATTATAGCAGGCAATGGATTGTAATGCGCTCATTGAGTCGGAACATATCAGGTGAGATATATTCCGACGTTCAATGCTCTCCAGGGCCAGCTTAATAGCTGTGAGCTCCGCAGTGTGGATACCACATAACGGATTAAGCTTGAACCCGAAGGATGTGTGCAGGGATACAAAGGCGCATGCGCATTCTGTTGAGGACTTCGACCCATCCGTGAAGATAGGTGCGAATCCTGGACAGCGTGACAGGATTTCGGCGAATGCAACCTCGTGTTCTGCAGGAGGACACTCATTCTTGGACCTTCGAGCTAAATCAAATAAGATTTCTGGCCTCGGGGTACTCCAAGGAGGGTTACGCGGAACTTGCGATCTATAAATCAGGGGTAAAGTTAAATTATTGCCTATAATATAATTATAAAAACGAATACCAAGGGGCTTCAGGGCCCGGGGTATTCTGTTAAAAACGTCCATTAAACTACGATTAAAAACAATTTTAAAACACGGGTGCGAAGGAAGGGCTAAAAGTTTGCTGCATAACTGCACATCAGGACATTCCTCCTGATTTCCAACGGTGGCTCTCCAGCATCACAATAAATGCTGGGGATGGGACTGGTTCGAAAGGCACCAGTCGCCAACCGTAGTCCGGCATTGTGCAGTGATGTCAGTGCACGCAGATAAGATATAAAACAGCCGTAGTCGAGCTTGGACCGAACCAATGCCCTGTAAAGGAGAAGCATTGATGTTCGGTCCGCACCCCACGAGCGGCCAGTCAACGCTCGTAATACACTGAGCGACATCCGGCACTTCACCTTAAGGGATTGAATATGGCTTCGCCAATTTAGCCGCTCGTCAAACAGAACACCCAGGAAACGCACCGAGTCCACGAAATTCAACTGGTGGTTGCCCAGCCGAATTATAGGTTTGGGGAATATACCCCTGCGCCTATTAAAATGGACACATGTTTTCTCTTCCGCAAAACGGAGGCCATTGCGGCGGGACCACTCGTGGAGACGATTGAGCGTAATTTGTAGCTGCCTCTCAGCCAGTGCTACCCTTCACGATCAACAAAATATTGCCAGGTCGTCAACAAACAGAGAGGCTTCCACAGGTGGTGTGATGGAATTTACTACGTCATTGATCGCTATTGCAAACAGCGTTACGCTTAATATGGACCCTTGCGGAATTCCATTTTCTTGAGGATATGTGTTGGAAAATGAGTTTCCAATACGGACCTTAAAAACTCTATCCGATAAAAAATTTTGAATAAAAGTAGGCAGATTGCCTTTAAAACCCCACGACCTAAGACACTTTAAAATTTTAAAACGCCATGTCATGTCGTAGGCCTTCTCCAGGTCAAAGAAGACCCCCACAACATGCTGGCGATGGACGAATGCCTCTTGGATGAAGCTGTCAATCCTTACCAAGTGGTCGACAGTACTGCTATGCTGCCTGAAGCCACACTGGATGTTGGAGAGAAGATTACGGTTCTCAAGACACCAAACTAGCCTTCGGTTCACCATTCTCTCCATTAGCTTGCACAGGCAGGAGGTCAGAGAAATTGGCCTGTAGTTCCCGAGGAGAGTCTTGTCCTTTCCCTGTTTAGGGATCGGGACTACTATAGACTTTCTACAACTCTTGGGAAAATCTCCAGGCCTGGTTCGAAGGGGCGGAAGCCTCCTTCTTCACGACGCTTATGCGACGCAAAGGCCAGATCGTAGTTGGCCGAGCTACTTATGGAAGCATAGTGATTTCCAAAAGCCTCAGCTACTGTGGCTGGCTCCATCACAATGGACCCATTCACAACAACAGATGGGGTGCCTGGGAGATGATAAACACCGGAGATACATTTCACTTTCCTCCAAACCTGTGCAATAGGTGTTTGGTGGGTGATCGAACTGACATACTTCATCCAAGAGTTCCTTTTTGCGGTTTTCACCACCTGACGAGCCTTCGCTCGCAGGCGCCGGAATGCCGCTAGATTCATACATGTAGGGTACTTGTTAAAAATGCGTAGGGCCTTCTTTCGTTTCCTGATTGCTTCAGCACATCCATCGTTCCACCAAGGCACTGGTGGACGACTTGCCTTGACAGCTGAAACAGGAATGCTCTTCTCTGCAGCATGCACTACCGCATTACGAAGGTCCTCTACGTTTTCAACGCCACTACGAGTCGAGTTAAAATTAAAATCAAGGTTCTTTTTAAAATCCTCCCAGTTGGCTTTCTTCAAAAGCCATTTCTGGGGGCTGTTAAAATTTTCACAAAAAAAAATTTTACGGATAAGAAGGGGGAAGTGGTCACTTCCACAGAGATCATCATGGACTTGGAGTTTAAAACGGGGAGCAATACTACTGCTGCAAATCAATAGATCTATTGAGGAGTATTCTCCTGTAAAAGAGTTAAAACGAGTCTTTTCTTTTTTATTAATTCAAATAAGATTAAAATTTGTTAAAAACTTTTCTAAAACACGCCCTCGCCGATTAGAACCACTCACAGTTTCTCCCAAAAGGGTGCTATGAGGATTAAAATCGCCCAAAAGGACGAATGGCTTGGGTAATTGCTCCACCAGATCCTGCAGGATCCTCATGGTTACTGGAGCCCACTCCGGAAGGTATACATTACAGAATGTAACCCTCTCCGGTACAGCTACCGTCACAGCAAGGGCTTGCAAGGGTGTCTGCAAGTCTACCCGGGAGGTGTATAGGGTCTCCCGGACAGCAGCAGCAACACCACCTTGCGCTCGTCGACCGCTAAGGTCATCTAGCCGCAGGATGCTGTACCCCTTCAATTTAGGCGTGTCAGTAACCTTAAAATGAGTTTCTTGTAAGAAAATACAGGAGGGTTAAAATGTGCAATTAAAACCTTCAACTCCTCTAGATGTTTAAAATAGCCATTCAAATTCCATTGAATGGCAAACATAAATATATATTTAAAATGATAAAAGTAAAAGACTCGTGATTAAAACCCATCTCTGTGGAAGGGAAGCTTATCGCTTAAGCTTCAACTTCCTACCCTTCTTCTGGTTCAGGAGGAGAATTTTGAGTTGGTCCTCCTCCAACTCACCTTCCTCCATCTCCTCCTCGCTCAGTGCCATCGCATCACGAGGAGGATATTGTGGTGGAGTTATCTCACGTCTCAGGACGTGAGCTTTTGTCTCTGTGTCATTTTTCTTTGGAGTAGTCTTCTTGGAAGATATCACACAGATGGTTTTATCCACATCCATGGATGTGGAAGTATTTTTTCCTGTTTTTGCTAAAGATTCCTCTACCTTTTTTTCCGTTTTTTTCCTTGGTTGCTGTCCCTGATTCTCTGTCTGTATTCCTATGCTGGCCGTTTTAATAGGAGTTGATGGTGTTGCTGCCGTTGCCGCATAGGACCTCAAAAATGTTGGGGCTACGAGCACCTTATACTTCTTCCGGGCCTCAAAATATGGGATCTTCTCCGTCACCTTGATCACCATGATCTTCCTTTCTTCCTGCAGCTTTGGGCAATCCCGCGAGTAGACTGGATGCGGTCCACCGCAATTGCCACAAAGAGCAGGAGAGGCACAAGAATCCCCATCGTGCTTATTCTTGGCACATATTGGGCAGATAGATTCGCCCTTGCACCGAGGTGCAATGTGGCCAAATCTTTGGCATTGATAGCAACGCATGGGGTTCGGAATGAAGGGTCGGACTGGTCAAGACTCGTACCCAACGAAAACTTTTTCAGGAAGTTTGTCACGTGCAAAGGTGAGTACCACCGAGGTGGTATTGATGGTCTCACCATTACGTTTAGTCGTGAGTCTACGACAGGAGATGACCCCTTGCGAAGCCGTCTCCTTCGTTATCTCGTCGACTTCAACGTATAAGAGGTCGTAACAAGAAATTACGCCTCGGCACGTGTTAAGGGTCTTATGCGGCTCAACGGTGATTTCTATGTCGTGAAACTTCGTCATCGACAGCAACTTCTGGCTCTGCTTCTCTTCAGATGTTTCTATCAGCAGAGTACCGTCACGCAACTTTTTAACATTTATAGACCCAGGAACAGCATTGGTCAAAACTTTATGAATTAAGAAGGGAGATATCTTGGTGAGGTTCTCTCCCTCCTTATATTTCATTATCAAATACTTGCGGCATGTGCCGACAACCATATCTCGCCCATCCGTTTCCGGACGGGGTCTTTTGGGAGGAGGTAGTCCTTTCATAATAAGGAAAAATTTTCATCTCTTGGTCTCCCCACCCACCACGGAGCCACACATTTGGGACGCCACACCGCAAACCGGTATGGTCGCCAGGGCTAACCAAGGGATATAGCACCCGCAGCTAGGCTGCCTGCTTCAGGTTAGGTCTCAGCACCCACTCCACCCACCATACATGGGCCTTCAACCCCATGCACCTTCGACCCCCCTCCACAGACCTCCATAGCCCAAAGCACTCGCCACCGGAACGCCGAAACGTGACGGAAGCCGGAAGCACCTGACCGCCCGTCTACAGTGAATCTGGGGCCTAAGTGGTGTATTACTCCATGGCCCTTCCAAGGCATCCGACCTCTTCCGGAACCAAGGAGCTCAACCACCAGGATCCCCTTCTCCCCCTTACGGGTCACCGTGCACGGCAAACACACGGGTGGATTCTTAGCCAGATGTTGTGGCTTTATGCACGGATAGTGAACCCACCTACTATCTGGACACTGCCCTTGGCAGAAACTGGGGTTTTTTTAACGAGGTCTGCTCCTCGCCTCATTGGTCGCCTCTTACGACCAGCAGAGGGGCTGCGAGAGTATTCTCAATCCCCCTACCCGCAGGGGGGGATCAATATCCTCCATAGATTTCCCGGTGCTGAATGTTATATATAAAGCGCGAACGCGCGGCGGAAAATTAGCAATTGGCGTACATTCTCTTTTACTGCAACAATGTTTGTTGGTAAAATATGATACGAAAAACGGATATTTACAAATTTCATGTTTTTCGTAAATCCACAAAAAATCAGAAAAATCGAGAGAAAACTTATAAAGTTATGATTTTTAAAAATTTTCTCGAACGTTTTTGCAACGCAATCGTGAAAATTTAAAAACCTCATCCGGCCGTACGGGTGGGATTTAATAAATCTCCTCCGGGCTTGAGGGGTTAATGGGAATTTATGGCGTCGTATTTGAATCGTTATTTTCAAATTGCATTTTTAAATATAGTTTACACTCTAATAATTAATTCGGAGAAAAAGCGTCAATTAGTGTTTCCAATATATTTTATCAATTAAATACGATCTCGACTAATATCAACGGATTCCCATTAAATTTCCATCTCCTGCATTATTTTTATTTAATAGGAATATATGTATTCGTTCCGTATCATTGACAGCGAAATTTGTTTGTTCATTTACATATGAAATTAAGAAAGTAAAGCATATCCCAGAAGGTACAATAAGAAAACTTCTATAACAATTCTTTAATTTCGACCAAAATACAATCGTTAACTTCTTCCTCCTTTAAATACCTATATGACCCTTTTGCCTTCTCTTCAACTGAACATCTGTATGCATCAATTGAGCCAATTATACTTATTTTATTATAACAACACTTTCCATGTTATACTAACAAACCTTTTATCGCCAAATCGATTTCAAAGTCCGGGAACTCATTTTGTTGCATATATTTAATTTTAAAATATTCACGTGACAAATTAGACCAACAGAATCAGCCTTTTCATGGGAAAACGTATTGTTAAGCTAAATTTGACTATATCTTCAAACGTGTTTCCACCGGTTGCTTCCCTAGAGCTTGTAATTCCTGCCCAAGGTTTAATTTTTTTTGATATTCATGAACACATAATATGATGCAGTTTCTTCCACTTGAAATCAATTCGAGTGAAATAACTATATTTTAAAAGTTAATCCATCGATTGGTTATTATGATTATTTGATAAATGATACAGTCGTCAATTTAATGGATGCGGGAAAATTTATTTATTTGGGCAATATATGGGAAGACATGAAATATTGCATACCATTAAGCATTACAATAAATAATAACTTGATTTTATTCTTAAATCTTCCTCACATTTTTGTCTTGACTTAAAAATCCGAGCAACCCCGGATTATTTCAGATAGTATATTACATTTTCTAAATAAGTTGGCCTGTCTTCAGTTCAATTTTGAAATGGTGCACGGTTATTTTGCACTAATAAATAGCCTGCAGGAGCAGGTCTTCATGGATAAGAAAAACGTCGTCTTAGCATGAATTGCTATTCTAAAGATTTGCTTGATCGAGTTTTTACTCGTATGCGTATTTAACTAAATATTTTTCTGTTGGAAAAATATTAACCCTAGTTAACTTCAATAAGAAGGTAGGGTACTTTTTAGGCTTATTTCTTATCTGGTTTAATAAACAAATGAATTAAAATTATATCCTTTTATTATGTTTTGTGTTGTATTGAATTTCATTTGCTTTGCATAGTATACATCCTTATTTGTATATTTTGACGAGTTCCATGTTATGTTTTGTAGTCAATGGAAGTAATAAAAATGAATTTCATATATAAATATTTTCTCAATAACAGCAATAGAACTCCATGTATATTACACATTATTTAAATAAAAAACGAAATTGGATCCAGGAATTAATGAACTTGAGAACTTTGATGTCGCTTCAGAAGTTAGTGAACATTTTGATATTGGATTGTATATGGATAGATGAAAGGCCACAAAGTATGACTAGTGAATTTAAATATGAAATCTTAACTAAATGCTGGACACCTTCACAGATTTATGACTTTAAGCATGATAGTGATAATAGTCGAGTTTTCCGTCTACCGTTGCTTACTCCGTATACTTCCTTGATTAACGAATTCTACCCTTTTAAAGACTGCTCTATGTCAAGTTTGTGTACTTTTCCTCAAAGGGTGAAGAGGGGATTTCAATATTCTTTCATTAATATAGTGTTAAAAAAAATAAAAAATTTCATGAAGCCGCAAGTTCCCATGATAAAACCCACTGTCATAAAACTTCACAAACAGAAGTCAATCACTTTATTTCAATTATGAAAGAGAAAAGTCCTTCGAAACAAATGCTGCTAAACAAATTAGTTGCCGATGCAATAGAGGAAAATTGGGCAATACTGTATTCAATAGGTATTGTCAAGTATTGTTTTGTGTGGTGAAAATGATATTGGATTACGAGGCAAAACTAACAATTAAGGAAATCTTCAGTCTTTCGGATTGAGGCAGGCGACGAAACAAAAAAATTTAATATCTTGCAATGCAAACGCTAAATACACATCTGTGAGAACTCAAAATTTGTGGGTGTATTTTGAGAGATGATTTAGTTGCTGCAGGAAATGCTTTCGAAGGGTTTTCCATTTTGACTGAAGAAACGACTGATATTAGAGGAATAGAACAATTATCAATAGGGGTTAGACTTCCCGAGTGTATCACTGGACAAACTCGTATTCGCGAATAATTTTTCCTTGGGTTTATTCCGATATCAGATCGCAGTGCAGAAGGAATTTTCAGAGAGATATTCAAAACGTACTCTTAGTTTAAATTGAAAATGGAAATTTTAGTTGGTCAGGGATATGATGGATGTTCTGCAATGGCTGGAAAGCAAGGGGGTGTGCAAGCAAAAATTAGATCTTTGCACCCGAAAGCAATGTTTGTTCATTATTCTTCCCATCGTCTTAATCTTGTAGTGCATGACTTTAACGGCTTGAGTGAAATCCGTAACACAGTTGGTACTATAAAGGCCATTATTAAAAATTTTCGGGAATGTTCATATAGGAGGGCTAAAGTAGCAAATATTCCGATGTTGTGTGAAACTCGTTGGACAAAAAAACACAAAAGTATTCGAATGCTGACTGATAATTTTGTAAAATAGTAGACGAATTTGATAACCTTTCCGAAATCGGTGATTCTAATTTTAAGACACGGCATTCAGCATTCCAGCTTTCCTGTGCATGCAGAAATTCAATTTTTATAATATCAATTGTAACAATCAGTAGATGTTTTATTAAAGTTATGTTTTCTCACTAATTTATTAATTAAATTATTATCGTATCCAAGTTTAGCGGCAATTTGTTTTATGTGTTTGAGTTCCTTTGCATATCTGATTTTATTGAGGCGGATGTTACATAATCTGTGCGTTAAAAATTGAAACAGCTATTTTTTGGTTCATAGGGTGAAAGGAGTTGTTAGGAATAAAGTTATCAGTATGTGTAGGTTTTCTAAAAATGTCAAACTCAATGTGTTGTCTATTATTTATGATAAGCAAGTCCAAAAATGGCAAGGTGTTGTTTTCTAGAAGTTCATAAGAGAACTTAATTGAGGGATATATGTTGTTTAACTGATTAACAAATTCATCTACATTTTGTTTCTTTAAATCAAAGATTGTAAATATGTCATCCACGTACCTCAACCATATATCTGGAAAGTAATGAAATTATTCTTTGCAATCGTTTTCAAAAGAGGACATGAAAATGTTGGCTAGAAAAGGAGATAGGGGGTTTCCCATAGAGTGCCTTGTGTTTGTTTGTAAATTTCATTTTTGAATAGAAAAACGTTCTGTGACATGCATAAATTAGTAAGTTGTAAATATTCGAGGACAATTTCATCTGAAAAATTTTGTTTTAGTAACAATGATTTTAAAATTCCCTCAAATTAGACAACAAAAAAGAGGACAAATATGTAAAATTGCCTTATTTTCCACCATTAAACAGAGGCTTGAACAAAATTTTTAAACATAAGAATTATATCATAACATATACAAATCCTTATAATTTGAAAAATTTACTGGGCAGTACAAAAGACACAACAGAATCTTTGAACAAGTCCGGTATTTATAAAATACAATGCTCACACTGCGACAAAAAGTACATAGGACAAACAAGAAGGAAACTAATAACACGCTTCAAGGAACACATGGCTCACTATAAATATAATCGTTTTGAAAAATCAAGCGTTGCCAACCACATCTTTGAAACAGGTCATAGTATACACGTAAACGATTTAACATTGATAACTTCAGCCAATAACTCACTAAACTCGTTAGAAAACCTTCACATTTACAAAAACCGCGATACACTTATGAACACGTACACAGATTTCAACAAGACCCTATACAAACTGACAGATTTAAACGACACACACGCCGAAAAATCTTTCCGCGCTTCACTTGTTTCTCGGTCGTCTTCTTAATACTTTCCAATTCAAACCTTGCAGTTGGCTCCCAGTCACTGTTGAAACAGGTTTTACCCCTGACGATGCCCACCTTGTGGGCGAAATGCATTGGGTGTTGTAACCCTCTAATTGTTTGGCTAAAGGAGTATTTCACCTTTACAAATACAGTATGTTGAGAGAATAGCATGTTAAAAAAATAGTTGTATTTTTTGTATAATTCTTAAATATCTCTTAACAAGGTCTGAAACATTATTTATTTAATTTACAATACGTACCTACTTAACATCATAAGCGTTACTAAAATACAAAATTTTACTGTTGCGTTAATGACCATTTTTATGTAAATTTAGCAATTTTTACAAACGTGTCTTCTAATTATGCAGCACCAGTTCTTCCTACATATGTTCATGCGCAGTGTTTATAAATTTAAATATCATATGATTTAACGCATTATTATTTACATTTGAAATTTAGTGTGTTTTCTGATCGATTTAAGTTTTAGAAAAATATAAAGCTACAATTTTGCCCATTTTTCCGTGATCGGTGAATATTTCAGTTGAGTTTAGTCTTCAGTCATTAAACTTTGCCTGCACCAAAGTATTTTCTTGCAATGTTCCCACCTGTTGGCCAGAATGTGCTTTTAAAGGTAGTTCATAAAATTATTTTTGACTCTATGACTTAGCCCATCATACTGTTGACGTTTTACAATCATGTCCATTAATTAATTAGCCATTATCTAATGCTTATGTATAAATTATTTAATTAATTATAAATTTTTTGCAGCACGAATTTGCTCTGTGCATCATCAGTGGTTTTCATATTCTCATCAATCAATCTTAGCTTTTACAAGTAAATGTTTGGTCACAATATTGTTAATATTGATTTTATATCGGTGACAAAATGCCAATGGAGTTAATGGTAAGAAAGTTTGTAACATATTTTGTTATGTAACATATGGTCCATGTTTGGACCAGTTGTGTTGTTTATGATTACAAAATAAATTTCTGAATCCAACAAATTTTTATATTTATCAATAAATATTTTATTCTGCTTTTAAATTATTTTCCCTACAACACATCTTAATTATAATTAATAATTTTGGACGTAAAAGAATTGTGTAACATGATGTATTTCTTTGTCATGCAATTTCCATTCACCCATAACTATTTTTTATCTCTGGAACACTCAATTATGTGAATTTTATATTTATTGTTTACTTTTTAGTGTATCTAAAAGTTGGTATCATTAATCTTTTTATTTCAATTTAATTCACGAATACCCGTCATATTTGAAGGGCAATTACGCTAGTGAGTGATAAAAACGCCAGTATTTACGCGAAATTCAAAGAAATCAATGACGAAAAAAACTAAAATTTAACTTGGGAAAAATCGGCCTTTGAGTGAGAATCATACGGAAAATAAAGCCCTTCTCTTTGAGATCAGTTCGAGACCTTTCTTAGAAGTCTTTTCCCTTCTTCGAAGTTCACTTGATGCCGAATGTTCTTAACAAACTTGAACTTTTTCTGATTCCGATAATTCGTTAAAAAATCATTGTATATACAAATTAACGTCCCGGGATTTTATAGCATGACTTATAAATGTATTATTTATAATAACGAAGGGTGAAGAAATAAAAAGACGGATATCAGCAGCCGATTTACGTTAATTTTTATACAAATTTTAAGCCTCCCGCTACAAAGCTTATGCCACGTGACGTCATGCGCGAACTGGGCGCGTTTTCGTCCACCGGAACGACCTACCTCCTTTAGTACTACCATGCCCAATAATACAAATCTTCGTTCTACGATGACTAAAGATTTGGTTAAGTGGACTGTGTATGTTGAGTGTTCACAGAAAAAATTCAATGTAAAGAAAGTTATTATTGAACGTGTTATAAATATTTACGGTCAAAACCCAAGGAGACTTTTATTTAACTTAACAAAATAGTAAAAAAAATTATCTTAAATATTTATTTTTCTTGACTCGGCCCCTGAATTTTAGTCTGCAGACACCCAAGGCTAGAGGCAATCCAAACATTTCATGGGAAAAATATTTTTTTAATCAATGATTTAAAATCATTTCTCTAATAAAAATAATATAAATTTTCAACATTAATTTAATTCATTTACTTTTTTATTAATCATAAATAAATTTGGCACCCTCGAATAAATGACGCTCCAATTGAATGGCGCCCTCGATTAAATGGCGCCCCCGATTAAATGTCGCTCGCACGCGCCTTTCTCCGGCCCTGCTGGTATGTTTGATTCTTGTATCGTTCTATCAATATGTGCTGTTCAGGTTAAATTGTTATTCATTAATGCTCGTCAATTTTCCATTCAACACATTCACAATGATTTAGAAGTTTCTAAATTGATTATACTCAGGGCTGTAGTGGAGGGTATACGGTGGTATACGCCGTATACCCTCTGCTTTTTCAAATGAATAGGGTATTTAAATATCGTCCAAGTAAATTTTACTTGTTATGATTTTTGTTTTTTTGGCCATTAGTTATTATAATAGTCTCTATTTTCTCAGTATTAATGTCAATTTTCCATTCAACACATTCACAATGATTTAGAAGTTTCTAAATTGATTATACTCAGGGCTGTAGTGTAGGGTATACGGTGGTATAGGTATAGGGTATATCCTCTGCTTAAAAAAACTGGGTAAGACCCTGCTTCAAAGTTTTATTCCCGTATACGGTATACCCTCTGTTTTTTGCGACTACAGCACTGATTATACTTGTACTTAATTGCCGTAATGATGTATATAAATCTGTGTCATTTGCGTATATGGCCATATGTACATTTTCAGCCATTGGTAAATCTTTAATTTTCATATTAAATAGGATAGACCCTATAATCCATAGTGTAATTTATCTCACGGGCCACATAATGTTCGATTTCGACCGCGAGTTTTCTGTACTTCATTGAGACAACTTTTTATACAGACACAAACGAGCGTACAAATTTTCATATTTGATGCTGTTTGTTCTGCCATCTGTTGGAAGTTTTGAGAACTATCAGTGTAAAAGTTTGCAGGGTCTAGAACAGTGGTCGGCAACGTTTTTTTCAAGTGGGTCATTTTTCAATTTTTTTCACAAAAAGTTTTGCTGGTGGGTCACATCACTTCTATTTTAGATTACGCATTATCTTAGAATACAGAAAATAAAAACATTATACAGATGGGATAATCCAATATAATAATAATAGAATTTCATCACATTTTGCAACACTTCGCAATACAAACACACTGGATGCTTTCGATTTGGGCATGGAAATAGCCGACTATCGAACGCAGCAGCCGGCGATCGCCAGGTTGATAAATGAAATGAAAAAGCCGAAAGCGGATTTCACTACTCATGTTTTCATGACGTCAAGTCCAACGAGATCTATCTCGTTCAAGTCAAACTACGCATATTGCTTTTCATTTGTTCGACTCGTCTCGAAGAGGACAGCCACCGACAGACGGCTGTTTCACCAAATCGAAAGCAGCGCAGCGATCGCCGTCTACCGCCGGCCATCGCCGTAAATCGAAAGCACCCACTTTAATTCGTTGGCAAGAATACCTACCGATCGTCGTAATTCAGACTTGTTTACTGGGTCACTAAAATTTTCCCAGTTGGTCACTAGGTGACCCGCGGGTCATAGGTTGCCGACCACTGGTCTAGAAAGATCTAGAAGAATCGGATACTGCCGGTTGTTGTGTGTTACGACAGAATCAGGTACAGTTTTCGAAATTAGTTAAAATATTTAATTTAGAATTCGAGAATTAAATAGGTAACAGGTGTTAATAAGTAATTAATCCATCGTGCAATCTCTGTGTAGCCATCGTAGGACAATTTCCTCAGAAAGTTGCACAATAAGGAGAATGGGTTTCGGATATATTATTGCAATCGTCGTATTTATTTTTCATTAAATTTGAAGTTATTAATTACTGTAAATTGATAACTTGCTTCTAGTTTTATTGTTATATATGTATAATGTTTTTTCCGTCAGTGCTACAAAACATGGGAAACGCAAAATTTAAATTTATATCAAACGAAAGACTGAACAATAAAACATTTGATTGAACTACTGATTACATAGGTACCAATGAATTTTTTGTGTTGTATGGTCTACTTAATTTTCTAATAATATGTCACAGTGGCACCGCGTGTATCAGAAAGATCTTGTTTTGGAATGAATTTGAAATCATTAATTAATTTTCACACACTATTTGAGCTCTGTACCGACTTTTAGTATAATATTAATATATCGGGATTTTCGATTTTGTCGTGGAACCAATCTAATGGAAAAATATTTTGCATATTTCACTTTGGAAACTTTCATTGTTTAATTCATTTCCAAAGATAATTTTATTTAATTGTGAAATATTTCCTTAAATAATATGTACGAGTTCAATGTTTAATCCTATCAAAGGAAATTTCGGGAATGTTGAATTACACCAAAAATTATACTATGACGTAGTGGCAAAACTATCCATTGTGAAAGCCTTGGATCCAGAAAATAATACATCAATTTCCATTTTAATTGAAAATTAAAAACCATGTTTGAGGAACAGGTACTTTAAAAGTACCTATCTAAACCTTTTTTTAGATAATACATAGGTCTTGAGTATTACCAGATGATACAGTAGGTACATCATGTCTTCATCATCCATAAAGAAGAGAAAGGATTGTTCTGAGATAGAAGTTTCATGAGAATCATAAGATAGATGGTTAAGATGAGACCTTGTAGGAATAATTGAAACCCTTACCTACATCAGATAAGACAACCACAACATTAAAAACCTAAGATTGATTGTCAAATTGATTGTCTATTTTTTCCTTGAACATTAAAAGAATAAATTAGGATTATTTTCCTGTAATTTTTCTAACTTTAAACTCATATAGAACAGTGCTAAGAAATTTATTCATCATTTGTTCATGTATCACTTATTGGTTCATTGGGTGATTTCCAGAGAAATTGTAACTTTTTGTAATGTCATTCCAGTTATATTTTATGAGTTTATTAAGGCCATACACTCATAGTTTCAGGAAGTTTTAATACACTAGCCTTGATGGTAAAAATGTAAGTTAAATAAGCCTCAAAAATGTTATGTACAATTTTTTACTGCTGTAATTGTGACAGTTGATACTTATTGTGGATATTTGCTAGAAATATTTAGATATCAAGTATTGTGCTTAGGTGTTAAATTTTATACATTTACTTTAATCTATTCATTTACATTTGACATTTTTGGGTCTGTTTTCCCCAGTCATTGAATAATATTCAGCAATTAAAATAGCAGATTATAGCTATTGGCAACTTAGTATCTAATTGATCTTGTGTCGTTTAGCCAACTCCACACTCAACATTTGTGGTGAAGCTGCTTACATGCAAGAGATGAATTTTCCAGCTGAGGAGTAGAGCTGTATCTTCTCCAGGTGTGCTGATTTAGGTGTTCAAGATGATGTTATCTCTCCCGACTGCCAGTAATACACTTTGATTTTTATTAACCTTCCCCATTTTAGAATGTTTCTTGCCATTGTCTAAATTAAGTACTGTATTTACTCATTTGTAAGCTGACCTTTTTTACCTTTTTCATCTGTTCGAAATTGCCTCTCAACTTCATTCAAATTCATTTAAAAACCAATGTAATAGTAATGCCATCCTAAAACTCAATGGATGATGGGGAATTGTCACCAGATAATGACAAGTTTGTTGATTCTTTAGACCAGTGCTCCGCTACTGGTGTGCCACAGCACACTGTATATAAAAGGAGAATGTTTTCTCATTTTTGTTGGCTACAGGGTGATAAAAATGTTCCACACAGTCTCATGAAATTCGGTTCGATATGCCATGAAGTTTGGGTGAACCCAAATATGTGGCATGAAATTAAAAATGTTTTGGAACACTTCTGTAGATTTTATTATTTGACTTGTTTCCAAATAAAGTGACTGCTTATCCATGCCATGCAAAAGTGCCTTTGATCTGACAAAGTACGGTCAATCAGTGTTAGTGATGTTTTCTACTTTTTCAGTGTTATAAAAAAGGGGGTCATCTTACATTTGAATAAATATGATTGTTGCGATCGCTCAATTAATAGACTAGTGGACTGTATAAATTGTATTTTATTTTACCGAGGGTGGTACAATCACTGAATCTGTGTTCAATTACAAACTCCCGAGCGGGCAGGCACGTCCTAGAGTCACCGTTTTAATGTCTCTACTCCCGAGTGGGCAGACGCGTCCTCTCCTCACTGTGTTCCCGTCTCCACTCCCGCACACCGTCCAAAGGCAACGTTGCCACACTTCACCGTTCAACCACACGGCGCCCGCCAGGATGCCGCCACCCGTCAACAAAACAAACAAAGGCAAACATACAATGTCCGAACAATGATTGTTCATTAATGACTTATATGCAATTTCAATGATTGATAAATGTTGTATCACTCCTGATTAAGCATGACTTAATTTTGGAGTGAATTATCAATGAATCAGATTATTTTCCTTCTTAGGTTATTTAAAATTTATTAAACGGTGTAATTATTCTTAAGAGAAAACTTTTGTTGTAGAGGCCACTAAAACATTGCAATAAGAACTTGAGACACATTTAACCCTTTCACCATGTAAAGCAACTGTGGTCGCCAAAACCTCTTTCTAGTGCGCCACATGAAGCTACTTTGTGCCATGGCCATCAAAAAATGATTAGTACATGAAGTGACAAACTTCCCCATCCTTGATTCCATAGACTAGCATTGGGTATGTTTAGTCACAGAGCAAAAGCGCTTTATATGGCGAATGGTTAAAAATGTGTCTGTGACTCGAGTTGAGTTGTGTGCCAAAAAGGTGAATTTAATTAGCAAATAGAAGAATGTTGTAGTGCTTTGGCAATATCGCTGCCCTTAATTGAATCTAATATATAAAAATGACTTCATAGTCATCGTCGGTGGGTGGAAAAGTGGAACTATAATGCTATTTTTAACAAACTTTCTGAATAGCTAGAAGATTAACATTTGGTAAGAATGTTTGATTCTTAAAGTAAAAGCCATTTACGAAAAAAAAATCCAAAATCAACCCAGGTTCAATTCCTGAGAATGATTTCCATCCCCCATAAGTTAACATGAAAATATCGATATTTCGACCTGCAAGCTTATTTTATTTTACTTATTAAAATTCACATATTTGACCTTCAATCTCTGGACTAGGACTGCATTAAAGAAAAATGACAATAGTTTCTTATTCTTTTCATCTTTTATTGCCTTTCAATCAAAATCTCTTGAATTTAATGTTTTAATATATTTTGACAAAATTTAGCATTTTTAACCTTGCCAACCGATTGCATTGTTGAACTCGAAATCCTATTACTCGCACATATGCTGTCGTTCCCTCCGGACCTCCGTGGACCCTCCCGGCCAAATTCATAGGTATAAGAGATATCTCAGAATTAATTTTTACTTTCTCCATACACGTAGTACAGAGAAAGTATTGTTTTCATGAAAAAATTCGAATTCGAGATTTCAACAGAAATACATGTTTTGAGATCCCCTGAACATGTTTTGACTATTTTCACGATGATGTCTGTTGGTCTGTATGTGATAGGATTTTTACTTTCTCCATATGTAGTATAGGGGAAAGTATTGTTTTTATGAACATGAAAAAATGTGCAAAAGTTGAAATGATTGTGTTACCATATGACATAATTTTATTTGCACGTCTGGCACAGCCTGGGCATCGCCGGGTGCTTTCAGTTAGTTTACTTATAATTTTGGGACATAAAACAAACTTAGAATAAATTTCCATATTGTGCTCAAGACATTGAATACTTCAGGAAAGGCCGGGCTTTCTATCTGTCACACTTGATAACCCATGGTGTCATTCTCAATCTGTGTTCAGAATCATTCACTGGAATGCTGAATCTGTTTGGAAGACTTCTTCAATCATAGTGACATTCTGGAAGGAGTCAGTCTTCATATAAGTTTTACAATTTCTTGACATTTCAACATATATTTTTACTTATTCATCATGTTAATTAGTTACGAATTCAACATTTTTAGTGATTTTTGTCAATGTTGAAAAGCACTATTATCTTCGTGATATACGTCTGTCCATCTGTACACACATATCAGAGAATAATTGGCTTAACCGATTTCAACAAAATTGGGCACAATTTTTACATAAATACATGACCAAAATGACATATTTAGACCGAATTGACTTAGAAAAATTGCAAAATTAAACTTTTCGGTAATCAAAAATTTGGAAGGAATTGGCAGAACCGATTTCAATGAAATTTTGTTTAAAGGTGTGCAAAATAAAAAATCAAAATCAAGATGTTTATCATAGATATCAATACCTCAATACCAGGGCTTCCACAATACAAGTAATAAATAAATTTCTTTTTACAAGTACCGTAAATACCTGCATATAATGCGTACCCTCGTATAACGCGCAGGGGGGTTTTCAGCCTCGTAATCTATGATTTTTCTATATACTTGTGTATACTATGAATAGATTTTTTTTAGTGTTACCGTTCCAGAATTAAGTAGATGGTGTAATGTGGTCTAAAGCAATGATCGAATTATTGGTGTTATGTATTGGTAACATCATGAAAGTGCGAAATGAAATTTTCGAATAACGTTACAAAAGAACGTCAGCTAACTCAATCATTACATACTCTATGTTTACTTACAAGGTGATATTAGGATATACACAATATATCGAATTATATTAATTTCATAGTATGGCATATGACAGTGTTTGAGCTAATAAATTGAAGGAATGACAATAATCCTATGCCGAAGTTTTTTACATACGTTTTAGTTATGTCTGAGGTGGACGGGTTCACCCAACCTTCAGTTTTAACCTTATTAGAACACTCTGGAGAACATAAAAATGATAGCAAATAACCATAATTAACTACAGACTCGAAGAATCAAGAATAAACAACGTATGAATCTGAGAGAAAAGTAGGGAACGATAACTTGATTTAGTTCTACAAGAAGCATCAACTCCCAGCATACTCAGAGGCATCATCTGCCATTGTTTCTAATTGTAAGTAGTACCAGTACCTCACCACCAGTCCAGGGGCCGGTGTAGGGTGATGTCATGCATAAGATAACGATTCTGATAACAACGTTGAAGAAGAATGGTCCAGTGACAAAGAATTTCTTGGCTTTTAAAATGAATAATTACTGAATTCATTCTTTTCATATCTAATTAATGTATGTTTATAGAATTAGTAAATAAATTTGAACTATTATCTATCTTACTTTTTGTAAAAATCACCAATAAAATTATGAGGATACCCGGGCAGTAATTAATGTGCCGAAATTGTGGAAATATGGGGTCAAATGAAAATAGGAAGATTATGTACCCTCGCATAACATGCATCCTAATTTTTAGCTCAAATATTTTGGAAAAAAATTCGCATTATACGCGGGTATTTATGGTATTTGTGTTGAATTGTCAACATGAATTTTAACCAAATTTAATATTTATAATGTACACATACATACAAAACCATATTAGCATATTTAAACTGAGTCAGTCAAATGGGTGCCACAATTACAAATTAAACTCTTTCAGTAATTAAGAATTTGGAAGGAATTGGCTGAATGGATTTCAATAAAATTTTGTATATGAGATTTGTACAACATACCACAGTAAAATCAAGATGTATAAATCGGAGCTAACGAGCAGGGCTACCATCATAAAAAATAAAATGCAGGTTTCCCTCTGTTAAGACCATGCAAATTCAGCGTTCCGTCCTTCAAAAGGGATGTTAAGCAGTTGGTCCCCTCGGTGCTTTTTGTAAAGAGTAGGCTAATGCCAGCATTGGGTTTCCCTCCTCCCTTCTGTGTGTCCAGTTGATGACAGTGCAGAATGGCCATAGCCGTTGAAGCACTTGAAAAATAAATTACTATGGCTATTTTTCCTTGCTTTATGCGAATTCACTATTATGTGGCAAACTTATTGCTACAGAAATTTCTTTAAATGCATCTTTGATTCGCTCTTATGCGGTTATGCGGCCAGTGCAATACAAATGCAATGAAGTTTTCCACTGCACCACAAGGCAGCCACTCAGTCTCTGATTGTCCTGACACATTCGCTGCCTTCCAAATATTGTTGATGCTTCCCCAGGAGCCAAATTTCTAATTATAGTTTTCTTATTTAAAATCACCTTAAAATAACGAAAAATAAGTGTTTGTCGATATTATGAATTTGCTATAAAAATAACACACCTACTTAACAAAATAAAATCTAAAGAAACTAATCCAACTTCAAAATAAAATTTTTCTATTTTTTTCAAAACTAGGTGAAAATTCTAAAAAGTAAGAAAAAAGAATAGAAAGTTGTTACTAATGTCCGTTTAAAAAGTAATATGCAAAATTTCCCAAAAAATAATATAAATTTCATAAAAAGTATATAATAACATTTAAAATCTCGCTTGAAGACTACTCGTGAAATCGGAACAAGCAATGCAATAAAAAGAAAAAATGCTGCTCATTTGAGGTCTAAACTTTTACCAAGTGTCTTTCTTAGGGACGTATCCCTCACTATAATATAGCCAATGGATCCAATGGTATAGGGAACTGCATATGTTTGTGATGCAAATATGCATTGCCAGCCCACCATGGTCGCTTGGCTTGACACACACGTGCATCAATGGCAGTGAACATGTTAATGCTGTGTGGATTAGAACTACAGTAAAAGAGATGAGAGTGGAGAGGATATTGCAGAATGAAGATGAGACAGAGATTTTGTGTGATACTGAGCATACTTGAGAAGTATTGTCTCTTTGCCTGCGGAAATTGGGTTAGACCAAGACAATCCTCCAGCATTTTAAACCTACACCATTGTCACCCACTACAACCACTACTTGTGCTCATCTGCTTCCTTTTATTGGCGAGTATAATTTACAGTGTTAATTGTTTTAAGTTTGTATTTAGCGCATAAGAAGTTGTTATAGAGAAAAAGAAGAGCATCTTGGAGGGGAGTTAGGATTGCTTGCGGAACGTATCCCTATCTTTTACAAGTAATTATGGGTTCTGTTTATGTGAATTTACTTTGTGCGTCACAACATAACATTTCAAATAGAAATATATATGTTATATCCTCCTCCTCCTCCTCTGTAAGGAACGTGTGTAGCATTAGTACCCCATAATGGAGAAAGTATAAAACTCTTAAAATTGCAAAGTTTAGGGTTTGTTTTAATCTATTATATTTACATCAGGGAAAACAAAAAATCGCTGCGGAGGTGAAATCTTTAGAATTAAAAAAATATTTGTAATGATGAAATATCTGTGAAAAATGAATGTTTTTTCAAGGTGAGATGATATGCTTGCAGAATGCAAGCACCTTCTACTAGTCATTATATATAGTCGTTCCTTACATATATATTGGGGGATACTAATGTTTAAGCACTTTCAGATAAGCTGGAGATTCGAAATTTTTTTCTCAGGTAGGATTTTGTGCAAAACCGACTAGAAAAAACGAAAATCTCAAAAAAGTGCAACAATGCGGCCGCTAAAAATTCGCAATTGTTTAAACAAAATTTCAAGGTTTATGTATTTCCGAATGTGCCATGGAGTTGAAATTTTTTTTATAAGTAGAATTCTTAAAAAAACGAAATAGGGATTATAGAAATTTTGATATTTTAATTTGTTTGGCAGTTAAAAATTCTTAAAGTTAAATAAATAGGTAAATGTTTAGATATTATGGGGCGAGTTAGAGAGCTGATATTTTTAAGTTATTTAGATTTTAATCTATATAAGCGAATAATTATTTCAATGTATCCATGAAATTCTTATTGCGGCCGTTAAAAATTATTAAAATATATACAATTAGATAAATGTTATTTCACTTCTAAATGTGCTAACAATTTAAAATTTGGAATAAATGTGTGGCATTATTACCCCAATGTGGAAAACGTATAATATTCATAAAATTGCAAAAATTAGCAATTGTTTTACTCCATTATTGTTCCATAAGGAAAAAATGAATATCGGTCCCATTTATTCATTTGTATGGACTAATCTCTAATTAACTTAAAAATTTCAGCTCCCTATCTTGCCCCGTAGTATCTAAACATTTACCTATTTGTTTAAACTTTAAGAATTTTTAACGGCAACACAAATTAAAATATAAAAATTTCTATAGTCACATTTTTGGAATGTTTGCGATATTTGTGAAATTTTTCGAATTTTTGAAATTTTTCGAATTTTTGAAATTTTTGGCATTTCTAAAATTTTTAGCATTTCTGGAACTTTTGAAATTTGTGAAATTTTTTTAATTATAGAAATATTGGGAATTTTTGAAATTTATCGAATTTTTGGAATTTTGTTTTTCGAATTTTTAAAATTTCTGGAATTATTTGTTTTTCGAATTTTTGAAATTTTTCGAATTTTTGAAATTTTTCATATTTTTTAAATTCTTTGAATTTTTGAAATTTTTCAATTTTTTTAAATTTTTCGAATTTTTGAAATTTTTAGGATATTTGAAATTTTTCTTATTTTTGAAATTTTTCGAATTTTTTAAAATTTTCGAATTTTTTAAAATTTTCGAATTTTTGAAATTTTTCGAATTTTTTAAAATTTTCGAATTTTTTAAAATTTTTGAATTTTTGGAAATATCTGTAATATTTCTAATAATTCCAAATAGGTTACATAATAAATATATTAAGAAACTGCGAGAAAATTTTAGACTACAAATAACAGAAATAAACTCATACCATAGCCTTCTGATATTGGATATAGCCACAAAGCTCCAACAATTAGATTTGAAAAAGTGTGTAGCTTTTGCCGGTGACAATAGAAATGTTAATTTTGGTGGACATACCAGAACAGGTACAAAAAAAATTTTCAGCAAGTTAAAATCGGAAATAGGTCCGCAATTGGAAGGTATTGGTTGCCTGGAGCACATTCTTCACAATTCTATGCAGACAGCTTCTGATTAACTATCTTGTGATGTAAGCATGATTACTTTGAAATTATTTAATTATTTTTCGATATATACTGTCAGAACTGAGCGTATAAAGAGTTTTGTGACTTTGTGTCCATTGAATATCAAATGTTGCTATCATATTCAAAACTTTCTTTGTTGCCATCAGTTGATAGAATTTTAAAGATATTCGAGAATAAAGCACCAAAAAAATTTTTTAATGACTCATTAAGTGAGGCGTACTTCTGATTCATTCATAGCAAGGCCTCTTCAGTAAATTTACAAATATTAAAAATTGAAGGAAAAAATAAACCTGTAATGGAAGTTTTTGATTTATTGAAAGACACAGCAGTTATGTTTGAAGAAAGACACAAACAGTACTTTTTGCCGAAAAGCATACAAACACTTTTAAAAGAACGTGAAGAGTCAGGTATTCTCACTAAGAATGATATTAATAAGTTTAAATTAGAAATTTCTCTTCTATGAAACCTTCATTGATTATTTAAATAAGTGGATAGAACCACTAGAACATTTTTCAATATTTTCATGGATGATGTTGAAGGAAAAGCCAGAATGGAAAGATATGGAACAAACTTTAGATTTGATGAGTAAATTCCACAGGGTTGAGCCTGTCCTCATTCTTGAAACTTTAGATTATTTCAAAGATAAAAATATTGAGATAAATGTTACTTTTCTGTTCAACCGGGTAGCAACAGTGCGCAAAATTGTTGAATTATAAGTAGAAAATAAGGACTGGAAATCTAAGATCGCTTCAGAAAAGTGGACAATAGTTTTATCCAAGATGGACAAAGAATTTCCAGAACAGTATTTAGGTATTCCAAAAATCTGCAAATATGTTTTTTCTATTCCTGGACACAATGCAAATGTCGAACGTATTTTTCCCTAATGGAAATTCAATGGACCGATGAGCATAATTCATTATCTTGTAACACTGTATAAATTATTTTACAGTAAATTTTAATTTTACTGAAATGTATGAGCACATTCTAGCAAAAAAGGACTTGTTAAAAGCAGCCAAATCAAATGAAAAATATATATAAATATGCTCATTTTTTATGAATAGGTATAATATGGTAAATATTTATATACCAATTATTGTGATTTTTTGTAATAAAAAACTAAATATGTATTGATTTTTTATTTCTATTTGATTTATATAAGTGATTTGGGGAAAATGTGACATTTTCTGTGTTAAATGTTATTTTGTTTTTCTAAAAATATAACACATTATTAAATTAAATGAATATATTATTATATACCAACACAAAAATAATATGTTCATGTAACACCATTTTTCTCACACTTTTGTTTTACATTCCCCAGCTCACCTTCATTTGTCCCGGATTGTTTTGTCGGCAACCTGAGAGCCCTACGTTGACCTGATTAATAGTTTTTGAGTTAGAGCATCCACAAAAAAGCTATCACATCCACACAGACATACATCATCGAGAAAAAGTCCAAGACGTGTTCTGGGGACCTTAAATAGTGCATTTCCGTTGAAATCTTGAAGTCGATTTTTTTCATGAAAACAATACCTTCCCCTATATGTGCTACATATGGAGAAAATGAAAACAGATAGACGATCGCGCAAAGAAACTTCTAATCAAATCCAATTACAAAAGCAGTAACTTACATAATAACTATTGAAGAAAAAATTTCATTTATTTTTTCTCAAGCAATATGACATCTAATGATTTGAAACATCATAATTATTTTTTATTAAATTTCGATATATGTAATACTAGGTTATAACTAGACGGGAGCAAAGGGAGCCGCTAACATCGATGCGGACAGTTCAACACAAACACTAATAAAAAGAAAATTTTTATTAATTTTATTTTGGCAGCCATGCTTTGTATATCTATCCTAAAAATCTAAATTTTCTTTTTATTTTATGTTGCACAACTCCTTAATACAAAATGTCGTCGAAATCGGTTCGACCAGTTCCTTCCAAATACATAATTACCCAAAAGTTTAACTTTTCAATTGTGGCACCCCTACTTAGTTAATCAGGCCGAAGTATGGCATTTTGGTCCTGAATTTATGTTAAAATTATATGTACCAAATTTGGTTGAATTCGCTTTGGCCATTTCCTTCCAAAAGCATAACTACAGAGAATGTTATTTTGCAATTGTGGCACCCCTTATTGGTCTATCCGGTCCAAATATGTCATTTTGGTCATGGATTTATGTGAAGATTAAATGTACCTACCTAATTTGCTTTAAATCGATTCAGTCAGGTCTTCCCTGATATATACGCACAGGCAGACGGACATTGCCGCAATTTGAACCGACCATAGATGTAAAATATATAATGATGCGACATATTTTTAAAAACTCATGTATTCTTTCAATGAGTAAGTTTATTGAGCTCAAAGTGTCTATTATTCCTTATATTGTGGCAGCCCTGCTTTATATATCTATACAAAGCATCTCGATTTTGTAATTTTGTTTCACGCCTCCTTCATACAAAATTTCGTTGAAATCGATTAAGCCGATTCCTTCTAAATTTTTAACTACCAAAAAGTATAACTTTGTAATTGTGGCACCCCTGCCCAGTAGATTTGGTCCAAATATGCCATTTTGGTCATTAATTTATGTGAATGTTATATGAACCAAATTTGATTGAAATCGATTCAGCCATAAAAATCGATAAAATGTATTTAAATAAACGTGGATATTCTTCGTCAGTATTTAAAAAAATAAAACTTGATTTTAATCGTCGAATTTTGAGAAAAATTAACGTCTACAACTACCTAGCCTAGTCATGTGTTATATGTCATACCGAAATATTGAATTCAATTGTTGCCTGCCGCCTTTGGCAACAAAAGGATCGCGTTACCAAGGATACAAATTTAGTCTTTTAAGTTCGCTGAGAAGATACGGTAGCGTATAAAATGGATGAAATATTTCGTCGCGTCTTAACAAAAGTCATAACCAAGGCAGTGGTGGCCTTAATTCAATTCATAGTGGAGCCGCTGTGGAAAAATTTTAAGAGGTTTGTGCCTATTGTGTTTTGGATTACAAGCCATATTCTTATGCGAATAATTCCCGTTGGACGAGGTAGTATAGTTGATATTTTCCAATTGATCCAAATATAACGTGGTAACCGACAAATTTCGTCGAAGTAACTCTCCCATGAAGATGAAATAATGGGAGATTCTGCCTTGCAAACTCCCCTCTAACGATAAGACTTAAGATCCACGCCGCCCACGTTTAATATGAGTCCAATTTATGGACCAAAGCCTATCAAATCCTTATGAATTCTCAAGTGTATACCTTTCACGCTTTTTAAGACACTTCCAGATGGAATTTAGAGCGTAAACTTTCAATACGCTCAAAACTCCATGAATTATGGCCGAGAAAACCGAAATGACCCTGAAAAGGCCCCAGGTTTGACTCGAGGAGACGATTATATTTTCTCATAAGTTTACACAGGATTTTCGATTTTTCAAGGTGCAGGATTTTATCCTTCATTGATCAATTAATAGGAACCAATTTTTCCGTGTTTGCTTGATTCTACGGCTAAAACTATAAAATATCTTATTCCTGCAATGTTTATAATGTTTCAGAAATCCTACATATTTAATGTTTATTAACGCAAATAGGCCTACGCATCAGTTTTCAATTGAATGACTTCGCAAAAATAAAAGAAGCGCTTACTGAAAGCTTGCTTAGCATTACACTGATGTTAAACGAGACATATTCAATTTCATATGTCTTCGAAATGATGGAGTTATCTCGAAATTAAACGGAATGATTATTGCGGATGGTGAGTTTCATCTCGATCGTTTAAATATTACTAAGGTAGTCTAGTGGCGAAGGAATTAAAAAAGTCTACGTTTAAGGCCGTGGCTAAAAGAGAAGTCCACTGGTGGATGCTTGTTAGAGGGAGCAAGAGTTGAGCAATTCCCTGCACCTGACGCGAGGGAAAATTTGGGGACTTTGGCGCTTTGGGTGGAAACTTGGCCCTTTTTATCTTAGCTTTGCTTTTCTCTATTTCTGGTGCGCGCATCTCGTTTGATTGGCCAGCAGACGATCAACACCGACGTCGTGCGCCCGGACACACCGAGCGACGCAAACGCCCCGCACTTGGTATAAGAAGAAGCAGTACATTCAAATGCTTCGACCCCCATCGCCATCGAGGACCAGAAGCGGCAAAATCTACGGACGCAGCTTCCCATAAATACATAACTGTGTTATTAAATAAAGTTCCTAGTCTAGAATGAGTGTATTCATTTTTATGTCCCTTCCCCTCATAATAAAAAAATGCTTTTCCGGAACCAACCATCCCGTTTCCATTTCGGTGAAATATAATCAAAACTTGTCTCTTGATGGTGATTTGCCTCATTTCCTATATTTTGGCTGCATTTAGGTGGGTATGACGTATCGAGTGCAGCCATATCTTTAGAGAATCGTAATTATCTGACTACGATAATTGCCGAGGATATTGTTACCAGGCCGTGGGCTACGGACTGTGGTATTATAATAAACGTTAAGGATTAGAGGCTTAGGCTGTGGTTACATTGGTTGCGAATTCATCCGAATTTTTTGTCGTACAAATTCGCAGGGATGCATAGGAATAGATCAAACAAGTGCAAATAAATTTAGCTGGTTTCATCGCATGCTAATTTTCCGTAAATGGATGAAATATTTCGTCGCGTCATAAAGACATAGCGTATGTTTCCTTCCTTCTTGGTAGACGGCCTCCTCCAAAGTTACATCGTAGCGATCTTCAGTGGAGGTCGTGTTCAAGTTTTCCGTAATGAGCCCTCCTTGGGCGAGCCAACCTTAGGCTCTATCACGTGCGACTCCTCTTCGATGGGGGTTGATCCTCATCGAGACCGGTGGAGGAACGCGGGCGTTTTCTAATGTCCCAGGGGCGGACTTCCGTGTCGGCGAGGTCCCGAATGTGGGCGGGAGTTCTCTCCTGCAGGCCGTCGTAGAAGCGACGGGCCGTGTCTTGCAGTCTCTCTTCGATGGGAGTGGAGCCGGTTAGCATGTATAGCACCTCCGTAGTGGTGTTCCGACCGAGGTGCAGGATGGACTGAAGGCAGCTTCTTTCAGCGACCTTCGATTTCTGGAGGGAGATATGCTGAAGATATCCGCTCCAGGCCGGTGACGCGTACGTTAGCGCAGGGTAGATCACTGCGCGGTACAGGTGGGGTTTGGCTTTTAGGGGGACTAGGTCCGAACGAAGAATCGGCGCAAGACTGATTCGCGATGTGATTGCCTTGTACGCCATCTTGGTGGCGTGTTGCTTGGACAGCAGACGCCGATCAATTACCACTCCGAGGTATTTGACTCCGTCCTATGAGTTCATATGACGTTTTGTATGAATGAAATGACTTAGATTTTTCCTCAGAATTCGTACGAACCTTATAGGTGAGTTAATAATTTGAAGATGCACTGTGAAAGGTTAATTTCCTCTGTCTTTGAAAAACTTGCACTTTATTTATTTATTATCAATAGAGTCCAAATACAGCACGAAGCCAATTACAGTGGACCACATAACAACATTAATTAAATATTAATAAAATAACAATAATGAATTAATGTAACAACAACAACAAAATGGTGACTAAAAACATGAATGAATGGGGATGAAAGGGCATTATGCAGTGGTATTAGCGAAGGGATCAGTGTTGGGGAAGCGTTTAAGCAGGGTATTGTAGGAACTGGGAAGGCGGAATAGAAAGGAGCGCTGAGTGAGCGAGAGGAGGGGGGTGGGACAGTGGAACAGGTCGTTTAACCGAGTGGTACGGGGGGGGACCCTTAGAGGAAAGAGTGAGACAAGATCGGGAGACCTGTATTTTCCGTTTATTATTTTGGTAAAAATGTTGCGGTCGTTTTTAGAAAGACGGTCCTTTAACTTTGGAATATTAAGAAAATTTTATGTGGCGGAGTGTGCAGTTACGAAGGGGGAGATGGCGATAGCGAACTACGAATAGGAAGAAGTTAAAGGGACGGTCGAGACGTTTGAGGGCGGAAGTAGAAGCCGTGCACCAAATTGGGGAGCAATAATAAAAAATGGGCAGAATGCAGGAAAAAAAGAAGGTGCGGAGTGCAGATATATTATTGATGTCGGTGTAACTGTACATTAAACCAACTAAGGACATAGCATGGGAGGAAATCATTTTTATGTGATCGTGGAAGAGAAGTTTGGTGTCAAAATGAACACCAAGATCCTTGTGGGTGTAGACTGAAGGGATTAATTGACCCGAGAATGTGTATTGATGAGGATAAGGTGATTTTAGGAGAGTATATGACATGATATTAGATTTCAAAGGATTAACTCTAAGTAGCCATAATTTTGACCATGCTACTAGAGCATCAAGAGCTTTTTGCAGGTATATGGAATCTTGAGGGGAGTCAATTTGCTTAAAAATTTTACAAACGTCTGCGTAGAGGAGTATATTGCAGTGGGTTGTTGTGATGGATTCGACCAGATCATCGACATACAAGTTGACAATTAATGGCCCAAGTACACTCCCTTGGGCGACGCCGGACGAAATTGCTGTTGTAGGGGAAGAAATTCCATCGAGTACTACTCGCAGGTGCCTATTGGTAAGGAAGGATTTCAAGATGGCCAAGAATTTGCCATGGATGTCGTACCGGTTCTCCAGCTTAAATAGCAAAAGTTGGTGGTTAATCGAATCGAACGCTTTAGCAAAGTCGATGTAGCACACATCTAATTGCGAAGAACGTTCAAAGGCAGTGCTGATGTGGGAATGCATGACAGCGAGGTTGGTTTGAGTTGAACAACCGGGGAGAAAACCATGTTTTTCGGGGGAAATAAAAGGTAAAGTGAAAGAGAGAAGGCGTTGGTGGATAATGCGTTCGAAAACTATCGACAGCACCGGGAGAAGAGAAATAGGGCGGTAGGGATCAACGGAAGACTTCTTGCCTGATTTAAAGAGAGGAAACACGTTCGCCGCCTTCCATAAGGTAGGGAAGTAACCAACAGAGAAACATCTATTGAAAATCATGGAAATAGGAATAGAGAGCGAAGGTGCAGCGTGTTTCAAAAATTTTGCGCTGAGGTAGTCGGAACCAGTTGCACGATTATTTGAAAGAAAATTCAGAAAGCTGAGGCATTCCTCAGGTGTGGTAGAAAGGAAGGATAGAGAGTGAGTACAGATACTATTGCAAACTAAATTTGTGGTGTCTACATGGGAGTTGGATAAAAAAGTTGACTGAAAATAACTGCTAAATAGTTCGGCTCGAGAGTTCCCTTCCGCAATTTTATCACCAAGCGAAACTTCCGAGGGGATGCTAACGGTGTTGCGTCGGCAATTAATCTTGGACCAGAAGCGTTTTGGGTTTGAGACACAATCACAGGACATGGAAAATATATACTCCTTGTACATCTACATCATACCCTGCAAGTCACCTTTTTGGTGGATGGCAGGGGGTGCAGTGCACCAAGGGTCCATAGTTTTCGTACGTTATATTTTCCTATTATGGTCTCTTATCGTCCTAGGGAAAAACGATCCTCCGTTCTACAGTCGATCTCGCGAATCTTATCCTCACTGTCCTGCCTTCCGAGTTACGTCGGGCTTCTGATAAGTCCTACTACCTCATTCGCTAGTCCCTCCGACATAAATTTTTCCAGTAGTTTAATTCTAGCCTGCAGCCTACGTTCCTCTAACGATGTCCATTTTAGATTTTCTATTAATGATGTTACGCTTTGTTTACTATCGTAATTCCTCTTTACAAATCTAGCTGCCCTGCGCTGAACCTTTTCTATCTCGTTAGTGAGTCCCTTTTCGTAGGGATCCCACACAGCTGAAGAATATTCGACAAAGAAAGAAAGAAAAATGTCTTTATTGGCGAGGTTGAGGCTAAGTAGCCCCCTCTTCCACCTAACCATTACAATTTGGTTACATCAGGATTTACATATTAACAATTTTTTTTTTAATTTACAATCTTAATTCACAAAAAATGGTTACCACGAGAGCAATATACATATACATTCTCTTATACATATGTAGATAAGTACAATAGAGACAATTTTGAATAATTATAAATATGGAGAATTTTCATTTTATACTTTCGAATATAAATGCTTGAATTACAAATATAAGATGAAAAAGAAAGTTATGAGAAAATTTAACAGAAATTTAAAAAACAAAAAATAAAAATAAAATACAATTAAAATATATTTTTAAAACCACACTAGATAGACTTGAGCGTCGGAGTATGTAAAATACCAGAGGCTGCGTACAATACGTTTCCATGTTGGAGTTGATAAATCTGGCAGAAAGGGAAGTGTGTGTAGGATTACATCATTCAGTTTAGCACTTGTTCATCAAATGAAGAAAGCAGGAGTTGCGGAAGCCTTCCAGTGACTTTAGCTTTGTTGTCTTTACGGGTAACTCATTCCAAAGTCTGCAGGACGCTACATGAAATGAATTACTGAAAATCTTTGTTCTATGAGTTGGAATATTTAGCGTTCTTGAGTTACGGGTGTTTTTTTCGTGTAGGGAAGAGAGAAAGGAATAGTTCGACGAAAGATAAGAGGGAGTATTTGAAGACAGTAGCCGAAATAGTGTATTAAGGATATGGAGTTTCCTGCGGGAATCGAGATTAAGCCATGACATCTTTTTGTAATAGTCAGATATATGATCTGATTTTTTAAGGTTAAAAATAAATCTTACGCAGGAATTTAAAGTTTTTTGAATTTTATTGGACAGCTCTACTGATAGATCACTGTAGACCTCGTCGCAGTAATCTATATGAGGCAGAAGAAGAGAGGATACGAGTTTTTGCTTTAAATTCTGGGGTAGGAAGTTTTTTAGTCTCTTCAATGAATAGAGGGAGCAGTTTACTTTTTTACAAACACTCGTGATATGGTCTGTCCACGTGAGCGTGTCATTTATAATAAGACCAAGATTTTTTACGGTTTTAAAGAATTGGATGGGTGCATTATCAACTTGCAGACAGTCGATATCGAAGTTGATGTGGGAAAGGAGCTTTGGGTAACCTATCAAAATGGCTTGTGATTTAGATGGATTTATTTTTAGAACATGATAACTGCTCCAATCGGTTAGTGATTTAAGGTCCGCATTCAGTTTACTAATGGCGTCTGGAAGTTCTGAGGGTTTTGAATGTATATAGATTTGAAGGTCGTCGGCGTAGAGGTGATAGGAGCACGATGTAATTGCCGTGGAGATGTCATTAATGTAGATGGAGAACAAAAGAGGGCCGAGAATCGATCCTTGTGGGACGCCTCTGGTGACGGGGAGCCAAGAGGAGGAGGAATTATTTAGAGTTACTTTTTGGTGACGGTCATTTAGGTAAGATGAGAGCCAATCTAACGTAGTACGTGATAAACCCATACCTTTAAGTTTGTCCATGAGGATATCCTTCTCGATTGAATCAAATGCCTTAGAAAAGTCGACTAATGTTAGAACTGTAATTTGTTTTGTGTCCATTGCTGCGCGTATATCGTCAGTTATTTTTAAAAGGGCAGTGGATGTGCTGTGGTGTTTTCTAAATCCAGATTGGAAAGGATCTAAAAGATTGCGTCGTTGGAGGAAGTCAGTCAGTTGCTCGTGGACCAGTCGTTCTAAGACTTTAGATAGGGTTGGTAAAATACTTATAGGCCTGTGATCGTTTAAATTTTCAGGAGCTGATTTTTTCGGAAGAGGAATGACCATGGCTTTTTTCCACTGTGAAGGAAATTTGCCTTGCATTAGTGATGTGTTTATGATGTCAGTAATTGACGGCAGGATATAAGGTGTGAGTTTATTAAGCATTTCTATAGAAATCCCATCTACCCCGTAAGATTTGGACTTAATAGATTTTAAGCACCTGAGTGTCTGAATCTGTGAGATAGGAGAGAAGTTGAAATCAGTTAGACTAGCTGTTGACTGGAAGTTTTTCATTCTGTCATGGGAAGAGACGGTACTGCTTTTTTTAGTTAAGGGTGTAGTAGTAAAGAATTGGTTAAGTGCGTCGAGGGAGAAGTTAGGATTGGGAATCGAGTTTTTTTGTTTACCTATGCCCGTGTTCCTTAAGTTTCTCCAAATTGATGCTTGCGATTTGTTAGTGCCAATGATTGAATGGTAATATTTTAACTTGGAGTTTCTTAGCATCTGCTTGGTTTTATTGAGCAATTGCTTGTAGTATTCATGATCAACAAACCCCTTCGTTCTTTTGAAGTCACTAAAAGCAGCGTCTCTAAGTTTCATAAAGTGTTTTATTTCTTCCGTTATCCACGGCGTTTGCCGTTTGGAGACGCGAACCGTTTTCATAGGAGCGTGTCGATCATAAATGTTGATTATCATGCTATTTAACGCCTCTACCTTGTCATCTACTTCCTCGGAAAACTCAGTGAAATACCAGGGTACGTTGGCGGCGTCCGCAAAGAAACTTGTGTCGTCTATGTTTTTTAAGTGTCTGTAATTAATGATTTTAGATTTTTGTTTTGGGACCTTAAGAGAGAAAACAATATATATTAAGTCATGTAATGAAATACCAGGAACCGGTAGTTGCCCGAATGATACTGTTTTGCTTATACTGGAGGTCGCTATTAAGTCAAGCCAGGTGGAAGAATATGGGGTGTGATGTGTAGCGTCGAGAGGAAGAATATCTAGCCCTAAGGAATCGAAGGAGTTTCTTAAACAGTGTGTGTCGTAGCTATTTGCGGAAAGAAGATTGGCATTAAAATCACCCATTACAATTATGTGATCTGAGTTAGGGATGTGTTCGGTTAGAGACTCAAAAATGTCCGTTAGGTGGCCTATTTTAGGTGGCCGATAAACCGAGCCGACGATGAGTTTATGCGAGTTTAATGTAATTTCGATAAAAATAAATTCTGGGCGTTTTGAATAATGTGGTTCGCTAAGGCTAAGTATTTTATATTTCAAGTCCTCGCGTATGTATAGTGTTTACCCACACGGTCATTTCTCAGAATTCTGTAGCCTGGAATTTCCACTAGGGATGACGAAAGGTTAGGTTTTAGCCATGTTTCGGATATGGCGATGCAGTGTACTGTGTTTTCGGTCAGAGATGAGCGAAGTTCGTCCACAAACGGTCGAACCAAGGATAAATAACATAATTCTTTCACACACGGAGCTATTTCGAACTATTCTCCCTATAAAGGCCAGATTTTTGTTAGCGGCACCTATCAATCGGCGAATGTGGGTGTCCCACGAGAGATCACGATGGATCGTGACTCCGAGATATTTAATTGAGTCTGAAACTGGAATCTCTACTCCGTCCAACGAATAATTATTATCCAACGAGATACTCTTGGTTCTCCAGAAGTTGATGACGCAGCTTTTCACTTGGTTGATCTCTAACTGCCATTCCTTACACCATGCAGAAATGGCTTCTAGGTCATTTTGGAGATACTGGCGATCTTCCGGATTGATTATTTCTCTATAGATGACGGTGTCGTCCGCGAAAAGCCTAATTTTACTTCTGACTACTGAGCTGATATCGTTTATATAAATTAGAAATAATAAAGGACCAATTACACTACTCTGCGGAACGCCAGAGACAACCTCCACTAAGTTCGAAGATTTCCCATTTATAACAACCTTCTGCTTCCTATGATTTAAAAATTCACGGATCCAACTAACGATTTTAGAATTAACGCCTAAGGTTTCTAATTTCGTTATTAACTTCCTGTGAGGTACCTTATCAAAGGCTTTCCTAAAATCTAAGAAGATGGCATCGACCTGCGTATTCTTTTCACCGCTTCTCAGTATACAATTAACAAAAAGACCGAGCTGAGTATCACATGACCTACCTTTCCTGAAGCCGTGTTGACAATCATCTAACAATAAATTACTATCAAGTAATCGCATTATGTTGCTAATGAGCATATGCTCGAGAATCTTACACGATAACGAAGTTAAAGAAATCGGCCTGTAATTTTCTGGGTTCTCCTTGTCGCCGCCCTTATGAATTGGGGTAACGTGCGCTAACATCCAGTCGCTAGGGACCTCTGCGCGAGAAATGGATTTCTCGAAGATTATCCGAAGAAAAGGTGCTATTTCTTCAGCTAATTCTTTTAAAACGCGAGCAGGAATTTCTTCGGGGCCAGTGGCTTTGTTATGTCTGATGAAACTTAATTGCTTTGCTATTCCCACCTCAGAAAATACTATATCGTCCATCAGGCCCCCCCCCCCCCCTTATTGCGGGTGCATAATGTACGCAATGGTCGCTGACGGCTGTGAATGCTTTTACAAAATGACCGTTTAACAGGCTGGCTTTCTCTACGCTATCATGAATAACGGCACCCGAGTCATTAGGGAGGGAAGGTATGGTAGGGCCTCTACCTTGGACCTCTCTCACATAGGACCAAAACGCTTTAGGGTCCTACTTCAAATAATTATTTAATACCTTATTCCGGAAGTTAGTAAAAGCCTCGCGCATAGTAGTTCTCGCTTTAGCGCGGGATTCCTTAGACGTCTTAACTTTAGTTGCTCTATATTCCTCGGATGATGTAGACGGCATATTTTTTATTTTCGCGTGGCTTATTCTCTGACGCCTAAGCGCACTCCTAACTTGCTGATTGTACCAACGTGGCTCTTTATTGTCGACCTTCAATTTAATTGGAATGTACTTATCGATACTCTCTAGCATTATATCCTTGAATAGTCGACTGTAGAACGGAGCGATATAGAGGATCGTTTTTCCCTAGGACGATAAGAGACCATAATAGAAAAAGATAACGTAGGAAAACTATGGACCCTTGGTGCACTGCACCCCCTGCCATCCACCGAAAAGGTGACTTGCAGGGTATAATGTAGATGTAGAATAGTTTCCATGACGACTCAGCACCTGATCGTTCGGTCATATCACGGAAGCCAGGTAGTATTTCTCGTAGGCTCGACCTGAAGCTTGAAAAGTTTGCCTTAGCTAATATATAAAACTTTCTTTGAGGCTTAGGGTGCCTATCGATTTTCAACTTACACTCTACATATACGGCCTGATGATCACTTATCCCATCTTCAATGGTGACTTTGTTTATTCTTTCTGGGACGTTAGTTGCTAATAAATATAATATGTTTCCCGATCGCGTTGGCTTTCTGACTAATTGAAGGAGAGAGTGCTCGAAGAATGTTTCGATTAATGCCTCACAGGATTCCGCGTTCTTTACCTTTAGATTAGAAACATAGTTTTTCCAATCAATTGAGTGTAATTTAAAGTCACCACCGACTATAACGATACCATCTTGATTTATCAGTCTAAGCTTTGATAGTTGTTTCTCTAGACTTAAAATACAATGTACACCAGCGTTAGGTGGCCTGTAGAACGAGCATATGAACACCTTTTTGGAGCCATCTTTACCTATGCGGCACCAAACACTCGCGATATCCTCGTCACTTATCGGAATCTCACTGCTATCGTACTTATCGCTAACCGCTATGAAAACTCCCCCGCCCGATCTATTAGCGCGATCTCTTCTATAGACGCGATAGTCTCTAGGAAATATCTCCTGACTCTGAATCTCATCCGTTAACCAACTTTCTGTGCCTATCACGACGTCGGCATGCAGACTGCGAATAAGATGCTCGAACTCAGCTATTTTCCCACGGATGCTGCGACAGTTCAGTACGACGACGTTTAATTCCTCACTATCACTTCGCATACTAATCTCACCCTTGACTTTCTCTTCCACTCTAAAACTACATGCGCTCCCACCACAATCACTCCCACGACTGTATGGCGTCGCATCAAAATTGGAATTGCGACCCGTCGCGCCCTTTACGGAACATTCTATCAATGACCTATCGCGAAATATTACGCTCGGTGTATTTTCTATCATTAGATAATCTTTCGGATTCTTATTTTCTACAAATGCATCGATTATCCCCTGACCCAAAACTGACCTACACCCTGCCCTACTCTCTAGCCTAAAAAATCCCTACTGTGCTCGAGAATCCTACTCGCTACTCTCTGAGCCGATTCGGGTGTGTAATTGTAGTCAGAATCCAATAAAAAGTTTGCATGCCGACGGGTATCCTTGAAAGTTTTTAAAGTATGATCGTTTGGAAAACGTTTATATAGACACCAAGCACTGTGTTTGTTTTTTATTGCAAATATTGTTTCTTTTATCATCCATATGGGAAACTTTCTCGACCGGATTTTTCGATGAGGTACACAATCCTTCACAACCGCCGAGATCCATTCGTAAAATAAGTCGAGCGCCTCGTCGATGGTTCCACTGTCTAGGAGACACCACGGGAGGCAGCTAATGGTGTTGTTTACATGTGCCCAGTCGGTCGACTTTCAGATTGGGAATGACGTACGGGTTGGGTTGAAGTGGGTTCTCAAAGATGGGAAGGAACACCCGCTGAGTTCCAAGGAAATTTCGAGTGAGGAGTGGTCCGAGGGAAAAATGTCATTCCCGAGGGACACTTTTTCCAAAGAAAGGGAGGAAAGGGCGAGATCCAGGGTTGCCAAATTACGGGTTTTGTCCATGTTAAACTGCCGAAGGCCTAATCCTTGAATAAAGTGCTCCATGAAAAAGTTTTCATGTTCACCGGAGCATCTACCAACGGTTGGGGAGACCCAATCTATTTTTAGATTGAAATCTCCCAGAAGTAAAATTTCGTTTTGATTATTAGCTAGAATAACACTATCAAAGCACTTCTCTAAATTTGAAATATCGCTTGCTGGAGGGCGGTAGAATACACCGATAAGTAGTTTTTTTGCATTGCGAGTCGATTTTAGTAGTTATTCCGACCCACAGCAGTTCAGGGCAGTTTTCGAGATCGAGGCGGCATCTGGCGGGAAGGGAAGAATTAACAGCCAGAAGCACGCCACCACCACGCTTCTGATTACGGTCACGCCTAAAGATCTGGTGGGTTTTCGTTAGGCTAATCTCACCATCACTGACACTCTTGTTGAGCCATGTCTCGGTGAAAGCAATCACCTCGAAGTTTGCTAGCTCAATCAGGTGAGAGTCCATCGAATCAAGTTTGTTCTTAAGGCTACGAATGTTTTGATAATAGATTTTTAGGGATGGACACTCATGGTTAGAGGGGCCAGGGTTCACGTGTATATCGCCGGAGAGAAGCAGGAAGCAGAAGAGAAAGTGGAGATTGCAGGTCGGAGGGAGAGCGACGACCGGGGAGGAAGAAGGGCCCACGGCTCGGCGATGGATGAGACGGGAGACCCCGCAAGGGGCGAACGTGGAGAAAGAAAAACTCCGATTACCAAAAGAGTTTACTCTCAATACGCCAGTCAATGATTCATTGGTGAGATCGATGGGAACAAAACACAAGCTAGAATAGCAGATCGTAACAACTATAAAAGCACTCGCAAAAAACGCAACAAACTTGGGAGCACGAAACACACGCAACGTCACTGCGGCGGCCATAAATATAAAATAAATATAAAAACTATCACGCAGTAAGTTATGGGCGGAAGTAACAGCAGATTATTAGATTGGCAAGTTATTTTTCTAATTATCTACAGTCGTGAGCTACTCTTTGTTTATGCATATATGTATATTTCTGGAGCCCTGCCCTATAGTATTTTCAAAAACGCAGTCATATATAATTTCTATTTTTGGCAGCCAAACCCACAATTCATTCTCGAAAGTGAGAGAGTCCAATGCTTATTTTTCCTTCCAATGCTGAAGCATCGTTCAATGTGCGTGCGTACTCGGGGATTTTTTGTACACTCATCATCGTTCGCCACTCAACAAGATAAGATTTTTCTTCTAAATATTCATTTAGGTATTTGATTGTGCATTATATTGACGTCACATTAATTTTGTTATTGAATGTTCACGATTTCTTGAATAAGAGGCGTGATTTAAAGAATAAAATTTATTCTGAAAAATCAGCTGTTCCCGCATGCCGGATTTTTTGTTGCTCTCTAAACATTGGTGAATGTGTTGTTGTTGGGGCCATATATTAATGTATAAAGTTTCAGTGAAATTTAATTGGAAGAATACAATTTGTATAATTTTTATTTATAAAAATCGATAATATGTATTAAAATAAACGTTGATATTCGTCCTCGATTTTCAGGAAAACTAAAGGATATTATTTGTCGCTTTTTAAGAAATATAAACGTCGATATTTAAAAGTAAAAAATCTAACTTGAAAATTTAAGAAGTTCATTCAAAAAACCAACTATAAAAACTGATTTCAGATCGTGAAATGTTAATTATTATCAAGACAAATAAAAATAGAAGTCGATAAAAAACTAAATTTTGAAAATGACAAAACCTTTTAACTGGATTCATTTATGTAATAATATTTTTAAAATATCAAGCAATTTAGAGAATAATCGGAAAGATATGTTTCTTTACTATATATACACTTCATTACGCACATATGACTTATTTCGACGCCTACCAAGAGGCAAGTGAATCGCCATAAAAGTCATAGTTGTGTTAGAATGGTTTCTTTTTTGTTATTAGAGGGTGTTCTACTGTCTCCCATACTTTTTTGCTAAATAGAAATTAAAGACAAAGTAAGAAATTTGTTCATATCTTGCGTAATGTTCATATTCTCGTAATTTCAAATTAAATAAAGGAAAGTAATCGATTGAGAAATGAAATCAAGAAAAAGTACTTTCCTAACACTTTAAATACGTAGATTCTAAAAAAATCCGCAGGAAACCACTCCTCACTACCAACTACGACCACGAGATGAACTGAAGAATATATTTCATATGCATGCGGTTCGCGAACTAAAAGGGTCAGCATTACAAAGTAGTGAATTATCCTTTGACTAGAATGTGTTTAATATGTTACACATGCGCCATCTGCTCTTCGGACGGAAATACGGTCTCCTAGACGGAAGGTTACACTCAAAGACTAGTACCCCCTACGGAAAGACCGGGAACTTAATGCTATAAAACGATTCCCAGGTTATCCATGGAAGGCGACTATCGATGGGTCAACGTGAAAATTTGGAACAACGTGTTAACGAATGCTAGCGTGACGTCGTCACAGGATGTCCCTCGCCCCCTTCCCCTCCCGTTTTAATACGATAATCATAGCTCACATAAATTGCATGGACAGATTAAATTAGTGATGGGCATAATCGAGAGATCACAATCGATTCATTCGATTATGCTCATATCATTCGTTAGTAATATCTCGGTAGAAAGTAGTAGTTAAGAATCATTCGAATGATGTAGTAGTTAAGAATCATTCGAATGATATTAGTATTTAAGAATCATTCGAATGATTGTAGCAGTTAATGATCATTCGAGTGATATCAGTAGTTGGGGAATATTCCGAATTATATTAGTAAGTTACTTAAATCTCCATTATTACCGATTATTCATCCGGAAAGGACATTTCGTCTGATATTGACGTAGGTAGTATCTTGCTAAATAATTTGAAAGCATTCATTTTATAACAAAAATTATGTGAAATTAATTGCCATATTCTTTATATCAAAATGCATGCGGAAATTAAAAAATCTTTCGGAAGGACATTTAGAATTAAATAAGTATCCAATTTTTTACCTTCTGAATGTTTTTATTAGTTGTATCTCATTAACTCCTAATACTTATTAATACAAATTATCAAATATTATAAATATCCCAAAAGTAAAGTAATATTACAGTAATTAACGACAAAATAATTTCAACGAAATATGCACGTGAAGAAAATGATGTTTAATTTTTCATAACTATGTGAATGATTCCTTGAGCATAATTTTGAGTTCTAGCAATCCAATGGTTCAAAGTTTTTGTTGGTTTAAAATTTTAATTAAAATTGGTTATCGTTGACGGTATCTATTTTAGCTCCTCTAAAGGCTGTAATACTTATTAATACAAATTAACAAATTTTAAGTCACAAAAGTACAAGATATTACAGAAATGATTTTACAAGTTAATTTCAACGGAAGAGAGTTTTCACTTTAACTGCATGTGAAAGGTATGACTTCATTTTTAATAGTTTAATACAAATTAGAAAATATAAGTCTCCAAAAATATTACAAAATAGCATATGTCAAGAAATATTGGTAATGAACGATTTTACAAAATAATTTCATCAAACGAGTTTTCATTTTACTTGCATATGTATGAGAAGGATATGACGTTTAATTTTACTTAATTATGTTTACTATGTGAATGCTTCCTTGAGCATAATTTTGGTTTTTAGCAATCCAATGATTTACAGTTTTTGTTGATATATATTTTTAATTAAAATAGATTTCCGTCGACGGTACATATTTTATCATCTCTTTTAAAGCCTGTGATACTTATTAATACAAATTAACAAATATTATAAATGTTACAAAAGTTACAAAGTATTTCAAAAAAATAGATTTTACAAAATAATTTTTACAAGAAACGATTACCAAGTTCAATATCCTTAACTTCTTTTTTGAGATATTTTCAAAACATTCAGGAAAACGAATTGTCTAAAAACACAAAGAATTTTAATACTCTCCTATCGAATGATTTAACGGAATAATCTTAAAGAATGATTTAGCGAATAATCAAAACGAATGATCTTAACGAATGAATATCTCGTTTATGGAAATATCTCGATTACTAATCATTCGATTATGGAAATCATTCGATTATGCCCATCACTAGATTAAATGGACTTAAATGAAGGAATTGCATATAAAAAATCAAATTTATTACCGTATAGGTACCGTATCTTAAAAAACCGGCATTTGGACCAACAATGGGGACCCTCGTGCCCCCATGGGTCGATTTAAATTATTTTTGACACTGCAGCTCTCAAGATCTATAGCTGTCAAATTTTGAAGCTCTTATGTTTATTTACTGAAGAGTTATGGCTGCCACAGACAGACAGACAAAGATTATCCTTTATTTATAGGGTGTATATATATATATTTATTTATTTATTATTCATATATATATTTCAACAACCATAGATGTAAAATATATAATGATGCGACATATTTTTAAAAACTCGTGTATTCTTTCAATGAGTAAGTTTATTGAGCTCAAAGTGTCTATTATTCCTTATATTGTGGCAGCCCTGTTTTATATATCTATACAAAGCATCTCGATTTTGTAATTTTATGTTTCACGCCTCCTTCATACAAAATTTCGTTGAAATCGATTAAGCCGATTCCTTCTAAATTTTTAACTACCAAAAAGTATAACTTTGTAATTGTGGCACCCCTGCCCAGTAGATTTGGTCCAAATATGCCATTTTGGTCATTAATTTATGTGAATGTTATATGAACCAAATTTGATTGAAATCGATTCAGCCATAAAAATCGATAAAATGTATTTAAATAAACGTGGATATTCTTCGTCAGTATTTAAAAAAATAAAACTTGATTTTAATCGTCGAATTTTGAGAAAAATTAACGTCTACAACTACCTAGCCTAGTCATGTGTTATATGTCATACCGAAATATTGAATTCAATTGTTGCCTGCCGCCTTTGGCAACAAAAGGATCGCGTTACCAAGGATACAAATTTAGTCTTTTAAGTTCGCTGAGAAGATACGGTAGCGTATAAAATGGATGAAATATTTCGTCGCGTCTTAACAAAAGTCATAACCAAGGCAGTGGTGGCCTTAATTCAATTCATAGTGGAGCCGCTGTGGAAAAATTTTAAGAGGTTTGTGCCTATTGTGTTTTGGATTACAAGCCATATTCTTATGCGAATAATTCCCGTTGGACGAGGTAGTATAGTTGATATTTTCCAATTGATCCAAATATAACGTGGTAACCGACAAATTTCGTCGAAGTAACTCTCCCATGAAGATGAAATAATGGGAGATTCTGCCTTGCAAACTCCCCTCTAACGATAAGACTTAAGATCCACGCCGCCCACGTTTAATATGAGTCCAATTTATGGACCAAAGCCTATCAAATCCTTATGAATTCTCAAGTGTATACCTTTCACGCTTTTTAAGACACTTCCAGATGGAATTTAGAGCGTAAACTTTCAATACGCTCAAAACTCCATGAATTATGGCCGAGAAAACCGAAATGACCCTGAAAAGGCCCCAGGTTTGACTCGAGGAGACGATTATATTTTCTCATAAGTTTACACAGGATTTTCGATTTTTCAAGGTGCAGGATTTTATCCTTCATTGATCAATTAATAGGAACCAATTTTTCCGTGTTTGCTTGATTCTACGGCTAAAACTATAAAATATCTTATTCCTGCAATGTTTATAATGTTTCAGAAATCCTACATATTTAATGTTTATTAACGCAAATAGGCCTACGCATCAGTTTTCAATTGAATGACTTCGCAAAAATAAAAGAAGCGCTTACTGAAAGCTTGCTTAGCATTACACTGATGTTAAACGAGACATATTCAATTTCATATGTCTTCGAAATGATGGAGTTATCTCGAAATTAAACGGAATGATTATTGCGGATGGTGAGTTTCATCTCGATCGTTTAAATATTACTAAGGTAGTCTAGTGGCGAAGGAATTAAAAAAGTCTACGTTTAAGGCCGTGGCTAAAAGAGAAGTCCACTGGTGGATGCTTGTTAGAGGGAGCAAGAGTTGAGCAATTCCCTGCACCTGACGCGAGGGAAAATTTGGGGACTTTGGCGCTTTGGGTGGAAACTTGGCCCTTTTTATCTTAGCTTTGCTTTTCTCTATTTCTGGTGCGCGCATCTCGTTTGATTGGCCAGCAGACGATCAACACCGACGTCGTGCGCCCGGACACACCGAGCGACGCAAACGCCCCGCACTTGGTATAAGAAGAAGCAGTACATTCAAATGCTTCGACCCCCATCGCCATCGAGGACCAGAAGCGGCAAAATCTACGGACGCAGCTTCCCATAAATACATAACTGTGTTATTAAATAAAGTTCCTAGTCTAGAATGAGTGTATTCATTTTTATGTCCCTTCCCCTCATAATAAAAAAATGCTTTTCCGGAACCAACCATCCCGTTTCCATTTCGGTGAAATATAATCAAAACTTGTCTCTTGATGGTGATTTGCCTCATTTCCTATATTTTGGCTGCATTTAGGTGGGTATGACGTATCGAGTGCAGCCATATCTTTAGAGAATCGTAATTATCTGACTACGATAATTGCCGAGGATATTGTTACCAGGCCGTGGGCTACGGACTGTGGTATTATAATAAACGTTAAGGATTAGAGGCTTAGGCTGTGGTTACATTGGTTGCGAATTCATCCGAATTTTTTGTCGTACAAATTCGCAGGGATGCATAGGAATAGATCAAACAAGTGCAAATAAATTTAGCTGGTTTCATCGCATGCTAATTTTCCGTAAATGGATGAAATATTTCGTCGCGTCATAAAGACATAGCGTATGTTTCCTTCCTTCTTGGTAGACGGCCTCCTCCAAAGTTACATCGTAGCGATCTTCAGTGGAGGTCGTGTTCAAGTTTTCCGTAATGAGCCCTCCTTGGGCGAGCCAACCTTAGGCTCTATCACGTGCGACTCCTCTTCGATGGGGGTTGATCCTCATCGAGACCGGTGGAGGAACGCGGGCGTTTTCTAATGTCCCAGGGGCGGACTTCCGTGTCGGCGAGGTCCCGAATGTGGGCGGGAGTTCTCTCCTGCAGGCCGTCGTAGAAGCGACGGGCCGTGTCTTGCAGTCTCTCTTCGATGGGAGTGGAGCCGGTTAGCATGTATAGCACCTCCGTAGTGGTGTTCCGACCGAGGTGCAGGATGGACTGAAGGCAGCTTCTTTCAGCGACCTTCGATTTCTGGAGGGAGATATGCTGAAGATATCCGCTCCAGGCCGGTGACGCGTACGTTAGCGCAGGGTAGATCACTGCGCGGTACAGGTGGGGTTTGGCTTTTAGGGGGACTAGGTCCGAACGAAGAATCGGCGCAAGACTGATTCGCGATGTGATTGCCTTGTACGCCATCTTGGTGGCGTGTTGCTTGGACAGCAGACGCCGATCAATTACCACTCCGAGGTATTTGACTCCGTCCTATGAGTTCATATGACGTTTTGTATGAATGAAATGACTTAGATTTTTCCTCAGAATTCGTACGAACCTTATAGGTGAGTTAATAATTTGAAGATGCACTGTGAAAGGTTAATTTCCTCTGTCTTTGAAAAACTTGCACTTTATTTATTTATTATCAATAGAGTCCAAATACAGCACGAAGCCAATTACAGTGGACCACATAACAACATTAATTAAATATTAATAAAATAACAATAATGAATTAATGTAACAACAACAACAAAATGGTGACTAAAAACATGAATGAATGGGGATGAAAGGGCATTATGCAGTGGTATTAGCGAAGGGATCAGTGTTGGGGAAGCGTTTAAGCAGGGTATTGTAGGAACTGGGAAGGCGGAATAGAAAGGAGCGCTGAGTGAGCGAGAGGAGGGGGGTGGGACAGTGGAACAGGTCGTTTAACCGAGTGGTACGGGGGGGGGACCCTTAGAGGAAAGAGTGAGACAAGATCGGGAGACCTGTATTTTCCGTTTATTATTTTGGTAAAAATGTTGCGGTCGTTTTTAGAAAGACGGTCCTTTAACTTTGGAATATTAAGAAAATTTTATGTGGCGGAGTGTGCAGTTACGAAGGGGGAGATGGCGATAGCGAACTACGAATAGGAAGAAGTTAAAGGGACGGTCGAGACGTTTGAGGGCGGAAGTAGAAGCCGTGCACCAAATTGGGGAGCAATAATAAAAAATGGGCAGAATGCAGGAAAAAAAGAAGGTGCGGAGTGCAGATATATTATTGATGTCGGTGTAACTGTACATTAAACCAACTAAGGACATAGCATGGGAGGAAATCATTTTTATGTGATCGTGGAAGAGAAGTTTGGTGTCAAAATGAACACCAAGATCCTTGTGGGTGTAGACTGAAGGGATTAATTGACCCGAGAATGTGTATTGATGAGGATAAGGTGATTTTAGGAGAGTATATGACATGATATTAGATTTCAAAGGATTAACTCTAAGTAGCCATAATTTTGACCATGCTACTAGAGCATCAAGAGCTTTTTGCAGGTATATGGAATCTTGAGGGGAGTCAATTTGCTTAAAAATTTTACAAACGTCTGCGTAGAGGAGTATATTGCAGTGGGTTGTTGTGATGGATTCGACCAGATCATCGACATACAAGTTGACAATTAATGGCCCAAGTACACTCCCTTGGGCGACGCCGGACGAAATTGCTGTTGTAGGGGAAGAAATTCCATCGAGTACTACTCGCAGGTGCCTATTGGTAAGGAAGGATTTCAAGATGGCCAAGAATTTGCCATGGATGTCGTACCGGTTCTCCAGCTTAAATAGCAAAAGTTGGTGGTTAATCGAATCGAACGCTTTAGCAAAGTCGATGTAGCACACATCTAATTGCGAAGAACGTTCAAAGGCAGTGCTGATGTGGGAATGCATGACAGCGAGGTTGGTTTGAGTTGAACAACCGGGGAGAAAACCATGTTTTTCGGGGGAAATAAAAGGTAAAGTGAAAGAGAGAAGGCGTTGGTGGATAATGCGTTCGAAAACTATCGACAGCACCGGGAGAAGAGAAATAGGGCGGTAGGGATCAACGGAAGACTTCTTGCCTGATTTAAAGAGAGGAAACACGTTCGCCGCCTTCCATAAGGTAGGGAAGTAACCAACAGAGAAACATCTATTGAAAATCATGGAAATAGGAATAGAGAGCGAAGGTGCAGCGTGTTTCAAAAATTTTGCGCTGAGGTAGTCGGAACCAGTTGCACGATTATTTGAAAGAAAATTCAGAAAGCTGAGGCATTCCTCAGGTGTGGTAGAAAGGAAGGATAGAGAGTGAGTACAGATACTATTGCAAACTAAATTTGTGGTGTCTACATGGGAGTTGGATAAAAAAGTTGACTGAAAATAACTGCTAAATAGTTCGGCTCGAGAGTTCCCTTCCGCAATTTTATCACCAAGCGAAACTTCCGAGGGGATGCTAACGGTGTTGCGTCGGCAATTAATCTTGGACCAGAAGCGTTTTGGGTTTGAGACACAATCACAGGACATGGAAAATATATACTCCTTGTACATCTACATCATACCCTGCAAGTCACCTTTTTGGTGGATGGCAGGGGGTGCAGTGCACCAAGGGTCCATAGTTTTCGTACGTTATATTTTCCTATTATGGTCTCTTATCGTCCTAGGGAAAAACGATCCTCCGTTCTACAGTCGATCTCGCGAATCTTATCCTCACTGTCCTGCCTTCCGAGTTACGTCGGGCTTCTGATAAGTCCTACTACCTCATTCGCTAGTCCCTCCGACATAAATTTTTCCAGTAGTTTAATTCTAGCCTGCAGCCTACGTTCCTCTAACGATGTCCATTTTAGATTTTCTATTAATGATGTTACGCTTTGTTTACTATCGTAATTCCTCTTTACAAATCTAGCTGCCCTGCGCTGAACCTTTTCTATCTCGTTAGTGAGTCCCTTTTCGTAGGGATCCCACACAGCTGAAGAATATTCGACAAAGAAAGAAAGAAAAATGTCTTTATTGGCGAGGTTGAGGCTAAGTAGCCCCCTCTTCCACCTAACCATTACAATTTGGTTACATCAGGATTTACATATTAACAATTTTTTTTTTAATTTACAATCTTAATTCACAAAAAATGGTTACCACGAGAGCAATATACATATACATTCTCTTATACATATGTAGATAAGTACAATAGAGACAATTTTGAATAATTATAAATATGGAGAATTTTCATTTTATACTTTCGAATATAAATGCTTGAATTACAAATATAAGATGAAAAAGAAAGTTATGAGAAAATTTAACAGAAATTTAAAAAACAAAAAATAAAAATAAAATACAATTAAAATATATTTTTAAAACCACACTAGATAGACTTGAGCGTCGGAGTATGTAAAATACCAGAGGCTGCGTACAATACGTTTCCATGTTGGAGTTGATAAATCTGGCAGAAAGGGAAGTGTGTGTAGGATTACATCATTCAGTTTAGCACTTGTTCATCAAATGAAGAAAGCAGGAGTTGCGGAAGCCTTCCAGTGACTTTAGCTTTGTTGTCTTTACGGGTAACTCATTCCAAAGTCTGCAGGACGCTACATGAAATGAATTACTGAAAATCTTTGTTCTATGAGTTGGAATATTTAGCGTTCTTGAGTTACGGGTGTTTTTTTCGTGTAGGGAAGAGAGAAAGGAATAGTTCGACGAAAGATAAGAGGGAGTATTTGAAGACAGTAGCCGAAATAGTGTATTAAGGATATGGAGTTTCCTGCGGGAATCGAGATTAAGCCATGACATCTTTTTGTAATAGTCAGATATATGATCTGATTTTTTAAGGTTAAAAATAAATCTTACGCAGGAATTTAAAGTTTTTTGAATTTTATTGGACAGCTCTACTGATAGATCACTGTAGACCTCGTCGCAGTAATCTATATGAGGCAGAAGAAGAGAGGATACGAGTTTTTGCTTTAAATTCTGGGGTAGGAAGTTTTTTAGTCTCTTCAATGAATAGAGGGAGCAGTTTACTTTTTTACAAACACTCGTGATATGGTCTGTCCACGTGAGCGTGTCATTTATAATAAGACCAAGATTTTTTACGGTTTTAAAGAATTGGATGGGTGCATTATCAACTTGCAGACAGTCGATATCGAAGTTGATGTGGGAAAGGAGCTTTGGGTAACCTATCAAAATGGCTTGTGATTTAGATGGATTTATTTTTAGAACATGATAACTGCTCCAATCGGTTAGTGATTTAAGGTCCGCATTCAGTTTACTAATGGCGTCTGGAAGTTCTGAGGGTTTTGAATGTATATAGATTTGAAGGTCGTCGGCGTAGAGGTGATAGGAGCACGATGTAATTGCCGTGGAGATGTCATTAATGTAGATGGAGAACAAAAGAGGGCCGAGAATCGATCCTTGTGGGACGCCTCTGGTGACGGGGAGCCAAGAGGAGGAGGAATTATTTAGAGTTACTTTTTGGTGACGGTCATTTAGGTAAGATGAGAGCCAATCTAACGTAGTACGTGATAAACCCATACCTTTAAGTTTGTCCATGAGGATATCCTTCTCGATTGAATCAAATGCCTTAGAAAAGTCGACTAATGTTAGAACTGTAATTTGTTTTGTGTCCATTGCTGCGCGTATATCGTCAGTTATTTTTAAAAGGGCAGTGGATGTGCTGTGGTGTTTTCTAAATCCAGATTGGAAAGGATCTAAAAGATTGCGTCGTTGGAGGAAGTCAGTCAGTTGCTCGTGGACCAGTCGTTCTAAGACTTTAGATAGGGTTGGTAAAATACTTATAGGCCTGTGATCGTTTAAATTTTCAGGAGCTGATTTTTTCGGAAGAGGAATGACCATGGCTTTTTTCCACTGTGAAGGAAATTTGCCTTGCATTAGTGATGTGTTTATGATGTCAGTAATTGACGGCAGGATATAAGGTGTGAGTTTATTAAGCATTTCTATAGAAATCCCATCTACCCCGTAAGATTTGGACTTAATAGATTTTAAGCACCTGAGTGTCTGAATCTGTGAGATAGGAGAGAAGTTGAAATCAGTTAGACTAGCTGTTGACTGGAAGTTTTTCATTCTGTCATGGGAAGAGACGGTACTGCTTTTTTTAGCTAAGGGTGTAGTAGTAAAGAATTGGTTAAGTGCGTCGAGGGAGAAGTTAGGATTGGGAATCGAGTTTTTTTGTTTACCTATGCCCGTGTTCCTTAAGTTTCTCCAAATTGATGCTTGCAATTTGTTAGTGCCAATGATTGAATGGTAATATTTTAACTTGGAGTTTCTTAGCATCTGCTTGGTTTTATTGAGCAATTGCTTGTAGTATTCATGATCAACAAACCCCTTCGTTCTTTTGAAGTCACTAAAAGCAGCGTCTCTAAGTTTCATAAAGTGTTTTATTTCTTCCGTTATCCACGGCGTTTGCCGTTTGGAGACGCGAACCGTTTTCATAGGAGCGTGTCGATCATAAATGTTGATTATCATGCTATTTAACGCCTCTACCTTGTCATCTACTTCCTCGGAAAACTCAGTGAAATACCAGGGTACGTTGGCGGCGTCCGCAAAGAAACTTGTGTCGTCTATGTTTTTTAAGTGTCTGTAATTAATGATTTTAGATTTTTGTTTTGGGACCTTAAGAGAGAAAACAATATATATTAAGTCATGTAATGAAATACCAGGAACCGGTAGTTGCCCGAATGATACTGTTTTGCTTATACTGGAGGTCGCTATTAAGTCAAGCCAGGTGGAAGAATATGGGGTGTGATGTGTAGCGTCGAGAGGAAGAATATCTAGCCCTAAGGAATCGAAGGAGTTTCTTAAACAGTGTGTGTCGTAGCTATTTGCGGAAAGAAGATTGGCATTAAAATCACCCATTACAATTATGTGATCTGAGTTAGGGATGTGTTCGGTTAGAGACTCAAAAATGTCCGTTAGGTGGCCTATTTTAGGTGGCCGATAAACCGAGCCGACGATGAGTTTATGCGAGTTTAATGTAATTTCGATAAAAATAAATTCTGGGCGTTTTGAATAATGTGGTTCGCTAAGGCTAAGTATTTTATATTTCAAGTCCTCGCGTATGTATAGTGTTTACCCACACGGTCATTTCTCAGAATTCTGTAGCCTGGAATTTCCACTAGGGATGACGAAAGGTTAGGTTTTAGCCATGTTTCGGATATGGCGATGCAGTGTACTGTGTTTTCGGTCAGAGATGAGCGAAGTTCGTCCACAAACGGTCGAACCAAGGATAAATAACATAATTCTTTCACACACGGAGCTATTTCGAACTATTCTCCCTATAAAGGCCAGATTTTTGTTAGCGGCACCTATCAATCGGCGAATGTGGGTGTCCCACGAGAGATCACGATGGATCGTGACTCCGAGATATTTAATTGAGTCTGAAACTGGAATCTCTACTCCGTCCAACGAATAATTATTATCCAACGAGATACTCTTGGTTCTCCAGAAGTTGATGACGCAGCTTTTCACTTGGTTGATCTCTAACTGCCATTCCTTACACCATGCAGAAATGGCTTCTAGGTCATTTTGGAGATACTGGCGATCTTCCGGATTGATTATTTCTCTATAGATGACGGTGTCGTCCGCGAAAAGCCTAATTTTACTTCTGACTACTGAGCTGATATCGTTTATATAAATTAGAAATAATAAAGGACCAATTACACTACTCTGCGGAACGCCAGAGACAACCTCCACTAAGTTCGAAGATTTCCCATTTATAACAACCTTCTGCTTCCTATGATTTAAAAATTCACGGATCCAACTAACGATTTTAGAATTAACGCCTAAGGTTTCTAATTTCGTTATTAACTTCCTGTGAGGTACCTTATCAAAGGCTTTCCTAAAATCTAAGAAGATGGCATCGACCTGCGTATTCTTTTCACCGCTTCTCAGTATACAATTAACAAAAAGACCGAGCTGAGTATCACATGACCTACCTTTCCTGAAGCCGTGTTGACAATCATCTAACAATAAATTACTATCAAGTAATCGCATTATGTTGCTAATGAGCATATGCTCGAGAATCTTACACGATAACGAAGTTAAAGAAATCGGCCTGTAATTTTCTGGGTTCTCCTTGTCGCCGCCCTTATGAATTGGGGTAACGTGCGCTAACATCCAGTCGCTAGGGACCTCTGCGCGAGAAATGGATTTCTCGAAGATTATCCGAAGAAAAGGTGCTATTTCTTCAGCTAATTCTTTTAAAACGCGAGCAGGAATTTCTTCGGGGCCAGTGGCTTTGTTATGTCTGATGAAACTTAATTGCTTTGCTATTCCCACCTCAGAAAATACTATATCGTCCATCAGGCCCCCCCCCCCCCTTATTGCGGGTGCATAATGTACGCAATGGTCGCTGACGGCTGTGAATGCTTTTACAAAATGACCGTTTAACAGGCTGGCTTTCTCTACGCTATCATGAATAACGGCACCCGAGTCATTAGGGAGGGAAGGTATGGTAGGGCCTCTACCTTGGACCTCTCTCACATAGGACCAAAACGCTTTAGGGTCCTACTTCAAATAATTATTTAATACCTTATTCCGGAAGTTAGTAAAAGCCTCGCGCATAGTAGTTCTCGCTTTAGCGCGGGATTCCTTAGACGTCTTAACTTTAGTTGCTCTATATTCCTCGGATGATGTAGACGGCATATTTTTTATTTTCGCGTGGCTTATTCTCTGACGCCTAAGCGCACTCCTAACTTGCTGATTGTACCAACGTGGCTCTTTATTGTCGACCTTCAATTTAATTGGAATGTACTTATCGATACTCTCTAGCATTATATCCTTGAATAGTCGACTGTAGAACGGAGCGATATAGAGGATCGTTTTTCCCTAGGACGATAAGAGACCATAATAGAAAAAGATAACGTAGGAAAACTATGGACCCTTGGTGCACTGCACCCCCTGCCATCCACCGAAAAGGTGACTTGCAGGGTATAATGTAGATGTAGAATAGTTTCCATGACGACTCAGCACCTGATCGTTCGGTCATATCACGGAAGCCAGGTAGTATTTCTCGTAGGCTCGACCTGAAGCTTGAAAAGTTTGCCTTAGCTAATATATAAAACTTTCTTTGAGGCTTAGGGTGCCTATCGATTTTCAACTTACACTCTACATATACGGCCTGATGATCACTTATCCCATCTTCAATGGTGACTTTGTTTATTCTTTCTGGGACGTTAGTTGCTAATAAATATAATATGTTTCCCGATCGCGTTGGCTTTCTGACTAATTGAAGGAGAGAGTGCTCGAAGAATGTTTCGATTAATGCCTCACAGGATTCCGCGTTCTTTACCTTTAGATTAGAAACATAGTTTTTCCAATCAATTGAGTGTAATTTAAAGTCACCACCGACTATAACGATACCATCTTGATTTATCAGTCTAAGCTTTGATAGTTGTTTCTCTAGACTTAAAATACAATGTACACCAGCGTTAGGTGGCCTGTAGAACGAGCATATGAACACCTTTTTGGAGCCATCTTTACCTATGCGGCACCAAACACTCGCGATATCCTCGTCACTTATCGGAATCTCACTGCTATCGTACTTATCGCTAACCGCTATGAAAACTCCCCCGCCCGATCTATTAGCGCGATCTCTTCTATAGACGCGATAGTCTCTAGGAAATATCTCCTGACTCTGAATCTCATCCGTTAACCAACTTTCTGTGCCTATCACGACGTCGGCATGCAGACTGCGAATAAGATGCTCGAACTCAGCTATTTTCCCACGGATGCTGCGACAGTTCAGTACGACGACGTTTAATTCCTCACTATCACTTCGCATACTAATCTCACCCTTGACTTTCTCTTCCACTCTAAAACTACATGCGCTCCCACCACAATCACTCCCACGACTGTATGGCGTCGCATCAAAATTGGAATTGCGACCCGTCGCGCCCTTTACGGAACATTCTATCAATGACCTATCGCGAAATATTACGCTCGGTGTATTTTCTATCATTAGATAATCTTTCGGATTCTTATTTTCTACAAATGCATCGATTATCCCCTGACCCAAAACTGACCTACACCCTGCCCTACTCTCTAGCCTAAAAAATCCCTACTGTGCTCGAGAATCCTACTCGCTACTCTCTGAGCCGATTCGGGTGTGTAATTGTAGTCAGAATCCAATAAAAAGTTTGCATGCCGACGGGTATCCTTGAAAGTTTTTAAAGTATGATCGTTTGGAAAACGTTTATATAGACACCAAGCACTGTGTTTGTTTTTTATTGCAAATATTGTTTCTTTTATCATCCATATGGGAAACTTTCTCGACCGGATTTTTCGATGAGGTACACAATCCTTCACAACCGCCGAGATCCATTCGTAAAATAAGTCGAGCGCCTCGTCGATGGTTCCACTGTCTAGGAGACACCACGGGAGGCAGCTAATGGTGTTGTTTACATGTGCCCAGTCGGTCGACTTTCAGATTGGGAATGACGTACGGGTTGGGTTGAAGTGGGTTCTCAAAGATGGGAAGGAACACCCGCTGAGTTCCAAGGAAATTTCGAGTGAGGAGTGGTCCGAGGGAAAAATGTCATTCCCGAGGGACACTTTTTCCAAAGAAAGGGAGGAAAGGGCGAGATCCAGGGTTGCCAAATTACGGGTTTTGTCCATGTTAAACTGCCGAAGGCCTAATCCTTGAATAAAGTGCTCCATGAAAAAGTTTTCATGTTCACCGGAGCATCTACCAACGGTTGGGGAGACCCAATCTATTTTTAGATTGAAATCTCCCAGAAGTAAAATTTCGTTTTGATTATTAGCTAGAATAACACTATCAAAGCACTTCTCTAAATTTGAAATATCGCTTGCTGGAGGGCGGTAGAATACACCGATAAGTAGTTTTTTTGCATTGCGAGTCGATTTTAGTAGTTATTCCGACCCACAGCAGTTCAGGGCAGTTTTCGAGATCGAGGCGGCATCTGGCGGGAAGGGAAGAATTAACAGCCAGAAGCACGCCACCACCACGCTTCTGATTACGGTCACGCCTAAAGATCTGGTGGGTTTTCGTTAGGCTAATCTCACCATCACTGACACTCTTGTTGAGCCATGTCTCGGTGAAAGCAATCACCTCGAAGTTTGCTAGCTCAATCAGGTGAGAGTCCATCGAATCAAGTTTGTTCTTAAGGCTACGAATGTTTTGATAATAGATTTTTAGGGATGGACACTCATGGTTAGAGGGGCCAGGGTTCACGTGTATATCGCCGGAGAGAAGCAGGAAGCAGAAGAGAAAGTGGAGATTGCAGGTCGGAGGGAGAGCGACGACCGGGGAGGAAGAAGGGCCCACGGCTCGGCGATGGATGAGACGGGAGACCCCGCAAGGGGCGAACGTGGAGAAAGAAAAACTCCGATTACCAAAAGAGTTTACTCTCAATACGCCAGTCAATGATTCATTGGTGAGATCGATGGGAACAAAACACAAGCTAGAATAGCAGATCGTAACAACTATAAAAGCACTCGCAAAAAACGCAACAAACTTGGGAGCACGAAACACACGCAACGTCACTGCGGCGGCCATAAATATAAAATAAATATAAAAACTATCACGCAGTAAGTTATGGGCGGAAGTAACAGCAGATTATTAGATTGGCAAGTTATTTTTCTAATTATCTACAGTCGTGAGCTACTCTTTGTTTATGCATATATGTATATTTCTGGAGCCCTGCCCTATAGTATTTTCAAAAACGCAGTCATATATAATTTCTATTTTTGGCAGCCAAACCCACAATTCATTCTCGAAAGTGAGAGAGTCCAATGCTTATTTTTCCTTCCAATGCTGAAGCATCGTTCAATGTGCGTGCGTACTCGGGGATTTTTTGTACACTCATCATCGTTCGCCACTCAACAAGATAAGATTTTTCTTCTAAATATTCATTTAGGTATTTGATTGTGCATTATATTGACGTCACATTAATTTTGTTATTGAATGTTCACGATTTCTTGAATAAGAGGCGTGATTTAAAGAATAAAATTTATTCTGAAAAATCAGCTGTTCCCGCATGCCGGATTTTTTGTTGCTCTCTAAACATTGGTGAATGTGTTGTTGTTGGGGCCATATATTAATGTATAAAGTTTCAGTGAAATTTAATTGGAAGAATACAATTTGTATAATTTTTATTTATAAAAATCGATAATATGTATTAAAATAAACGTTGATATTCGTCCTCGATTTTCAGGAAAACTAAAGGATATTATTTGTCGCTTTTTAAGAAATATAAACGTCGATATTTAAAAGTAAAAAATCTAACTTGAAAATTTAAGAAGTTCATTCAAAAAACCAACTATAAAAACTGATTTCAGATCGTGAAATGTTAATTATTATCAAGACAAATAAAAATAGAAGTCGATAAAAAACTAAATTTTGAAAATGACAAAACCTTTTAACTGGATTCATTTATGTAATAATATTTTTAAAATATCAAGCAATTTAGAGAATAATCGGAAAGATATGTTTCTTTACTATATATACACTTCATTACGCACATATGACTTATTTCGACGCCTACCAAGAGGCAAGTGAATCGCCATAAAAGTCATAGTTGTGTTAGAATGGTTTCTTTTTTGTTATTAGAGGGTGTTCTACTGTCTCCCATACTTTTTTGCTAAATAGAAATTAAAGACAAAGTAAGAAATTTGTTCATATCTTGCGTAATGTTCATATTCTCGTAATTTCAAATTAAATAAAGGAAAGTAATCGATTGAGAAATGAAATCAAGAAAAAGTACTTTCCTAACACTTTAAATACGTAGATTCTAAAAAAATCCGCAGGAAACCACTCCTCACTACCAACTACGACCACGAGATGAACTGAAGAATATATTTCATATGCATGCGGTTCGCGAACTAAAAGGGTCAGCATTACAAAGTAGTGAATTATCCTTTGACTAGAATGTGTTTAATATGTTACACATGCGCCATCTGCTCTTCGGACGGAAATACGGTCTCCTAGACGGAAGGTTACACTCAAAGACTAGTACCCCCTACGGAAAGACCGGGAACTTAATGCTATAAAACGATTCCCAGGTTATCCATGGAAGGCGACTATCGATGGGTCAACGTGAAAATTTGGAACAACGTGTTAACGAATGCTAGCGTGACGTCGTCACAGGATGTCCCTCGCCCCCTTCCCCTCCCGTTTTAATACGATAATCATAGCTCACATAAATTGCATGGACAGATTAAATTAGTGATGGGCATAATCGAGAGATCACAATCGATTCATTCGATTATGCTCATATCATTCGTTAGTAATATCTCGGTAGAAAGTAGTAGTTAAGAATCATTCGAATGATGTAGTAGTTAAGAATCATTCGAATGATATTAGTATTTAAGAATCATTCGAATGATTGTAGCAGTTAATGATCATTCGAGTGATATCAGTAGTTGGGGAATATTCCGAATTATATTAGTAAGTTACTTAAATCTCCATTATTACCGATTATTCATCCGGAAAGGACATTTCGTCTGATATTGACGTAGGTAGTATCTTGCTAAATAATTTGAAAGCATTCATTTTATAACAAAAATTATGTGAAATTAATTGCCATATTCTTTATATCAAAATGCATGCGGAAATTAAAAAATCTTTCGGAAGGACATTTAGAATTAAATAAGTATCCAATTTTTTACCTTCTGAATGTTTTTATTAGTTGTATCTCATTAACTCCTAATACTTATTAATACAAATTATCAAATATTATAAATATCCCAAAAGTAAAGTAATATTACAGTAATTAACGACAAAATAATTTCAACGAAATATGCACGTGAAGAAAATGATGTTTAATTTTTCATAACTATGTGAATGATTCCTTGAGCATAATTTTGAGTTCTAGCAATCCAATGGTTCAAAGTTTTTGTTGGTTTAAAATTTTAATTAAAATTGGTTATCGTTGACGGTATCTATTTTAGCTCCTCTAAAGGCTGTAATACTTATTAATACAAATTAACAAATTTTAAGTCACAAAAGTACAAGATATTACAGAAATGATTTTACAAGTTAATTTCAACGGAAGAGAGTTTTCACTTTAACTGCATGTGAAAGGTATGACTTCATTTTTAATAGTTTAATACAAATTAGAAAATATAAGTCTCCAAAAATATTACAAAATAGCATATGTCAAGAAATATTGGTAATGAACGATTTTACAAAATAATTTCATCAAACGAGTTTTCATTTTACTTGCATATGTATGAGAAGGATATGACGTTTAATTTTACTTAATTATGTTTACTATGTGAATGCTTCCTTGAGCATAATTTTGGTTTTTAGCAATCCAATGATTTACAGTTTTTGTTGATATATATTTTTAATTAAAATAGATTTCCGTCGACGGTACATATTTTATCATCTCTTTTAAAGCCTGTGATACTTATTAATACAAATTAACAAATATTATAAATGTTACAAAAGTTACAAAGTATTTCAAAAAAATAGATTTTACAAAATAATTTTTACAAGAAACGATTACCAAGTTCAATATCCTTAACTTCTTTTTTGAGATATTTTCAAAACATTCAGGAAAACGAATTGTCTAAAAACACAAAGAATTTTAATACTCTCCTATCGAATGATTTAACGGAATAATCTTAAAGAATGATTTAGCGAATAATCAAAACGAATGATCTTAACGAATGAATATCTCGTTTATGGAAATATCTCGATTACTAATCATTCGATTATGGAAATCATTCGATTATGCCCATCACTAGATTAAATGGACTTAAATGAAGGAATTGCATATAAAAAATCAAATTTATTACCGTATAGGTACCGTATCTTAAAAAACCGGCATTTGGACCAACAATGGGGACCCTCGTGCCCCCATGGGTCGATTTAAATTATTTTTGACACTGCAGCTCTCAAGATCTATAGCTGTCAAATTTTGAAGCTCTTATGTTTATTTACTGAAGAGTTATGGCTGCCACAGACAGACAGACAAAGATTATCCTTTATTTATAGGGTGTATATATATATATTTATTTATTTATTATTCATATATATATTTCAACAACCATAGATGTAAAATATATAATGATGCGACATATTTTTAAAAACTCGTGTATTCTTTCAATGAGTAAGTTTATTGAGCTCAAAGTGTCTATTATTCCTTATATTGTGGCAGCCCTGTTTTATATATCTATACAAAGCATCTCGATTTTGTAATTTTATGTTTCACGCCTCCTTCATACAAAATTTCGTTGAAATCGATTAAGCCGATTCCTTCTAAATTTTTAACTACCAAAAAGTATAACTTTGTAATTGTGGCACCCCTGCCCAGTAGATTTGGTCCAAATATGCCATTTTGGTCATTAATTTATGTGAATGTTATATGAACCAAATTTGATTGAAATCGATTCAGCCATAAAAATCGATAAAATGTATTTAAATAAACGTGGATATTCTTCGTCAGTATTTAAAAAAATAAAACTTGATTTTAATCGTCGAATTTTGAGAAAAATTAACGTCTACAACTACCTAGCCTAGTCATGTGTTATATGTCATACCGAAATATTGAATTCAATTGTTGCCTGCCGCCTTTGGCAACAAAAGGATCGCGTTACCAAGGATACAAATTTAGTCTTTTAAGTTCGCTGAGAAGATACGGTAGCGTATAAAATGGATGAAATATTTCGTCGCGTCTTAACAAAAGTCATAACCAAGGCAGTGGTGGCCTTAATTCAATTCATAGTGGAGCCGCTGTGGAAAAATTTTAAGAGGTTTGTGCCTATTGTGTTTTGGATTACAAGCCATATTCTTATGCGAATAATTCCCGTTGGACGAGGTAGTATAGTTGATATTTTCCAATTGATCCAAATATAACGTGGTAACCGACAAATTTCGTCGAAGTAACTCTCCCATGAAGATGAAATAATGGGAGATTCTGCCTTGCAAACTCCCCTCTAACGATAAGACTTAAGATCCACGCCGCCCACGTTTAATATGAGTCCAATTTATGGACCAAAGCCTATCAAATCCTTATGAATTCTCAAGTGTATACCTTTCACGCTTTTTAAGACACTTCCAGATGGAATTTAGAGCGTAAACTTTCAATACGCTCAAAACTCCATGAATTATGGCCGAGAAAACCGAAATGACCCTGAAAAGGCCCCAGGTTTGACTCGAGGAGACGATTATATTTTCTCATAAGTTTACACAGGATTTTCGATTTTTCAAGGTGCAGGATTTTATCCTTCATTGATCAATTAATAGGAACCAATTTTTCCGTGTTTGCTTGATTCTACGGCTAAAACTATAAAATATCTTATTCCTGCAATGTTTATAATGTTTCAGAAATCCTACATATTTAATGTTTATTAACGCAAATAGGCCTACGCATCAGTTTTCAATTGAATGACTTCGCAAAAATAAAAGAAGCGCTTACTGAAAGCTTGCTTAGCATTACACTGATGTTAAACGAGACATATTCAATTTCATATGTCTTCGAAATGATGGAGTTATCTCGAAATTAAACGGAATGATTATTGCGGATGGTGAGTTTCATCTCGATCGTTTAAATATTACTAAGGTAGTCTAGTGGCGAAGGAATTAAAAAAGTCTACGTTTAAGGCCGTGGCTAAAAGAGAAGTCCACTGGTGGATGCTTGTTAGAGGGAGCAAGAGTTGAGCAATTCCCTGCACCTGACGCGAGGGAAAATTTGGGGACTTTGGCGCTTTGGGTGGAAACTTGGCCCTTTTTATCTTAGCTTTGCTTTTCTCTATTTCTGGTGCGCGCATCTCGTTTGATTGGCCAGCAGACGATCAACACCGACGTCGTGCGCCCGGACACACCGAGCGACGCAAACGCCCCGCACTTGGTATAAGAAGAAGCAGTACATTCAAATGCTTCGACCCCCATCGCCATCGAGGACCAGAAGCGGCAAAATCTACGGACGCAGCTTCCCATAAATACATAACTGTGTTATTAAATAAAGTTCCTAGTCTAGAATGAGTGTATTCATTTTTATGTCCCTTCCCCTCATAATAAAAAAATGCTTTTCCGGAACCAACCATCCCGTTTCCATTTCGGTGAAATATAATCAAAACTTGTCTCTTGATGGTGATTTGCCTCATTTCCTATATTTTGGCTGCATTTAGGTGGGTATGACGTATCGAGTGCAGCCATATCTTTAGAGAATCGTAATTATCTGACTACGATAATTGCCGAGGATATTGTTACCAGGCCGTGGGCTACGGACTGTGGTATTATAATAAACGTTAAGGATTAGAGGCTTAGGCTGTGGTTACATTGGTTGCGAATTCATCCGAATTTTTTGTCGTACAAATTCGCAGGGATGCATAGGAATAGATCAAACAAGTGCAAATAAATTTAGCTGGTTTCATCGCATGCTAATTTTCCGTAAATGGATGAAATATTTCGTCGCGTCATAAAGACATAGCGTATGTTTCCTTCCTTCTTGGTAGACGGCCTCCTCCAAAGTTACATCGTAGCGATCTTCAGTGGAGGTCGTGTTCAAGTTTTCCGTAATGAGCCCTCCTTGGGCGAGCCAACCTTAGGCTCTATCACGTGCGACTCCTCTTCGATGGGGGTTGATCCTCATCGAGACCGGTGGAGGAACGCGGGCGTTTTCTAATGTCCCAGGGGCGGACTTCCGTGTCGGCGAGGTCCCGAATGTGGGCGGGAGTTCTCTCCTGCAGGCCGTCGTAGAAGCGACGGGCCGTGTCTTGCAGTCTCTCTTCGATGGGAGTGGAGCCGGTTAGCATGTATAGCACCTCCGTAGTGGTGTTCCGACCGAGGTGCAGGATGGACTGAAGGCAGCTTCTTTCAGCGACCTTCGATTTCTGGAGGGAGATATGCTGAAGATATCCGCTCCAGGCCGGTGACGCGTACGTTAGCGCAGGGTAGATCACTGCGCGGTACAGGTGGGGTTTGGCTTTTAGGGGGACTAGGTCCGAACGAAGAATCGGCGCAAGACTGATTCGCGATGTGATTGCCTTGTACGCCATCTTGGTGGCGTGTTGCTTGGACAGCAGACGCCGATCAATTACCACCCCGAGGTATTTGACTTCGTCCTGCCATTCCACTTCCACAGTGTCTATCAAGATGCCGTCCGGCTCCTTCTTTTTCCCGGGGGAGAAGTGGATCGCCTGCGTCTTTGCCGGGTTGATCGCCACTTGCCAGCTTGAGTACTAGTGCAGCAGTCGGTCCGTTGCCGTTTGCAGGTAGCGCGCTGCCATCGACGGCTTAGTGGATCTGGTGATCACAGCGGCGTCATCGGCGTACAGCATGATGTTCCAGCCGAAGTCCTTTGGGATGTCCGCCGTGTAGATGTTGAACAGCTGGGGGCCCAAGACAGAGCCTTGGAAAACACCAGCCGACACTGAATGCCATGGCGACAGGGCCTGCTGCCACGTCACCGGATACTTCCTACCTTGGAGGTAGGAGCGGATCAGCGCGACTATCCTGGAGGGGTACTTCAGGAGGGCTAACTTGTGCAGAAGTCCCGCATGCCAAACCCTATCGAACGCCTTCTGGACTTCAAAGAAGACGCCGGTGGCTGAGCAGTTCCGGTTGAACGCCTCGGAGACGAAATCGCAGACTCTAATGAGTTGGTGAACCGTGGCGTGTTCGCTCCGGAAGCCAAACTGTTGCGGCGGCAGGATTTCATGTTCTTCGGTGCGGTGCGTTAGATGGGGAAGGATAAGCCTTTCCAAAAGTTTCCCCAGACCATCGAGGAGGGAAATAGGCCGGAAGTTCTCAGGTCTCCTGGGCTTTCCGGGTTTGGGAAGACAGCAGACTCTGGCTAACTTCCAACTGGATGGGAAGTGTCCAATGCATACAGCCGCGTTGTAAATCGCCAGAAGGTGGGTGACAGAGCCGTTGGGAAGGCGTCGAAGGACTTCATTCCGGATGCCGTCTTCTCCAGGGGCCTTCCTAAGTCGAAGTGACTTTACCGCTGTCCACAGGTGTTCACGAGTAAAGGTCGGTGGTGATGCAGAGTCGTCCTTGGCCTCGGTTCCCGGTGGAGGACTGCCAGGAGGGGCGTCTGGACCGTCGTTGGGTTGGAAGGTGGTCTCCGAGTAGATAGCAAGGTGTTTAGCTTTTTGCTCCGGGGTGTGCTATTCCCTGGGGTGTTTTCAGCCTCCAGAGGGTTCCGAAGTCTCTTCGCCAAGCGCCAAATAGAACCGTCCTCGTATGATAGGGAGGCCATTTTCTTATCCCACATCTCGCTGCGGAAGTCTCGGATTTTCTCCCGGATGTGGTGTTCCTGCGCACTGACTTGCCGCCGGAGGATGGGACAGCCAGTTTTGCTCAGCTTACGCCGGAACCGGTTTTTCGCCTTGATTAGCAGCAGGATGTCCTTGGACAGGTTCTGGTAGTCGTTCCGGGGGCTGTGTTTTAACGGGACGGCCTCTGCTTCAGCAGCGGTAATGCAGGTTGTGAGAAGAGACACGTGGTCGTCTATCCGGCCAGAAATGAGGAGGTCCGAAAGTTCCTGCGGCAGCGCGTCAACTACCTTCTTCCTGAAGGCAGTCCAGTTCGCGTTGGTGAAGTCCAAATTAGGAGAAGGTGGAAGTAGGACCGGGCGGGTGCCAACTTAAGCGACGACCGGGTAGTGGTCACTTTGAAGGCATGTAACGGAGTACACGTTCGTGGAGAAGCGGATGGCAGATGTCAGGAAGAGGTCCTGGTACTCTCCAGAACCGGTGGTGTTGATTCTTGTAGGGGCAGCCGGAGCGAGGAGCTTGATTCCGCCAGCGTCGACCCAGCTGCGGAGCAGGAGTCCGTTCCTGCTGGAAGCTCGGGAATGCCAGGACTCGTGCTTGCAGTTAAGGTCTCCGCCCGCTTTAATTGCAGTGCCTGGGGAGAAAAGATGCTGGAAGTCCTTCCCGAAAAACTTCCAATTAGGTGCCAGGTAGCAGGACACCAGTCGGATGACGCCCTTGGTGGTGGTTGTCGACGAAGCTGTGGCTTCCAGCGTCTTCAAGTATGGTAGCGTAATGCTGGTGGCGGTTTTCGGGTTTCGCTGCGTTGGCGGCATTTCTGGCTCTCGACGTTTCGCAGACGTTGCAGTGTGGTCCTCGTCCTTCATGCTGGCTGCGTTACGTGGATGACACATTCGTCATTTGGCCCCATGGGACAAATGAACTTCACGAGTTCCACCGTCTACTCAACCAAGTCCACCCGGCCATCCAGTTCACCATGGAAGTCGAAGAGAACGGCACCCTACCATTTCTCGACGTCATGGTGAAGAAGAGACCTGACGGAAGCCTTGGACACAGCGTATTTCGGAAAAAGACGCACACTGATCGTTACCTGCATGCTGCCTCTCATCACCATCCTCAGCAGAAGGCATCAATAATCAAGACCCTGATGCACCGAGCAAAGACGATTTCCGATCCCGAGTCCCTAAAAGACGAAGAAGAGCATATAAGAAGGGCACTCATGAATAATGGCTATAGTCACCCATTCATCCGGCGAAATATAAAACCGAAACAAAAACCTTCGGTGGAACGACCAAAACCCACAGCCTACGCAAAAATTCCCTTCATCGCCGGGACATCAGAACGCATAGCCAGGATTTTACGAAAAGAAAATATCGTCGTCCGTTTTAACACGCTAAGAAAAAAAAATAAAAATAAAAGAAGAACTTCCGTCTGCGAAAGATGCACTCGACCCGCTAACATCTGAAGGAGTCTACAGGATTCCATGCAGCTGCGGACACGTATACGTCGGACAAACAGGACGATCCATTCGCTGTCGCTTAGCCGAACATAAACGGGCCATGACGAACAAGAAATGGAGGGAGTCGGCCATAGCGGAGCACTTCACCTCCGGCCCGGGACATAAAATCACGCTCGAAGAAACGAAATTGCTCGCGAAAGAAGATCGATATTTTCCGAGGTTAATTCGCGAAGCTATTGAGATCGAAAAACATCCAGTCAATTTCAACCGGGACGACGGTTTGCACATCAGCGCAACATGGAAACGACTCTTCCAACGGAAAAGTGAAAGGGAAGAAAAATACGTTGGAGCAACTCGAACGAGCCAATCAGCGATGGACAACGGTTAAACTAGGAAGGCACGAGTGAATATAAAAGTCAGATCCCTACCATCGGATCTCACTTCATCTCCTGAAAATTGCAGACTGCAACGTCTGCGAAACGTCGAGAGCCAGAAATTCCGCCAACGCAGCGAAACCCGAAAACCGCCACCAGCATTCAGCAACGCTGCCAAAGTCTTCAACTCAAATATGGTAGCGTAAGTTCGACTGCAAGGACGTCATCGCGGACTAGAATGCCTGTTCCGCCCGCCGGTTTTGAAGACGTTTTTCTGTCGTTCCGGATGACTCGGTAGCCAGCAACGCTCCATTTAGCAGCCGGGTGCAGATGGGTCTCTTGGATAAGGGCAGCTGTGATGGCCCTCTCCTTGAGGAAGGCTAGCAGCTCGGGTGTTTTTAAGACATGCCACCATTGGCATTCCAGGTGGCAAGGACGATACCAGGCGGAGCGCGTTTAGCAGTGAATGGGCTGCATTGCTCCGGATAGTTGGGCTATAACATTCCCAAGGGCCGTTTGCTGCTGCTGCAGTACCGATGTTAGGGACTGCAGCGTGGTGAAGAGCATCGTAAGTGCCGGCGCCAGAAGTGACAGGTCAGGCCCCATCAGTGGCGTCTCGGAGGGCTGTTCAGGACGTGGGCGTTGCCTTATGCGGCGTAGAGGTACGCTCAGCTTCTCCATGGTTTCTGAGCGCGAGACAGCAGCAGGTTGGAGTGGTGGAAACTCCAGGCGCTGCCGTGGGTGAGGCAGCTGCTGGGCAGGGCGACGAGGAGCGTTTCCTCTACCCCAGGCATTTACCACTCCGAGAGTGGGGACCGGAGCGGGCTTCTGGGGCGCCTTTGGTGTTTGCGGTGCTGCAGGAGCCGGTGTTTCCGCCGCTATGGGTGCTCCAAACCTTTTGCGGTGCTCCACCTTGTAGACCGGGCAGGATCTGCTGAAGGCAGTATGCGGTCCTCCGCAATTGCAGCAGGTGGCTGGTCCGTCCCCAACAATCTTCTGGCAGACCCTGCCCTCGTGTGGGCCTGCGCACTTATAGCACCGAGGATCCGAAGTGCAGAAGAGGGACGAATGGCCGAAGCGGTTGCACCGATAGCACATCTGCGGCTGCAGGTGCTTGTACCGCTGGATGCGGACTTTGGAGTTGCACAGGGACGTCCAACGAAGGAAGGCCTTGGGATCCCAGCCTGGGGCAATGGCACGGGTGCTGATGACAGCAGGAGTGCCCGGAAGGTTCCGAGAAGAACCAGCGTCGGCTGGGACCGATTGGACGGGAGCAGATTCATGCCCCTGTAAAGGGCCTTTTTAGAAGTCGCCTGCGAAGCCGCTTTCATGGTAGCAGCAGGAGTAGGAAAAAGAATCCGTGGGATTGTAGCAAGAAGATTCCCGGGGGAGCCTTTCCTCACTGTCGACGGGTCGGCAGGGCCGTATCCAGAGGATCAAGCTCCAACCGCCTCTATGTTGGCAACTCTGCTAAACAGGGGTCCAGCAGAGCCACCAGCAAAAGTGAGAACAACGTCGCAAGAAGAATAAGGTGTCACCAAGACTCAGCAGAAAATTCTCTCACGAACACTGCTCCTGCTCCGCGTCATAAAGAAGTCGTAACCAAGGCAGTGGTGGCCTTTAATTCGGTGCATAGTGGAGCCGATGTGGAAAAATTTTGAGAGGTTTGTGCCTTTTGTGTTTTGGATTACAAGCCATATTCTTATGCTAATATTACCCGTTGGACGAGGTAGTGTAGTTGATATTTTCCAATTGATCCAAATATAACGTGGTAACCGAAAAATTTCGTCGAAGTAACTCTCCAATGAAGACGAAATAATGGGAGATTCTGCCTTGCAAACTCCCCTCTAACGATAAGACTTAAGATCCACGCCGCCCACGTTTAATATGAGTCCAATTTATGGACCAAAGCCTATCAAATCCTTATGAATCCTCAAGTGTCTACCTGTCACGCTTTTTAAGACACTTTATTTATTACCGTACATCACACATTGCGAGAGTACAAAGTCATTATCAAATTACATAACAGTGAGGTATTTTTACATAAATATTATATAATAAAGATATAAAAATGAATTATTGTTACAGAATTTTATAACGTTAATACCTTTTATGCATGAATTGTATTTAAAGGTAATTCACGTGGACGACGAATAACGTCAAACTTTCACGTCAAGAATGAATTTGTGGATCAAGCAAAAATCTATTTGTAAAGTGATTTCTTCGGTCCTGGAACACAGTTTTCTTTCTGTTCCACCTGTAAAATTAATGAAAATTAATTTCTAAGAATGTCAATCATTAAACCTGCTAAACCTAATGAAATTGATGCAGGAGGCAATGGGCATTCTTCAAATGTTGCAATAAATGTAAAATAAGGCAAATGCGCTTACGGCCCATTGCGGTCCATAAACAATGTTTCTATGAAGATCACATTACCATTTGAAAAATTAAACACATCACATTGCACTATAAAATGACCTCATTATTTATAATTTATTCTAAGCACAGTTGTATATTCTGACGTTTACGTGATCACAGCAGTTACAGTTAGCCCATTTAAGATCTATATGTATTCATCATATAACAAGGAAAACTTTTGATACTGAAATTTCAATTTCTCGATCGAAAAATATATACATATTTCTAAAAATGTTTTGAAACAAAGAATTATCTTAAAGTCTAGGATTATAAACATATGCATAATGAGAAACAAGAAATAATCAAGTTAACAATTTCTGTAAATTCAAAATATTTCATACTAAAACAATGAGACATCTCTATGGTACACTTATTTCATTCTATTACATGCACAATTCTATCCTCTGGCGTCTATGTTGCAGTTTAACTTCAAAACTCACTATAATCTACTGATAACCGCGAGAAGTTTTAAACAGAAATTTCAGTTACTCAATCTAAAATTACGGCTTATTTTGTTAACTGACACGTACCATATTCACGGCCAGGGCAATGGATGACACAGCTAGGTGAAGTAAGCGAGGCTTAACACCTAAAAATGAGAAACATTTCCTCTCAAAATGCTTCTCGCACACAAACAAACGAGAGAAATTTCTTTCCTTCCTTCCTAGAAGATCTATCCATTGCAGGTATCTGTTAAGAAAATATAAAAGCATTCTCACAAAAAGCATTCACATAACACTTCGTAGAACTAGTTCGTTAGAATTTTTTTCAAAAATGATATTTTTAAGACTTACCTGTTGATTGGAGATCAGATCAAATTCATTCCGTCACGTTTTCTTAAACAGCGATGAATGCATATCTACTATATATCTACTTCACAAAATCAGAGTAACTGACAACCGCTCAATAAGCAATTGCGAACTTTTATCAATCAAAATGGCTGCTGTTCCGTTACCATACTAGAGATGGGTAATTCGTTCGCGAACGATTCATTAAGAACGAATCTTTTAGATGACCGAGTGATTCAAGTCGTCATCCCGTAATGTCTAAACAATAATCTATTTGTTTAAACTTTAAGAATTTTTAACTGCCAAACAAATCAAAATATCAAAATTTGTATAATCCCTATTTCGTTTTTTTTCGAATTCTGCTCATAAAAAAATTTCAACTCCGTAGCACATGCGGAAATACATAAACCTTGAAAATTTGTTTAAACAATTGCGAATTTTTAGCGTCCGCATTGTTGCACTTTTTCAAGATTTTCGTTTTTTGTAGTCGGTTTTGCACAAAATCCTACCTAAGAAAAAATTTCGAATCTCCAGCTCATTTAGAAGTGCCTAAACATTAGTATCCTCCTCCTCTGTAAGAAATGTCGATATAATGAATGATAACATCTAGGAGGATACTAATGTTTACGCACTTCCAGATGAGCTGGAGATTCGAAATTTTTTTCTTAGATAGGATTTTGTGCAAAAACGAAAATCTTGAAAAAGTGCAACAATGCGGACGCTAAAAATTCGCAATTGTTTAAACAAATTTTCAAGGTTTATGTATTTCCGCATGTGCTACGGAGTTGAAATATTTTATGAGCAGAATTCGAAAAAAAAAACGAAATAGGGATTATACAAATTTTGATATTTTAATTTGTTTAGCAGTTAAAAATTCTTAAAGTTTAAACAAATAGATTACTGTTTAGAGATTACGGGATAAGCTAGGGAGCTGAAATTTTCAAGTTATGTACAGAGTAGTGCATTTGCACAAATAAACATTTGAATCTCTCCATAAACATATTGCGGCGGCCGTTAAAAATGTTTAAAATTTAAACAATTGGAAAAATATTATTTCACTTCTAGAAGTACTACAACTTTAAAATTTGGCAGAAATGTGTAGCATTACTACCCCATTATGTAGAAAGTTTAAAATGTTTAAAATTGCAATGTTTGGGGATTGTTTTAATCTATTATTTTTACATAAGGGAAATACGAAAATCTCTCCGGAGGTGAAATATTTAGAATTAAAAAAATATGTGTAATGATGAAATATGACAAATAAATGTTTTTTTTATATTGAGATGATATGCTTGCAGAATGCAAGCACCAACTACTAGTATATATATATATATATATATATATATATATATATATATATATATATACGATAATTACGTTTATGTTTAGGAAAATGGATATTAAGAAGAGGAGTGGTTTGTGGCTCCATTTTTCATACAATTTGGACATAAATAAAGCGAAGTTTCGTTACTGTGGCTCTCTGATAAGTGTTGCAGGAGGAAGCACCAGTAATTTATCACGACATATGAAGTCGAGGCACCCCACCATTCCTCTGTCAAGAGATGGCGCTATTCCCAAGCCAATACTGAGAGCAAGAGCCACCCTCAAGCAGGCTTCGACATCATTGACTCTACCTACACCAGAGAAGGATGCGGAGGTTGGAGATATATTGGCTACCGAGGTTTCTCACTCAAAGTCTTCCACCGCTACAGCTGTTTCTGATGGAAGCCCTTCTTCTGACCCATTTAATTTTAAACTTCCCTCTTCCCTTTCTCAGTCCTCAGTATCTTCATTTGTTGACATAATCAAGCCAATGCCCATTAATAAAAGTCACCTCATAGATATACAAATAGTTAAAATGATATGTAGAGAATTTCACCCATTTAGCCTCGTTGAAGATCCTGAGTTTATCGAACTTCTCCAGATGTTAAATCCCGCATATAAGTTGCCTACCAGAAAAACTATTTCTCACAGTTTGTTACCAAATTTATTTAATGACACTAGGAGCCTGGTCCAATTAAAAATGAATTGTGCAGTTGCAGTTTGCCTGACAGCCGACAGTTGGACATCAACCACCAATGTGAGCTACTTAGCAGTCACTGCTCACTATTTGAGCATCAACCCCGAGTTGGGCTTGTCATCTGCTCTTCTCAGTTGTTCGCAGTTTAAAGAAAAACATACTGCACAAAACATATCTGATTGGCTACTAAAAACTACAAAGGAATGGGAAATCCACAATAAAGTTTCTGGTGTTGTTACTGACAATGCTCCAAACATAGTTGCGGCAGTTCGTCAGAGCAATTGGCGTCACATTCCATGTTTTGCCCATTCTCTAAACCTGGTTGTTCAAGCTGGTTTACAGGAAATTGGGGAAGTCGTTTCCAAAGTTAAGGCTGTATTTCAGTTCTTTAAACAGAGTGCACATTCTACAGCCAAACTCGAGGAAATGCAGAAGAAAATGGGTTTTCCTCAATTGAAGTTAAAGCAAGACATTCTTACCAGATGGAATTCAACGTTTGACTTGTTGAGTAGATTTTTCAAAAACAGAGATTGTATAGTCTCAACAATAGCTCTTTTAGGCCTGGATGAAAAATTTCAAATAGGGAATGGGCTATAATTCAAAACTCAATATATATTTTACTAATATTTAATGAAGTCACCCAAGAAATGAGTGCTGAGAAATCAGTTACAATATCAAAAGTATCTATTTTGTCTACAATTATAATTAGAAAATTAAATAATGCCAAGGATTCCATGCCTGAGTTAGCCAAAATGAAGACAACCCTGCTATGTGAAATGACTGCTAGATTAGGTGGTCTTGAGGGCCATCCTTTGTTTGCTCAGGCAATCCTGCTAGATCCTAGGTTTAAAAAACAGGGGTTTACAAATGGTGACAAGTATAAAGAAGCATGTAGGGCTCTTAAAGAAAAATTAAAGAGTGTTGCCATCTACAACTCACGATCCTGTCAGGACAGCTCCGTCAACATCAAAATCTTTTCTGTGGGATGAGTTTGAGGAGTCTGTTCAGAAGGTAAATCACAATAATATTATGAAAATTATAGCTCGTTTTTTCTAATTAGATTAGACTCCATTAACTTGCCAGGATATTTATTTATTTATCTGATTGCGGCACAACTTTTGCATGGCCTAACTGATAGAGCTTTTATCCTGTCTTTCCCAAATTTTACATCATTTTAGTCTGCTTTGATAGCAAAACTTTTTAAAAATTTATATATTTACTTGTTCTTGATCCAATACATACTGAACTGTGGTTAAGATAATTAAATGTAATTCTTAAATATATTTTTTCAGCTCACTGGGGACTCAAATCCCATGGCAGCAAGCATAATTGAATTTGATAAATATATGGCAGAGCCATTGCTGTCCTGGCATTTGGATCCACTGCATTGGTGGAGTAAGCGACAGGCCATCTATCCATTACTGTACCAGTTAATGTTAAGGAGATTGTGCCTGTCTGCCACGTCGGTGCCATGTGAGAGGGTTTTCTCTAATGCGGGATATACATTAAATGATAAAAGGACTAGGCTAAAATCATCAAAATTGTCAATGATAATGTTTTTGAATATAAACTTACAATAAGATTTAATTATTAATTAGTAGATATGTGCATTTTTGTAATTTTTATATTTTGTAGTAGGTACTATTATTTAGTTATAGTTCGTTTACTTAGAATAAAATAGAAGTTTATTGGTCCATTATTATTAGTATATACTATTTGTAAATATTCCTGTAATTTGTAATGTACATATTCATTGCTTATTTTTAATTTGTACTTTAATAAACTAATTGTAAATATAGCGAGATTACAGTATGTTCTCCGTTTAAAAGAACGCAAGTAATATGTTCGTTTCGAGACGGTCGCGACACTCAATGTTATAAAACGAGAACAATACCCCTCCATTTCCCGTAAGATAACACGTAAAAAAAACAACTTTTTAAGTGCAGGCTTTTATTCTTTTGAAAATTAAAATTAGAAGGAATTGACGTACAATCTTTGAATTTGAACAATGTTTTGAAAAATAACGTGTATTATTCTTATCGTCGGTCTTTCCTTTCGCTTCGAATTTGTTCAAATTTCACTCTAACTTGAGAAAAATCTTCAAAGTTTTGACTTTTCATTAAATGGTTCCCCTGACAACTGACGTGCTCGAGGTTTCTGTTATTGCCTCGCTTCGCATATGGATCAACTAACCCATCCCCAGTCAGCTATAGGATTAATGAACGATTCAGTGAACGAATCATTTACGTGATTCACTCAAGACCGATTCAGTCACACAAGTGAACGATTCTTCCCATCACTATACCATACCACCATACACAAGGAACGTGTGGCGCTGTGGTGATGCGGTAGAGAGAGAGAAATAGAAGGAGAAAAATAGAGGGAGAAAATGAGAAAGGGAGAGAGAACTGACTGCGACTGCAGCGCCTCTCGCGGACCCCTTAGCATAGTGAACTACGTGTAAAAGCTGGGAATCTATTCTCCCATAAGTAGGCTTACCATACGTCCCGGTTTGGCCGGGACAGTCCCGGTTTGAAGGGTGTGTCCCGGTGTCCCGTCCGGTTAGCAAATTTGTCCCGGCTGACACTGAAATATCCCGGAATGTCTCGGTTAGGCCCGCTGTTCACTAGAAGGAGAAATACGCAGCGAGAAATGTGTATATCGAAAACATTGTATCAAATGTTATCAATTGTGTCGACCGAAGCGAGAAATGCATCGAGCAACTCCTATAGTGGTTCGACAGTTTTTCCTCCACCACGCATCCTCGAAGACTCTTGACTGACTATTGAGTGTTTGTCACTTGGCTGAATCCCTGTGTTAGAAGCCGAACTAAGCGAGAAACTCTTCCCATCTCAATGTCAGTACAGTGCACGCTCCGTGTGGCTGTGAATTTGAGGGGTAGGTGCAATTATAGTATTTGTGCTTTATTAGACCAAATTCTACTATGGGAGACAGCTTGTTTAAATTAATTAAATCTCCATTCAAAATTCTCTGCAGAAATTTACACCAGTCTACAATTATTTTATTTACGCCATCTCATTATCAATTCGGTGCACGCTCCGTGTGGCTGTGAATTTGAGAGGTAGGTGCGGTTATAGTATTTGTTCTTTACTTGGCTAAATTCTACTATGGGAGATCACTTGTTTAAATTAATAAAATCTCCATACAAACTTCTCTGTAGAAATTCTAGCATTCAACAACTATTTATTGATCTCCATCCAATTCACGCCTAGCAGTTTTTAGATATCTCTCAAGCCAGTAATAAATTAACAGCCTAATATCTTCTAAACTGATTCGTGAATTGTTAGAGTCGCGAACTTTATCTTATAATTCGTCTTGTAATTTTTATTATGAATTTTCAACTTTAACTTCTAAGTTTATACACATTCACTTTTATGGAATTTAAGTAAATGCATTTTTTCAGCATTTTGGCATTTATATGACGTTTTAAGATGCTTTTAATTTTTTGCTTACTTATGTAATTTAGGTGTATCTCTCACTATTTCACTTTTCTTTCTTATTAATAATCACTCATCTTAATCTTTGTATGATTTTAATCATTAACACATTTATTTACAATTTTCATAGTATTTTTATTATATTATAGATTAATTTATATACGTTTCTTCTTCTTTGGTGAATCTGTCCTCGGACATGTTTCATTTAAACTGCTCTCTCCATGTTGCCCGGTCCTGTGCAGCCTCCCTCAACTCTTCATAATTCCTTCCCATCATTAGGTCTGTCATCATATTATCTCTTCCTCTTTTTCCCTCAATCTTTTCTTCTATTATTCTTTTCTGCAAACAATCCTTTCTTAAATTTTACCCTTCCAATTCGCTTTCCTCTTTCTTATAGCTTTCATAATGCTTCTACTTTCATTTATTCTCTCTAGCACGTTTCTATAATAAATGAATTTTAATTTCATTATTGTTTAAATAAGTGGTCTACTATAATTGAATTTTCCAATTTATTCTGTCCTTGTAGTATATTTGCGTGAGTTTTTATTAAATATTTTGCCCTTTTATTTCAGTTAATCTAATGCCGAAAAGAAGCTGTAAATTTAACGATGAATTACAAAAAGAATATCCGTTTTTGAAAAAAGTTTGTGGGCAATCTGATAGGGTTAAGTGTACACAATGTTTCTCAGAATTCTCAGTTTCTCACGGTGGACGTTCTGACATAAAAGGACATCTTCAATGTGCCAAACATAAAGCTAGTTTGGTTGCAGCTGGTAGTACTTCATCCCTTCTGCCATTTTTAAAAGCACTGAACCAGTTGAAAAAGATTTATTAATAGCTTCCAAAGAAGCAACTTTTGCATTTCATACTGCCGTTCACAATGCTTCAAAACAGCTGACTGCTCGTCGAAGTTAATTTCTAAGTTGTTTGAACCAAAGTTTGGTCTAGCCAGAACTAAGTGTGAGGCTATCATTCTAAATGTTATTAAACCAATGGCAATCGATGAACTTCGTGAAGACTTAAGTCAGTCTAATTTTGTGTGTATTACAATTGATGCTTCTAACAGAAAAGAAATCAAAATTATACCTTTCGTTGTACGATATTTTTTACCAGAAAAAGGAATAAAAGTCAAGCTTTTAGACTTTCAATCAGTTCCTTGTGAAACATCGGAAATATTGACAAATTGTTTGTCATCAGTAATTAGAAGAAATAATTTATCCAAAAAAGTTGTTGGTTTTTGTGGCGATAATTGCAACACTAATTTTGGAGGCGTAAAAAGAAAAGGTGAAAACAATGTTTATAGTCGATTAAAAAAGGAAATGGGAAATCATATTGTGGGTATTGGTTGTGGTGCCCATATTATCCATAACTGTCTCCAAATTGCAGTTGATGCCCTACCTATTGAAGTAGAAGCTCTTGTAGTCAAAATTTATAAGTATTTTTATATATACACTGTGCGTGTTGCTCAACTAAAAGCATTCTGTGAATTTGCAAATATCGAGTATAAAAAAATCTAATTCATGGAAATACCAGATTTCTCTCACTATTGCCCGCTATTGAAAGAATCCTCCAGATTTACGACGGGCTAAAGTCGTATTTTTATTCTCAGGAACATTGCCCAGTGATGATAAAAAAGTTCTTTGAAAGTAAATGTGGAGAAATATATTTGTGGTTTGTTCATGGACAGCTAGACTTGTTAAACGAAACAATCTTGGCTATGGAAAAAACAAAAGCAAGTGCAACTGACATTGTTATAGAACTTAAAAAATTGAAAACACACCTTGAAGAAAGACGGGTTAATAATTTTATACCACAAGGAGCAAAAAACTATTAAAGACGGCAGAGGATAGTGTAGACTTCGATTCTCGTTTAATTACGGATGAATTTACAAAATTCTATATTCGATTTCTGGCTTACATTGAGTTGTGGGAAACTAGTTTTGGTGCAGGAGAACACTTTGTCTTGATGAATAACAGTGATATTACATGGGCCGAAATGGAAGCATCACTGGTTTCAATGTTTCCATTAGTTTATTTACCACATATTCTTTACAAGTTAAATTTCAGAAATTCCTTTATAAATAACAACTAAAATCTTTATTTATATTCGAAAAAGCAGCCAGTTTACAGCCCTTTATAACTTTAACGATCGACTTAAGTAACAAGCAGGGGCGTAGCAGACGCCCCCGCCTAGCGGGAGCCCAGGACCAAAGAGGAGCCCAAAGCTAGCCAATAGGAAAAGATTCCATTGAAAGATCCTACTTCTCCGAAATATCGTGCATCGGAAAGCATGCAGTTTCCACCCCATTAAAATGACAATTTGATCTACTTATATTTTATACTAAAATGTTATTGTATATAATTAGCATTTTTAAAGAAACCGTCAAAATGTAACTCTGTTGCTTCACTTCAAGTGTTATATATTTAAATGAACTAAAGAAATCATGGTATTTTATATGGCGGAACCTTGCAACTATCACTGCCCAATGACTTTAAACACATTCAGAATCATGGCACCGGATGACAGATATCATCCGTTATTATTCAAGTTTTCCCGGGCCCCCCGAGGAATTACTTGGCGGGCCAAGAAGGGTTCAGGTACTTCACTGGTAACGAGATTCGAACTCGGTACTCCAGAGTTTGGTACTAAAACCCACCGCCACGAAAGCAAGTAATAGCTTTATTTTGTAATTACAATAAAAGAATAAAATAACTGTACACCATTAGTACAAGTTAGCTTTTATAAACAACGTCCCGATTTTGTCCCGGTTTTAGTCTCATCAAAACTAGATATGTCCCGGTTTTGGGACATTAGAATATGGTAACCCTACCCATAAGAGTTTCATACCCCTGGTACCGATAAATATCAGTTTAGCTGGTTTAGCTCATCCCTAGAAAGAATAAGCATTTGCTTATTTTTAGGATTTTTCTTAAGAATTTGCTTAAAATTGTGTGAATAAAACCGAGCTTTTGTTTAATGCTTTAAGCATATGCTTAAACTTTTTAAAGTGAGGTAAAGGTCTTGCTAAGATATTTCTAAGTACTCTATTTTCATGATAATTGACCGTAAATATTAATATGGCATTTAATGGTGACACGAAAGGTTAAAAAATACGAGAAAAGTTTCAACAACCAACGATTATAAAAATTTATATCGTTTCTCTGCAGGGGCAGTCACTTCTGTTCATACTTTGTCATGATTTGTTTCTTTATTATTGTTATGATGTTTGTCTGGTGGCTGGCTTCTGCAGCTTTCATATGTTAATTATTCTTTCGTCTGTTACAAACATTCTACTGTATTATTTTTTCAATGTGTGCATGTTTCCTATATTTGTTGAACAATAATTGATCTATGTGGTTCAATTCCATTTAATATCTGTTATATGTAAATATGTACAATATTTCTTCTGCAATAAAACTATTTAAATTTAAATTGTTATTCTTTCTATTCTCACCCATTACTCCTCTGGTTACGTTATTCGTAAAAAGGTTTGATTTGCTAAATAAATAAATTAGCGTCATTTATTGAAAAATAATGACTAAAACTAAATTGGTGTATGATTTTTGAAAATTGCGCTCGCCGTCTGTACGAAGCTGCCATTGGCTGCTGAAATTCGTCTGCTAGCTGCCTGTTCTCCGCTTCGATTGCTTGCAAAAATGACGTCATACGTCACAACGCAACAGCAGCGCCAGCTAGCCAGTGCCTGCCCGAACTTTTTGTACTAGCCAGCTAAGACCACGATTTTAACATGGGAGTTCGCTCCCCCTGGCAGGGGCGTATCCAGATATCATCGTAAGGGGGGGCATGAGGACTAGGTTTTTGAGCAATTATTTTTTCTGAAGATAGATCTAGGAAGACTTACACGACATAAATAACGTTTGACTGAGTTTTCTTTATTTGAATATCAGGAAAGCCTGTGAATAATAATTCTTACGTGTTTATCAGAGCACAATGAAAATAGATACTATATAATTTTCAAAGATTTGGCAATAAACACATTGAATACTATGACCATACCGTTATAGGAAATGTCATCAAAAAGCTTATATTTTTGTATTAAGTAAACCCAATTTTTATTATGTAATTTGTGTATTATGCATTGAGTTGTGATGGGGACCCGCTACCACTGGGACCTGCTCCCAATTGTAGCGTTTATGTGAATGATAATAATAATAATTACAGCGGTCAACAATTAATCCTTAAAACAAGGACCGAGCAACATCTTAAGCTGAAAAGCAAAATAAATGCGCAATTACAATACTTTTTGACCTCTCTCTGCGAAAACAGAAAATACAACTAAGTACATTGTTTAAGTTAAAAAATAAATAACGGTAATTGAATAATAAATAAAAATTACTAATAACCTGTTAAAAAACGATAAGCCATTTCGAATAAAGTTGAACTGTTTTGAATACACGATCTCTTGAAAAATGTTAACACTATACGAGCAGAGACGAAAGTGTTATAGTGGTTTCACATTCACTTAATCCCGTGTCCACAGTACAGGCGACGCGAGCGATCAATACTATTTCGTCTTCAGATAAAAAAATGTAATAATTTATTAGTGTTTCACGTGGGCAAGACTAGAGGTGTTCGGAAAGCAAGTAAATATTCAAGATGATTATGGAATTCCGTGGTGATGTTTCTTTTTAAATTTAGGCCGCCAACTGCGCAGAACGTGAACGATTGAAAAAGAACGGCGTAATTTTTCGACATCCGAACACGTTGGTTTCAAATGCCGTGCGACACACTGAACAGAAATTCTGACGAACATAAAAAATGACCCAACATGTCGCGCTTTCATTGTGCCCAAAACCAAAGCTCAGAATACATTGTAATCAATGGTGAGTGACACAATGAGAAGAATTTGAACGCGCAGAAAAAACGATCACTTCACTGATGCAAAGAGGAATAGACGCTTAGTGTCTCACATTACTTTGTGGTAGAATAGAAACGCCGCCTTTTTTTAAGATCGCTCACCGATATTCAAGTCATAAAAAAATCATTGTTTTTCCGATATTTTGTCTTTCAGTTAGCTCTTCGTAGACTAAGACCGAACAGGAATCGCAACTTGAGAGAATAGAGAGGAAACGTCAAGCCTCCTGCCCTCCTGTTCTTTTTTTTCGAATTTTTTAAAGGGGGCATATGCCCCTTCTGCCCCCCCCCCCCCCCCCCCGAATACGTCACTGTTTCTCTGAATAAAATGTTAAGTACCTATATTTCAAATCTGTTACTCGGAGAAAAACAAGAGAGACGTGGCGGGGTACTGTCTTCCAAACAGAAGATAGAAATATTTTTACGGTACTTAAGTGATCCCGGATTTCAAATAGGAGTCGGGGAACATCACCACGTACAATGCACAACTGTATGTAAGACAGAAAAATTTGTGACGTCCAAAATCACTATATAGGCAAATGACTGGATAAAATTACTATAACTAATTGAATAAAAATACACCCATGATTTGTGATATTATCGAATTCAGTTATAAAAGATATAGTTTAAAAATATATTAATTAACTTTTTAAAAAATATTACCAAATATATTTACGTTTTTAGTTTGAAATTCAACTATGTAAAACTTTAAATGTAAACAAAAACAAGTGAAGGAAGAGTTGCAAAGAGCTTTCTTCCATAAAATTTAAGCATTTGCTTAAAACTGAGTAGCAAATGCTTATAAGCAAAAGCAAACTTTTATTCACACAATATGAAGCAAATGCTTTTAGCATTTGCTTATGCTTTTAGCAAATGCTTTTGCTTTTACTGTTTGCTTTAAGCATTTGCTTAATTTTTATTCACTCGACCCATTGTTTAGTGTCAAAAACGGATAGATACCATATAACGAGAAAAGATGAGGGTAGAATCTAAAATCTATAAATGCCTACTTCTGTCCCTTTGTGGCTCCCTCTGTCACGCCATAAAAATGCGAACAACCGATAAAAGATGGAGATATATTTTTTTAATTTAGCAGGAATACTAAATTCACATTTTAAGGAGATCTCGAAAAATGTCCTGGGTTCGACTCCAAGGAAGACATTTCCATTTCCCATAAAATAACATGTAAAAATCGACTTCTCGACATGCAAGCTTTTATTCTTTTTGGGATCTAAATGAGAAAGAATTAACCAACGATCTTCGGATCTGAACCATTTTTAAGAAGAAATTATAAAGTTTCTTATTCAGTTCATCTTTTTCCACCTACAGTTCGAAATTCCTCATGTTAAACGTTTAATTCACATATTTAGGGAAATCTTGCCATTTAGGACATTGGGTAAGATAATCGTTGGCTTCAGCATTCTAATTCAATCATCAATCGTATGTACAAGGTTCATTTTATAAAAACATTCGTTACATTTCAAACGACCTCCCGAACTGCATACCTTAACTGGCGTAATTTCATATATAATATTCAATAGAGAATCATTAGGTTCGCCTTCTGGCTACAATCAAAAGCGCTTTAATTGAAGGAATGTTCTTTATTAGAATCTGTTATCGGTGAATCAACGCTAATGACGGATGCTTTGTAGCCGAAAAGTTCATCTGATTTTAATAACTATTATGGCTATTGGAGGGACAAAGTATGTCAATACATTGTAATTATAGGTCAAGTGCAATCTATTCCGTAATAATACCAGCATAAATATATCGTAAGACAGTTCCCAACGGTTCCAAATAGTACATTCACGACTCACCAGATGCGTATTATATTTAAACAAAAGACATACCGTAAGCGTGCGCGTTTATGTCATAATTTTAGCATTTGAATTATATTTCTTATCATATATTGCATCAACGTATTAGTAGTCATTTCGATTTTAATTTTTTTCATTGAGATATCCGATGAAGTGTTTAGGTTGCTTCATCTTCGAACATCGTAGGAATATTTTCTATACTTCGCCGGGAAGTTTACCGCCATTAGTAACAACAATTTTGCGTCTAGGTGTTTTGTGTTTACTATTACGTATAAAGATGTGTTTCCTTTGCGGATAATATGGGAGATTTAAGCAAAGAACTGAGTGAATTGAAGTTAGATGCTCATATATTTAAGGATGTTAAATATTACATCACAGGAAAGGTGTATGATAAGGTAAGCTCTATGAAGATCTTTATATTATATCGTCCGCATTGCTTGTTTGTCTCCGATGTTGTCACAACAGCCCGCTGAGCATTAATATTAATTAATTGTATTCTGAGCTCATATTAAATCTAGTGTACTATTTTTTCCAGACACTGTCATTACTTCAGGATGGGGGTGGAAAGCGAATGAATTATATGTGTGATTTTGTGACCCATTGCATTACTGGTAAAGAAGCTATTGAAAATGACGTATCTCAAGCAGAGGATTTGTATGAAGTACCTGCCGTTACGCAATATTGGGTACTTCTTTCAGCAAAATGCAAAAAGCTCCTACCGTATCCTTCTCCAAGGTTTATAAGCATGTATTCCTCATTTCTCTCCACTTCTAATTGCTATTCAAAATTACTTATTTGTAATTAAAGCAAAGCAACGCATTATGAAACGAAAACATTAATTAAATTAATGAATGATGGTATAATAAATACTTATTAGCATTTATAATTATGACAAGGAAATAAATTGAGCATAAAGTCTTATGGTTTCCACTGATTATAATTACAAAAAACAGTTTTCACAGTTCAAATCGTATCTTATAATGATAACTAAGTTTTAAAAGTTATTTTTTCATCATGGGTTGACATAAATTGGTATTTTTATCAATTAAATTTATTAATGTTTGTCTTGAATTTTTTCTGATTATCATAGGTTTCTATCCTAGTGTATATTATGTAAAAATATATTAGAAAACGATATTATCCTTGACCAAGCATACAATAGTACTAAAGGATTTCTACACAATGGTGGCCTTTTCTCTGGAGTTAAAGTCTGTGTGTCACAGCTTAGTAGATCTGACAATTTAAGTGTTTGGGCTATGATATCTTTTAATGGTGGAGTTGTTCAAGATGTTCTGGACTCCTCTTGCACCCATTTAGTTACTCCTAAACCTTTTGGGGTAAGATGTGTATATGTTTATAAAGCTGTTATTTATATTAAGATATTAAGCTGTTGTTTACCTTGCCTAATTGTGTTCCTTATTATCTCAAGAGCAAGAAAATTAATACAGATCTTGAACCAAAAATAAGTCATGCAAGTTTTCATAATTTTTAATTGTGTCTGTTGACTAAACTTATCTTTAAAGTTATGGATTAAGTTCTTTGCCTTCCACATGGAATTGATCATGCTGATTTCTTTCTTTGTGGGCATTACAATTATTATTATTTTTATTTAAAAAATACAAGTTGCATTAAGGTAATGATGAGATACATAGTCCATGCAAGTTCTGTTAATCTTTGATCATTGATTGTGGTACCTATTTTTGCATTGCTAAGTTAAAACACAGGATTGCTTTTAAATTCGTGTTTGTGGACTTTTTGGTAGGAATATGAGCAATATTTCCATTCAATGAAATGTACTTGAGCAAATATTCATAAAAGATATATTTCATCATTGATACCATAATCTTTATTTTTGTTATTCTTCTGTGGTTATTTCTCCATTTTGGAAAAATCATTTTTGGAAGTGAACATTGAATGGTAATCACCCGATCTCTTTATAGAACATTCATACAATAAAATATATTCAATAATTTTTTATGTATGTATTACTTTTTAAAAGATCTCAATTGAGTGTAAAACAGAATAGAATACATAGAAGTTTATTGGTCCGAGAGACAACCATATTTATATTTAGGATCAATTATCATGAAAATAGAGTACTTAGAAATACTTGAGCAAGCCTTTACCTCACTTAAAAAAGTTTAAGCATATCCTTAAAGCATTAAGCAAAAGCTCGGTTTTATTCACACAATTTTAAGCAAATGCTTAAGAAAAATCCTAAAAATAAGCAAATGCTTATTCTTTCTAGCAAAAGCAAATGCTATTTTTTATTCTCCCCAAATCAAGCATTTGCTTCAAAAGTGATAGAAATCTTAAGCATAAGCATTTGCTTATTTTTTATTCACTCGACCCATTATAGCATGAATGTACTAAATTCATAAATTGGATATATTAACAAAGTTATGAATTTATAATATACCGTTTGCATTAACTTTTTTCTTGTGGCATGTTCTTGTCTATAGGTCTATTGCATTCATAAGAACGTGCAGATTTTGGCCACGCATGGAGGGGAAGTTCCCTCTGTCATCTTGACTACCCCATCCCACCGCTAGCCCATCCTTCTCCTCCTTAGGTTGTCAGTTCTCACAGTTTTCAGTTGACTGCCCAGATGAAGTTTTCCGAATATTTGGCAACAGTGTAGTCAGGAAAGGACCGAGACAGTGATAGCCCGTGCAGTAAGGAAGGGCGAGAGAGGAGGGTTCCAAGTGGAATAAGGGATTAGACCACACCCACAGTACACCCAAAATATTCTTTTGATTGCAGTAGACCTATAAATATCATTTTTTAAATTTCAAACTGATTCCCTTTTAAAAAATAACTTCTATTTGTAAAATTGTTGTATAAATATATGCCAGTGTTTTCCAACCTTTTTCTCTTGATAGCACCCTAACCTTATCCATTATATTCTGCAGCACCCGTATTACATTTTGCAGCACCCCTATCACATTATTCATTATTAAAATTGCACCTAGAAGACATAACAGCCGCGAGTTGAATTACAGAATAAAATGGAATCCATAAGGACCTACGTAAATATGTAGTTTGTTGCGATTTAAAAAATTGTTAAATGTTGCAAATAAATTGAAGCAAAAAAATTTGAATTTTTAAAAACATGTTTATACGGTTTGATTTCAATTGTTAAATTACTATGAAATAACAAGCAGAAAATTATCAGAATTAATTTATTTTTCTTTGTGGGACATTTGGGCTTATATAACCACCATAAGAAATACATGAATGCAAACGATGCTTCCTACCGACGTAAGGACTAGAATTTGATGGCTGGACGTTGTAGGTCCCATGATTAGAATGGTTAAACAGACAGTAAGTATGTATCAAATATTTTTCACCCCAAATTTTGGAAACCACTGCTTTAGGCAGTATGCTCATCCTTTGCTTTGGCCTTTTACTTGCGTATGGTGCAGGAACATTGAGAGGCTTTTGGATGCAGACTTTTATCCATTGACAATTTTACTAAAATGTATGTACAAAGTGTAAAGGTTAGGCCACCTTTGTTTACTGATCGCTGGTTGGCATTGGCTTTTCTTCAATAATGTTAAAGAAAAAGGTTATTATATTATAATAATTTACGGGTTTATACTTCTGAAACTCCCCTAAAAGACATACAGCACTACAATCGAGAACCACTGATGTATACCATTTAACCCCTGTATATATTTGGTGCATCAGCAGCAGGCAGACTCTATTCGCAGTTCTCAGTATGTGGTATGATTTGGCGTTCTTCTAAAATGGTTTTCTTTTGGATATTCCAACTGGTTTCTTAGTGTCAAAGAATACTATTGTCTTCTAGAAGGATTCTGCTTCATAACCACCCCTTGGGAATGCATTTATCCCCCAATTGCATCTAATTTTAATACTACAATTGTTTGAAAAATTACGGGAGTCAGTTGGAATTACGAAGCAGCAGACAACCACTCATAAATCCATCATCACACTATTTATTAGTGTGGCACTTCATCCGGATGTTATTAACAAAGGGAAAAAATCTATGTCCCAAAGAAAATGTTCAATGTATTTAGCTAAAGGAAAGAAAAAAGATACGGCATATTATTTCCCCTAAGTGGGATGTAGGTTTGTGTTTAGAAGAATGTTTTAAAACTGATCCTGCAAAACTACAGTTTTAGAAAATTCATTGTAATTAGAAGAGTGCAAGTTGGATAAAACATGGACTATATCTCAAGTATAGAATTTTTTAATTTTACTGTAAAATGTACCAAATTTAAAAGACATCTGATGTGTATGTAATAAAGATAACAAATATTACTTGAGAAACTACATGCATCGATTTCTGCCACATTTACTTATTCAAATAGTGCCTGGATACACAGAAATCTTAACTGGCTTGAGAGTTTAAGTTGAGTCTGTAGAGTACAGTCTTTGGACCAAAGTGAACTTGTCTGAATAATTTTGAATGTTGATAGTGAATATTATTATGTTCCTGTCAGTGTAATATTGAACTTCTAATGATAAAATAGTTAAGAACAAAAATAATGGAAATACAATAAATTTTTATAAAAAATGGGATTATTTATATTTTCTTTTCTTGTAGTTATGGAAATTATTTAACTTGATCAGCTTTACTATTCTTGCTCTTTAGTATCCTTCTAGATATAATTTTCCTTTTTTTAATTCATTGCTTTAACAGCTTAAATATCGGACAGCTGTACATCATCAACAGCAGCATCATGATGGAGAAGATGAGGAATCTGAGGGAAGCAACTGTGGGCAGAGAGGAAAGGGCGGAATTAAAATAGTGACCCCAGACTGGATAACAGACAGCGTACGCAGTGGACGTCGTGGTCAGGAGACGTTGTACCATCCCCGCCTGCTTCTCCTCCCCCGTCCAACTCCCATCACACCCCTCTCTCATGCATCAATGCTATCAAAGCAAGAATCTCAATTACATTCTCCTACATCATCCAGCATGCAGTCATCACTTCTTTTGCCTCTCTCTGTCTCTTCGTCTCCATCATCATCCACCAGTCTTTCACAAATCACCGGATTTGCACCAATGGCATCCGAACCAAATCCTTCCACTAATATCTCACCTATTACTCATGCAGGAAGTACATCAAATGCCACACTTGTGTATTCTTCACCTTCTAGTACTCCAAATGCTTCATCATCATTTCCTGCAACTGCGCCATCTTCATCTCCAACAATATCTCCCACCACCCAAGCAAATCGTCCTAATACAGTTTCACAGCAACAAAACCCATTGACTCAGCAACCTACAAAGCAGGCATTGGAGGAACTGAAGCAAAGAATGCCTTGGAATAAACCGCCAGCCTCTCAGCAGCAGATGCAGCCTCATCAGCCACTTCCACCACAGCAGCAAATCCAGCAAGGCCAACAGTTGCAACAGCAGCAGATGCTTCGTCAGCAACAGCTGCTTCAACAACAACAGCAGCAAAATTTTCAAGTTTTACAGCAGCGAGTGGCAGCAGTGAGGGGGATGGGGGGGATGCAGATCAGGGGACAGCAGCAGCAACATGGCATGACCTCCGCCGCAGGGGGAGTGACCTCTCCTGGTGGCCCGGGTGTGCCTCGAATGATCCAGACCAGCCCACAGCAGAGGCAGCAGCAGAGGATCATCCAAGGAGTGATGCAGCCGCAGTTACAACAGCAACAGCAGCAGGTGGGAGCCTCATGGCGACCCAGGCTAGGCAACATTGCCCTTGGTGGATTGGTGAGCATATTTTACCAGCCACCCAAAGAGATGCTTTTCATATTCACTTTAGTAATTAAATGTAAGACTTTAGATCATTTGCAGATAAAATTCAAAGCAGCAACCCTGTCTAGGTGTTTGGCTTTCTGTTGGAATATTCTGTGATGCCAGCCTGGTTTTAAACCTCCTTCAATTTCTATTTTTGTGTAAGTGTAACATACCATCTGACAGAAGGATTATAAAATTATAGTGTATATTGGTGAGCATTGTTAGGCAAAGATAGTAATAACACTGGATGTACTTTTTACTGTCATTTTTACTTTCTCATACATGAAGTATGTAGAGAAGGTACTGTGATTATACAAAAAAAATTAATAGGATAATTTGATGAATATGCACATTTAGGGTATTCCCGAGTCGGAATAATTGTTTTTTGCTACTGTCTTTAATGTGAACTGTGCACAGCTTTAGGGGTTAAATGGTTAAACAGAATTTAATGAAATCTTGTAATTGTATTGGGCATTGCTCAACAATGGAGGGTAATTTATTCATGTCCTTTTTAACAAAATGACAATTTACTCAAAAATGGCTTGATAGATTTAAGTTAAACTTGCATAAGTTATAGAGCTAATGTCATAAACAATATTGCAAAAGCTATGTGTAAAATAGAACTACCGTATTAACCCGAAAGGAAGATGACTTTGAATTTAAGATGACCACAATAAAAAACGAGATCTATTCAGGAAAAGACTTTGTAATACGAATTTTTAAAATAACATTCAGTGCCATCCACTAATTACAGTGATGTGCAATTTTTTTCATTCCCCAAAGTTTTTATAATGACATTTTTTGCACCTTTTTCGTTAACTATGCAATTTGATGACATGTTGAAATAAATAGGTGTCTGGTCTGCATTACCCATTTGTCTCAGAAGGTAATTGTGAATTTTCCACAACACAACTACATGCTTCTGGAAAGCAATAAGTTCACCCATGTAGTCAGAAGATGAACGTTGGCAAAGTTCTTCATCGCAGGCAAAAACCATTATGACAAATCATCCATATGCGCTAACCATTTCTAGCCTTGAATTCTTACTGTGGGATGTCTAGTGATAGTACTAATTCATAAGCTTTCAGTTTAATGAATTCCCACGCCACTGGTTTTTCGTCCCTTCTTTGAGTATGCACAAACTTGAGTTTCTTCTTCTAATTCATGAAATCGACCTTATTTGGGTCCTTTAAATGATTTCTGTGTTGTTGAGTTAGCGCCTTCAAGTTTGTTTTGCTTGCTTCTGTCTCTTACCTGTCAACACTCCTCTTCCGCCAGTGCCTATGGTGTGGAAAGCCACTCGCTTGCACCTTATGAACTTCAGAAATATGAATAAATGTGTTGTATTAATAAATTGAATGTAATGTATTGTGTATGTATAAATATATTTGTTTTCATGGATGTAGAATTGGCATTGGGGTGTTCCGCGTGGCATTTAAAACTGTACTCAATTTTAAGACAATCCTTCATTTTTTTGCTAAACTTTTTGGGGAAAAAACCTCTTCTTCTTTTCGGGTTAATACAGTGTGTAGCATCCAGTGACATTACAATATATTGAGTTTTACTCCCAGCTACCATCAACTCTTCCCAATAACAGCAGCAGCATTGTTGCTGTGAGTCAAAAGACATGTAAATATGTATCACTTTATCCAGAAACATTATGTGAACTAGAAGTCTATATAAATATGGGAAAGCTTGTGCAATGTATGTCACTCAGATTTTTTGTTGGAGTATGAGATGCAAGCGCAAGTAGTTATGGAGAGTGAGTATATAGCCATTTAATACAGATTAGAATCATTTTACTGTAAGTCTAAGATGCATACATTTAAATCTGCAATCCTGCAAGTTTTTTATTAAATTTAAATTAAATAATTTTTGAAATGATTCAAGAGTTTTCACTTGATAGATATCTCATTCTGGCAATAGAAGAAAGCACTGTTGCCACTCCAGACTTGGGAAAACTCACGTTTGTTGTTGTCATATTTATTTCTTCTCTCATGCTCAAATGCTCTGTGTGATAAAAAATAGGCTGTATGTATTTGGAAAAATTTTAGGTATGCTCTCTTATTAACTTCAAAGGGTTATTTTTTATTTCAAATCTATGTTTTCGGTTTCTTCAAAGCTAATTATGCCTTAATTCATTAATGTTATCTATTGTCATAATCTTGTACTAAATTTACAATTTTTATAAAATATTAAGTTTGCATTTCAGTAATAACAATAATTTCATTATTCAAATAATAGATTTGTATGATGTTGAGTATAAATGTAATATCTTGCATTTTTGTGACAGATATGTTGGCACTTTCAAAACAACTAAATATCAGATTGTTAAAAAAAATCAAAAATTTTTATAGCAGAAGCAACAATTACAGCAGCAGTTTTTTGCCAGAGAAAGGGATGGTATACAGCAGCCTCCAAGTGGTCAGTACACCATTACTGTTCAACGTGAAGGTGGTAGTGGACCTGGTGGCCAGCTTCATCAGGCATTAACTTGGCAGCAACAGCAATACCATTTGCAACAGAGACAGTTACAACAACAACAGCAACAACAACAGCAAGCCTCACCTCAGCAGTCTCCTCAACCAGGACAAGGCACATCACAGCCAACACCTCCACAAGTAACTGCACAACAGCAGTTGTCACAGCAACAGCAGTTAGTACAACAGCAAGTGTCACAGCAGCAGTTACCTCAGCAACAGCAGTTGGCACAGCAACAACAGTTAGCTCAACAACAGCAGTTACCTCAGCAACAGCAATTGGCACAACAACAACAACAGTTAGCTCAACAACAGCAACTTCCTCAGCAGCAGTTGCAGCAGCAACAAATGCAACAGCAACTGGCTCAACAACAGCAGTTGACTCAGCAGCAGCAGTTGCCACAGCCACAGCAACAGCAGTTGCCTCAGCAACAGCAGTTACCACAACAGCAGTTACAACAACAGCAATTGCCTCAGCAGCAGCAATTACCTCAGCAACAACAGTTACAACAACAGCAGATGCAGCAACAGCAGTTACAGGTAACACAGCAGCAGATGCCGCAACAGCAAATCACTCAGCAGCAGTTAGCTCAGCAGCAGTTTGCGCAACAACAGTTGACTCAGGGCCAAACTCAACAACAACAAGGATCACAAGCAAACTGGCCACCTCAGCAGCAGCAAATTCACCTTCAACCACAGAGACAGGTTTGCCATATTTAATATCCTCAGTCTGCTAATTGTTTAAGATGATTTCTGAAAAACAAAAGAATATTTTGTTTTTTTGCAACCAATTCTTAGTTATGCTAAGTGTAAAATTTTACGAGTTAATATTAAATTCATGTTTTTTGTCTTCATTTTCATCTGATTGGCTGTTCATGAGATCAAAATTAGTTTTTACTTTATCATATGCGTAGGACATAGAGAAATTATTGTAATTGCGAAAAAAATTCAACTTCAAGATTGTGATGGGAATACATGGTTTAGGTGTCCCCAAGTTCTTAAAAGGTGGATTATGCCATCTCTCTGTCTGTGTGCATTTCTAGGTCCTTAACAGGAAAATGAAATCGAATTGATGAATATACTCGTGTATAATGCCCACCCATACTTTTTACCAACAAATGCCTGTTTTTTCTTATACCCTGTATGTGCACTAGATTTTGATGGGTATATGAACAAAATTTTAGAATTAATGTTGTCATGTTAGGTATTAACTAGATTACTATAAATAAATAAATACAGACCCTTCCCAGGTAAAGCAACACTCTAGTTAGGCAAATCCGACCATGTAAAAACCTCCAAAAATTAATTTTTTAAATCCGAAAATCCTGAGTTGCAGAAATTTGCTTACAAGGCAAAACGCTTCAGGCTGAAAGAAGATGAATTCTATGAGTTTTAAATTACTTACATTGTTAATTATATATAATATATTCATTAACTAAAAAAATTATTTCAATTTGCGTATGTACTGTTTTTGTTTTCGATACATGTTTTGCGGGAAGTCTACCTGGCGATTTTGCAGGAATCAGCTGATTAGCTAGTGAACTGTGAAATATTTGGAGAGGATGAAAATATAATTGTAAGGAAGTAATTGGGTGTTTGATACATGTAATTAGTATATGTATAAGCTTGATTATCGATAATTAGTGTGGTTTCCCCTCAATTCACCCAAAAAATGAAAATCTGGTGCAAGGTAGGTACACTTAAATTTTTACTTTCTCATATACGTAGTATATTGAGAAAGTATTGCAATCCTGAAAAAATTCAACTTCGAGATTGTGATGGAAATATACGTTTTAGGTGTCCCTGAATCCATAAACTTGGTTTTTGCCATGCCGTCTGTCTGTTCACCATTCTAGGATCCAAACACATACATAAAATAGAATATCTCGTATTTATGCAATATATCGTGTTTTGTAGACCCATTTTTGATAAAAATGATATTGCTCAAAAATTAATGGTATTGGCAATTTTTAGAAAAATTTTATTTACTCAAACATGGCCCCAGAAAATTTGATTAAAATCATTCCAATTGTAGAGCCTGATGCCAAAAATAATACTATGCAAGCCATATATCTCTAAAAAATCACTTTATGGCATCCAGTGGCATTACAATGTATGGTAAGCTACCTTACCTAAGCCTTTGCCACAATCCACTAAAAATCTTACTACAGCCTATACGGTTAAACTAAATCGAGTGATATCTCATATTTGTGGATAATATCATTCATAATAGATACTCTGAAGAGATGAATGATATTACGCAACAATCAAGGGTACTTTATTCTTGGATATTTTGAAACAAAATTTGTTTTACTCAAAAATGGCTATAAGGATGTTGAATAAAATCCATCCAATCATACAGCCTGATGCCACAAGTAATACTAAGCCATATGTTCCAAAAAATTACTATATATCATTCAGTGGCATTATACACTAAACTATGGTTAACTTTGATTTATAATCGTTTTTATTTTATTAGCATACAAAGTTGACCAAATGTATATATGTACATATATGAAAAAGTTTGTGCAATGTATATTGTGCCGTTTATTTATTTTAACTGGACAGAAGTGTTACACGTGTATAACACACATTACTACTTTATGACCTAAAAATTTGGTCTTCAAACTGCATCTTATACACAGGTATATACGGTATATATTGTATTTGTGCATACTATTATCCAGAATAGACCCTCTGAAGAGATGAATTATATGTAGGGTTACCATAAGTTCAAGGATCAAAACTGGGACAAAACGATTTCTGAAGACGAGAAACCGGGACAATCTAACATGACCAGGACAAAATCCGGAACGGCTAGTCTTTTATTTTTGATTGTTTAAATATACATAATTTCTATTCTTTACCATCTTATACATTTTTCAACAACCAAAAAAGAATGTTATGGGGATGAGGAGACAGGGAGAGGGTAGTCAAAAAATATCTAAAAATGAAAACACGAAATATTTTTAATATTTCAATATTAAATATCGTTAAAAAAGGAATTGGAGACTACAGTGTACAGATTGGAATTAAAATTTAAAACTCCTGAACCGTAAATAACCCAGAGAGCATTCACACGTCAATAAGAAATAAGGAAAATTAAATTATGCTTACAAGTTTGCAGGACGATGATGGCCTACAGGGACCTGTGGTCAAAAACAGGTCCCTGTAGGCCATCATCGTCCTGCAAGCTTGTAAGCATAATTTAATTTTCCTTATTTCTTATTGACGTGTGAGTGCTCTCTGGGTTATTTACGGTTCAGGAGTTTTAAATTTTAATTCCAATATTAAATATATCAATACAATGTACAAAAATCTTACTGTTTATTAAACCATTTTTATTTGTTGCTAGACATAACTTGATCCACAAAGTTTTTATCATTTTTGATGTTAGCATAAAATTCTTCACAAGTCAAACCAGTATTAATTTTACAATGTAATATTGCTCATACTGTACTTTCATCCATGCAACTTTGGTCTAGTGCCCACACATTATTCATAATCGAAAAAAATTCGCTCTACTGGAGCTAATGTTCCGATAAACAGAGTACATATTCAATAACTTTTGTTATATTGACAATTGAAATATTCTTTAAAAATATGTCTAAAATGTTCAATCCATCTTTCTTCAAATTTCATCCCTTTTTCATCCCAATTTCTCTTTCTGTCATAATGAAACATAAATTGCTTTGCTAAACTTACTATATCGAAAAGATTGTCGATATCAATTAAAAGCTTGCCATATCTTTGATTAATATTTTGTGCTGTTTTTTCAACCTCGTGCCAATCAACTGCTCCTTCAAAGCTGTTTTCCCACAATGATATGTATGATAAGTATTTAACATAAAAAGCATCAAATTCTTTGATTAACATTTTAGAAATCGCATTCCCAGATTCATCGAATTTCCTTAGTAAAATTTTAGCCCCTCTTGCAAATTAATTTTTAAATTTCGTAGTTCACAAGCGATGTTTGTTGCACTAACATTAGTTTTTTTCTATGTTCACTATTGTTTTATAAAATAAACTGAGTTGTCCAAGAACAAATCTTAAATACACTTCTCCACATGGGTCTTCAAATATTTTTTATTATTAGCGGACACTGTTCTTGTGAATCAAAATAGATTTTTAGGCCTTCAAACTTATCAAGAAGCATTTCAAAAGCCGGTAAAATGGAAAGAAATCTCTGTTGCCATGTTTTAATACCTTTTTGTATGGAATTTCTGCAGATTTGCAAAATTTCTTTAGTTGAGTTACACTAACAGTGTATATGTGGAAATATTTATAAATCTTCACTGCAAGAGTTTCTATATAAATTGGTAGAATATCAACTGCATTTTGGATGCAATTGTGTACTGTGTGTGCTGCACAGCCAATTCCAATGATGCCGGGACAAGACCTAAAAACTGGGATGTATGATAAGCCTAATTATTTGGCACAAAAATAAACTGTAGTTTATTCTTGTCAATTTTCACAAAATGTTGCTTTATTAAAAAATGGCTCTAATGCACTGGCATACTGGAAAATGTATAGACCCCTCACCAAAACAAATTTGAAGTTCTGGAAAAAAATTTAAAGCCCTCACAAAAAATATTAGACCCCTTCCCACCTGCGCGGAGATTATGGGGATGTCCAGTATAGCATTGCTTGAACGACTTATTATTCATTCAGTATCATTGGTGTCATAAACTAGACTACATAAGACAAATTTCTTTTTTGAAATATGATGTGGCCACCACATGACTTTCTCCATACCTGTAATAACGCAACCCATACTGTAACTTTTTGTGCAAAAGTCACACACAGTTCCATAGGTCAATCCAGTCTGCTGAAATAGTCTTCTGATTGATTTTCTAGGTGACTTTGTTAAACGCAGACTAACTTCGTTCATTGTTTCATTAGTGAGAAGTGATGGCCATCCAAATTGCCTCTTGTCGCACACGCTGCCTGTTTCACAAAAACGATCAACAATGTGGGATATTGTTGATTTATTCGGAATGTGCGAATCTAGAAATGCAGGCCCAAATGACCTCTGACATTCCGTGTATGACTTGGACATGCAATAATGTTCAACGATGAACACCCGCTTTGCTCGTGAAAAACTCATGTTACGGCTTCAAATGTCTCGACTCAACTTGCAGGCCAAGCAGACATCTCAAGGTCACGGATACAGGGCAAACATTAGGCTGATATGCCAGTGTTGCCATACATGTAAACACAAGTACATACTTTGTGTTCTTCTGCAGAAAACTCAAATTTTTTAATTGGTCACGTGACTTTTGGCTCACCCTGTATTTCTAAAAATTTCAAATAGGTTAAATGATAATAAATATTTCAAGGAACTTCAAGAAAAATTTAAAGACTTTACAAAGAACAGAAATAAACTTAAACTGTAGCCTTCTGATATTGGATATAGCCAGTGGTGGGATTCAGCCGGTTCACATCGGTTCGGCAGAACCGATACCTAACTTTTTGTTGAGTTCGGCGAACCGGTTGTTAAAATGGCACTTGTGATCATCTCTCTAAGGTGGGTGCCCGGCAGCCGCCCAATGTGGAAATCACAAATTTACATTCCTTACTCTTTTTTAACGTTCATCTACGCAACAGCGTATTCTAAGCGCCTGTAGTAATGTTCATTCCGTCCATAGGTGAAAAAAATTAGATGGAACTATGCTTGTAATATTTATTTATTCATTTTATAAAACTCATTATACCTTTGATGAAATACTACATTTTTATTCCCTCGCGTTTGTTACTTCAGTAAACAAACCAATAACGTAAAGAGAAAAAGTGCCAAACAACCAGGGGGTGACACACTGTCATTTGTTTCAGCTTTGTGTTACGCCCTAAATTCACACGAGATATTATGAGTACGCTGGTGTTCCCCGATCAATAAAAACAATAGGAAGCTAGGACACAACGAACCAATAGAAATATAGATTTCAAGGGTTATCTTATCGCCCATTTCGGAAGCCGTGGAAGAATGTTCTTCCATGTTGGGATCCTTATGCTAGTGGTAATTAAGACGTTTTTATCACAACTTTCCCGTGACAATCAGGTTTGTTGTACACATTATTCTATCGTATTTAATCTGCATAGCCTATGCCATTTATTAATTCTGCAAGAAATTTTCATTTAGTATCGATAAAATGAAGAAAGTGTATGTTCTGACTGATGTTTATCAATAGTATCAGCACAGTGCTTTGTTTATAAAAGTTTATGATATGACCACACGTGGACAGAACCAGTAAAAATATTCAAATATATAAGCACATCTTCGCTCCTGCTCTATAATATATTAAAATAAAACATTTTAAAAATTTTTTGCAGTAGCCCTTAAAAGGATGAAAAGGCAACAGAGTTTGACAGATTTTTTCAATAAGAAACCAAAATCAGAATCTGTTGTATCAGAATTGGCCTTGGATGGTACAAAACAGTCATAAGCACAACCACTCCAACTTGAAGAAAGCAGCACGTCAATTATTGAAATAAAAAACGATAACTCCAAAATTGAAAATAATCTTACTGAATGCTGGACAGTGCAACAATATAACAATTTTAAAGAAAAATATGATGGACTGGTAATTTTTAGCAAAAAGTTAGGTTGCGAGTATTGTGCAAGATATGACTTTATAAAAGAGAAAAGTGTTCATGTGTCAAAAGAATGGAAATGTTTTCAGATTGAGGCATCAGGGAAAAATAAAGAGGTACAACAAACTTCTCTAAGGAAAAAAATGAAAGAACATTTTTCATCAAAAGGTCATAACATTTGTAAAGAGAACTTAAAACAATGTGAGCAGGATTCAATGACAAAAGTAATAGATACGATGAATGAAAAATATTTAAGTGCCACTTGTAGAGTATTTAATACAGTTTACAGCCTGGCAAAAAGATGTAAACCGTTCTCAGACATAGAAGATGAGATAGAAGTGCAAATTAAAAATGGATTAGATATGGGAATAGGATTATATTCTCGTAAAACTGCTGTGCAAGTAGTTGATTTCATTGCAAAGGAAATTAAAAAAGAAATATTTAATAAAATTATTGAAAATAATCTGAAAGTATGTTTGATTATTGACGAAGCTTCAACGATATCCTGCAAACCAGTTATTATACTTTTCTTAAAAGTTGAGGGTTCAGTTACATCACCAACAATTTTTGTTGAACTAGTTGAATTGGAAAAACAAGATGCAGAGACAATATGTTCTTCAGTTATGGAAAGTTTAAATAATGTTGGGCTTACTAAGAACTACCTAGAAAAAATTTAATAGGATTTTGCTCCGATGGTGCCAGTGTTATGCTTGCGAGAAAATCTGGAGTGAGCACTAGGATTGCAAAAGAGTTTCCAAACATAATAATATGGCACTGTTTAAATCATCGCCTCAATCTTGTTTTAGATGATTTGATAAAGGAAATAAAGCAAGTAAATCATTTTAAAATATTTATTGATAAGATATATACTATTTTTCATCAATCCAATAAGAACCAAATTGAACTTACCAAAATATCCAAACAACTTGGAATTGAAATTATAAAGATTGGTAGAGTTTTGGGACCAAGATGGGCTGCCTGTAGTTTAAGGTCAACCCTAGCAGTGTGGCACGCTTATCCAGTGCTACATCACTATTTTTATTCAAATAAAAAGTACTTAGGTATGGCTGCCCGTCTTGAAAATATATATTTTATAACTGATTTGGCATTGATGATTGATATTTTGAACGAAATTTCTCTTCTTTCAAATGCACTGCAAGCAAGAAATATAGACATAATAAAGGCTGAAAAACTCGTGATAAGCTCTATTAAAGCATTTCAAATGCTTGGAAAGGAAAAGGGTCCATACGAAAAAAAAGTTGATGAAACCTTCAAAAATATAAAATTTGTAGAAAATCATCGATTTGTCGGGCTTCCTCGGGAAAGACTTTTAGAAAACATCGTAACGAATTTGAAAAAAAGACTAATGGATTGTGAACATTTAAAAGCAAGTTGTAGCCAATTTCAAGATAGGAATAAATTACAATTTCTCAATTTTTTGGAGCCAGATTACTGGAATATTGAAGAAGTACTAGCTAGTTCCATGGAAAGCAGCTGAAGAACAATTGCTCGTATTTATTGATGTTTTTAATTACCAAATTGATATTAATGATTATCGGGATTTCGTGGAAAACGTTTTAAAAAATTCCCAGAATTATGCAATTCCTGAAAGTGTTCAAAGAGCTAAAAATATTGTCAGAACAATTGCTGTAAGTTCAGCAGAAGCGGAAAGGGGTTTTTCAAAGATGAACATAATATGTTAAGAGAAGAGAAGTCGCCTAACTGTTTCTAATATATCAAACACAATGACTATTAGTCCAATCGGCCTACCTCTAAATCAGTGGTTCTTAACCTGGGGTGTGAGGCACTGTTTCTAGGGGTGCGAGGTGTTGATCTAGAGATTTTTAAAGAATTAATTTAAATAGAAACAAAATAAAATATACAACAAAACATTTTGGAGAAATGTCATTTAATTTGTCACAGCCTTTGAATAAACGCAAGTCATTATAAATGAGACGATTATATGTTCATGTCTTCGAAAGAAACATTTGCGTAAATCAAAGATATTTTTCGGGAGTGCGAAAGCATATTCTGAAAGACCAAGGGGTGGGGGGAGCTAAAAAGGTTAAGAACCACTGCTCTAAAGGAATGGGATCCTACTCCTACAATGAAAAGATGGTTAAGGATAAATCACTCAGCCGATGATGCTCGGATAAAAGCGAAGAAAATTGCCAGTGAGGACGCCAATCAAGAAGCAATATGGAAATATCTTAAATAACAGTTTTATTGTTTTTTGTCAGGTATTATTTAATATTTTTCATTAATATTTTTAAACTCTTTCTTATAACATAATCTAGTTTTGTGGACCTCTTTTATTGTTCTTATTTAAGTATTAACTGCATGAAATAATAAACTACCTTTTGGTATATCGTTTATTTATACTTAAAACAGTCATTAGGGCAGCGAACCAGTTGTTAAATTATTTGAATCCCACCGCTGGATATAGCCTTAAAGCTCCAACAATTAAGGGAATGTAAAGGAGCATTACTAAGATGTAACTAGAAAAGTTTTAAAAGCTTACAGCGTTGAGATGCGCGAACTGTCATGTGACATGGAGGGGAATGGTCAGGGAGTGGGAAGCTTAAGGGGAAAGTGAGCTGAATGGTGTTGCCGCTTGCCAGTGTAGCCAACCTAAGAAAGTAATACTAAGTAATATCTGGTCGGTTATCAACAATAGGTTGTGGTAATACGATTTTTCTCTTATTCATATCGTATGATGCCCGCAATTTAATGGAAAGATAACCTCATTCACAATATCATCCATTATCATCTCGTTTTTTATATATTCAACTTCAGTTTTTTTTACACGTTCACATACATTTTGCCACTCTGCTTTCCTGATATCTGCACATTTTTCTTCCACTAATATCTTCACCTCATTTAGTTTAAAACTTGTCTTTCTTGACCCTACCCAATTCTTTAATATACCCCAAATATTTTCGATTGGGTTAAATTCAGGATGATACGGAGGCAGCCTAAGCGTCGAATGTCCATGCTCGGCTAATATTTTATCCACAGCAAAAATTTTATGAGCTGGCTTAATTTTCTTAATTTTATCGTACAACTCGAGTTTAGTTTCAGCCGTTGAGTACTGTATTCCCCTTGTATCCAGCCATGCCTTCATTACATCTTTCCTGGAACTGCTGCACGGTGGGCGGTCAAGCTCCACGTTGTGGTAGGATGCATTGTCCATCACAAGGACGGAGTTCTGGGGTAAATTGGAGAGTAACTGGTTTTTCACCCATTTTTCATAGTTTGCACTATTCATGTCTCCATGGTAATCTCCTGTTTTCAGACCCGATTTAAAAATTAGAAGTGACTGCGGCACAAATCCAAATTCTCCACCTTAAAAAAATGAACGTATATCCTAACTGTAGTCAATGGAAATCATATAATTACTTTCACATGTACATTAATATAATAAATAACTCATACCTGCATGAATAATAATGAGTCGCTGACCCTTAGATAGAGGAACTTTAAATCCTATGTCATCCCCGCTCGACCATTGATATGGAGCAGAGTGCGTGGAATGAATACAACTTTCGTCAGTATAAACAATTGACCGTCCTTCCTCCCTATATCTCCTTATTGCTCTTAAATATGCGATTCGCTTCAAACGAATATCACTCCGTTCGCATAAAATGCGCTTATTGGAAGCAGTTTTCCTCCACCTGGGATGATATAATTTTATTGTGAGATGTTGTTATTACAAAATTTCTACAGTAATAATTAATATGTCATCAATACACTTACCTGAATCCAATGTTTTTAAGAAGGATTCTAAGTGAACCGACTTTCCCTTTGAAGCCTGTGTTCGCTTTGATCGCCGGTAGCATAGCACCAAGAGTCGGGTGTTTTCTTTCCTGTATATGGAATTGATGCACTATTCTTCGGATCACCTGGACATCAAATTCGTCCACCATTGATTTCGGAAATAGCTGCGGTTTTTGTTTCCGGGGAGATGAAAAGGAGGCTCTGCAGCCTTGAGCAATCTCTTCTCCTTCCTTCGAGATACGCTGTAGGGTGCGAATTGAAATACCAGTGGCTGCTTCTACTCGATCATATATCTTATTAAGAGGAATACTAATTCCTTCAGAAGCTTCCTTCTTCATGAACTTGGTCACGTTATGAAGTATCTCCCGTGCCTGGCTGTGAATGACTCTCTTATTCCCTAGCTTGGAGGTTGATGGAGGGGTATCCATGTTGGCAGTAAACGAGTAAACTAAGCAATGAAAACAAAATAACGAAAAAGGTATAACAAAAACGAAATAACAAAAACGAAATAACAAAAACGAAATATCAAAAACGAAATAACAAAAACTATATAATAAAGACTAAAAAACAAAATAATCAAAACCGATGAAAAATAACGATAACAAAAATATAAAAGTAAAAAGTATAAAGCACAGAAGTTGGTACAAGAACTTGACCGCGTGGAGCTAACCCAAGCTAACCTCAGGAGAGAGTGAAGGGTTTTTCTCCACGCGAATGCTACCCTCAACCCCGCGGTTGTGACGTTTCACTAATGGACTCATCCGGACTCATTTTCGACTTCTGCCCAGCCGCCACAAGCTTTTAAAACTACTATAACTAAGCGTAAAGTGTTTACAATAGTCGCCAATAGGTGGTGTGGTAGTGGCAGCTAAAATGTATAGATTTTAAAATATCTCTTAAACAATGCATTATATGGGAAGATGTTTCAAACTAAGGTTGTAGAAAATTAAATTTTCTACAACTTTTATCCCAATACGTTTTTACATTTATCAAATATTAAAGCAAAATAATTGATAGTAGCTCAATAACTTTGGCCAAAACTAACAAAAGTGGAATACTCCTTTAGCAAAAACAACTAGAGGGCTGCAAAACCCAATGCATTTCGCCCACAAGACCCTATACAAACTGACAGATTTAAACGACACACACGCCGAAAAATCTTTCCGCGCTTCACTTGTTTCTCGGTCGTCTTCTTAATACTTTCCAATTCAAACCTTGCAGTTGGCTTCCAGTCACTGGTGAAACAGGTTCTACCCCTGACGATGCCCACCTTGTGGGCGAAATGCATTGGGTTTTGCAGCCCTCTAGTTGTTTTGGCTAAAGGAGTATTCCACTTTTGTTAAATATTAAAGCAAATATAAAAAAAAACAAGATGATCCAAACGAAACTCATGACGCCTACTTTCCATTTAATCATTTTTTAATACTTATATTGGCTTTAACAGCTTTAAAGTTATTGCAGATATGTAGCTCTTTGTGTTCCCTAATTTCATAATTTAGCATTATAAAATATTACAAATACATTTGAATGGAGTATTAAATTGATCACGCGTATATGTGTGGCAAAAATAATGCATGTATGTATTAGACTGTAACGAATCCGAGTCCAATAATAGTTTTTGATATGGCAACACTCATAATGAGTGATAAAAACTGCAAAATCGCCAGTATTTATGCGAAATTCTAAGAAATACAATCTATAAGCAAAATTCTATGATAAAAATTAGAATCTTCATTCCTTTCCTCAGAGAATAGTACAAAACTCGCTTCGATATTACAATTCTAAGATATTGTAATGTGCAAGAGAAAATTACCCTGCACGATGAATTTCAGATTACCCATGTAAATCAAATGGGAAAGATAGTTCCTGGAATCGAACCCGGGACTTCCATCTTCGCAACAAAAACTATCTTCAGGAGTGCGTCCCAAGTAGCACGAGATTTCCACCAAGTGTCATGAAAATCAGTCTATTGGTTCAAAAGTTAATAGGGGGGCCGCACAGACAGACACGATGACAAAAATATAAGCCTATTTCCATTCTGGAAAGTAGGCTAAAAATGGATGTGACAAGAGCAAACACCCACTTCTGGTTGACCGATTTTTTTTTATCAAAAACTAATCAACTCTTGTCCCTTTAACAGAAATGCCAAATATAAATTTTGCATTGATCTGATTAATAGTGTTTCAGTTAGAGCACCCACAAAATTTCTATCATAGACACATTTTTGAGAAAATGATCAAAACATGTTCAGGGTACCTCAAAACGTGTATTTCCTTTGAAATCTCGAAATTGATTTTTTTCCTCAAAACAATACTTTCCCCTCTATACTACGTATGGAGAAAGTAAAAATAACTAAATGGCATCCAGCAACTTATAATTTATTGAGTTTTACGCCCAGATATTGTCCGGCTATATTGCGGTAATTCTCTTCCAGTAATAATGCTTTAGCGCTTAAATGACTTTGCCAATCCACGTGGTAGTTGATATTTATGTAACTGTTAATGAAGTTCGACCTTCACATTTATGAGGTTATCAATATACAGTGTATCCCAAAATGTGTATACCGAAAATAAAGTTGAATATCTTTTTTATTATTTGAGGTAACAACAACATTCAAAAGGAAATAACCTCTGAAAGATTGATAGATTTGTATAAGTTCATGACCAAGCTTACATTAATTTTCTAATTACAGAACTTAAGTGTCATATAAATGATCTTCTATTATCAATCCATACGGCTGTGTTTGGAAAATGTGTGAATTAGATTGATAATAACTAATTATGCAATGCGTGTAGTATTTTATGAATCGACTTAAATCAAATTTTCAACCTTTCAGAGTTTATTTTCTTTTGAATTATGTTGTTATATGAGATAATAAAATAATTATTCAACTTCATTTTCAGTATATTCATTTTGGGACACCCCATATTAACTATTATCCTCCGTGCGGAACATATATGTTCCATCAAATTTATTCACTCGCTGCCGCTGACACGCTTAGTTCCGAGACTGCTCATAGATGCCATATTTGATCTGGAATTGGAGGCTTGGGAAGAGAACATCCCAGAAGCAACAGATAATGGCAGATCGAGGCAAAAATGCCAAAGGTAAAAGTCTCAGGGAATGGGAGACCTCAGACCTAAAGAGTCATTTGAGAAAGCTTATCTCTCTCAATTCTTAGGGCTCAGCCCTTGGTCCTCCTCTCATATCTCAAGAAGAAAAAACAAATAGTCTCTCCTGAGAGAGCTCTATATGCCGAGGTCTAGTCAGCTGTGGGAGTGAGTAGGAATTGTGCTGGCAAAAAGTAAATATTTATTATTTTCATTTTTTGTTTGGTGAGATGGTGAGTAAATTTGTCAGAAGAGGGATTACGAAAAATCCTGGGCACAAAGTGTTCAAGTCACAGGAGTGAATTGTCAAACATAGAGAGCCCCTCCCAGTGAGGAAAGAGTGAGACTGAATGTATATATATTCGAGAAAGTTTGTGTAATATATATTGCACCGATCTTTTATGTATGATTTTCTTTTTTATGCTGATTTTCTCAATTCTACTTTTTAATCAATTCCAAATATTTTTTATGTCCACATTTTCATAGTAATGTGATTTTTCTCACAAGAGAACTCTGTGAATGAGCTACTAATAAAATAATTACATTATAGTGATTCATACTCCAATTTTTACTCAGGTCATTCAGCTGGACCAAGCTGCCCATAATCAGCTTCAGCAAATGGATCAACATCAAAGAGCACTTTTTATTCAAAAGATTCAACAAAAGCAAAGAATCCTCCTGCAAAGACAGTTGCAAGCTCAGGCACAACAGCAGCAAAGAATGGTAAAGATTATTTTTTGTCTAAATCATGTTATGATATTGTGTAAAATATTTTATTTTTCTTGCAGTATTTACATAATCAAATTACCATATTTATCCGATTCCAAGACAACCTCTAATCGAAGAGCAGACTCAAAACAGAAAAAAGATTTTTTGACCTAATTTCCCAGTGAATGTATTTGGTGTGTATTTCCAACACACTTATTCAGTATAGGCATACTAGTTCATTCGTTAACTGAAATGGTTTGTTTTGAATTTTTGTTTGAGAAAAAACTTTTTAAATGTATTTTTTTTAATTAATACTGTACTACCATATTTCCTCAATTCTAAGACACTTTTTTTTTCACTTTTTATTGTCTCTGAAGTTGTGGTGCTTATCACAGTCAATAGTCAATCTGTAAAATGATAATTTTAAACAACAAATAACTAAGAATTAAACATTTTTGTTTTAATACATGAAATAATTCTTCAAAAGATCACATACGATCTATAGAAAATTACAAAAATGGTCAAAGAAAATTTTAATAACATTCAGGAATGGTATTTTTCTACATTGCGGGCAAAAGCCATGAAATCCCTCACCTTCTGCATCAGACTCGTATAAATTGCCAGATTTATCCTCTGGATCAGATGTTACAATAATTGTCATCTGCAATTAATGAAGAGCAGGGCTAAAGTCTTTTTCTGCTTTCTAGACCTTTTTCCCTGTTAAACCGAATGACCAGCCGTGTTAGTCAAAAACAGCTCTTCTTTAAAAATCATGTTGGTAGAATTCGTGTTAGTCGGGGCTTGGTTGTACAGTAATTCTTCTAATAATGCGATAGTACATTTGTGAAAACTTGCGTGCTAAGCGAAAAGACTTTAAACAATGAAAAAGGGGTGGGTTGCATTTTTGGCTGTCATTTCACACCTTTGTTTTATTTTACATTGTTATTTTCATGTACAGTATGTGTTTGCATGTGTACAAATATGTGTTAGCATGCTTGTCTGTATGTATTACGTAGTATACAGTATTAGCAATTTTGTTTCCACTGATATCACTTTGCACACACTTTCCACTCATTAGAAGGGATAATAATGTTTAAAGTAGAACAAAAATTACTAACCGCACAAAATGACTATGTGTATAGCTAGTGTGCGCATTTATAGCTTTCGTGATTCATTTTTTTATCTGCGAATCATATAATGCATTCAGCAGGAGGATTATTCAACGCAACTCTCCACCTAGTTCTGAGGCTTGAAAGTAAAATACTCCCACTGCCATACTGTGTGTGAATAAGTGTGTGTGTGCACGAGTGTATATATATGAATGTGTACAGCAGAGGCCTGCATACCCGCAGTTTACCTGACCCGCGGGTACCCACAGCGAAAGTTGCGGGTTAGGTATATAGTGCTTCCATGTGGGTATGGGTTGGGTTCGGACACAAAGGCACCGGTGCAGGTAAAGAGCAGGTACAAAAACCAGTTTTAATTCCAATGCAATTTGCCTCACCAATGTAGGCACAGGAACTTTTCACATGCCTTTTACTGCTAGTAAAGCCCACCCTGATTTATCCATTCCAGCAAGCGTTGATTGAATTGGAAGGAGAAAAATATCCAACAATACTTTTGGTTTACTTGTGGCATTTGAAAATAACTGATCATTTAGAAATAGGTTCAACAGAATCTAACATCATGAAACTTTTAAAAACTTCCGGTAAATCTTATTATTTAGATAATGCAGAAATTCAGCTCATCATAAAATTTGTTTTTCTTCACCCCCTTCTAAAGAGTTTGAAAATGTTAAAAGTATGAAATCTATGAGAAAGTTAAAGGGGACTCCGCAGAGCTCCTTCATTGGTTTAGTTCTTCCAGATATCCTCCAGAAGGCAAACTGGAGTATGGCTTCAGTGATCCTTTGAGGGATTTTAGGGAACCACTAGGAGTGGAAGATTTAGCCGTTTGGTTGAATACTGATACATTTGGCAACAGCAGTTGTTATCTGGGTTCAATGGAGGGAGGTGAAGATAAAGCCCGGTTAAGATGGCTTAAATGACACGAACAAAATGTCTTCGCATCCAGTCAAATCTCCCGACCGATGCAAGACGGACATAATCTGTACTCCTGAGGACATCTTTTTTTTCTCTCGCTAGCAACTTTTGTAACCTTACTTCTTGTGAAGAATGTTTATTCTGAAGGACTAAACTGACTGCTTGAGAAATTATGAATAGTATTCAAGAGATGTACTATGTACACTCATTTCTAAAAGTATTCCAACAATTTGAACAGCGTCGCTTTCGCGGCAGACTGAATTTTAACTTCCTATCTACTTGAATATTATGTCAGGGTTTATTATTGTATAAAATACGATGTATTCTTGCATATCGACCGGAGTTTCAGAGGTTATTCCGCGTCTTGGGCGATCGTTTGTATGTATTATTCCCCATGGTTGTTTAACAGCCATTCTTTCATTGAGATGATAGCATAAGCAAGCCCATAGAATTGTTTTTTTTTGTCCAAGTGAGGGGTTGTTGGAGGAGGGTTGAAGCAAACTCACTGCGTAATTAGTTCTAATAATAGAAGTTAGTGTATTTACGAATTTCGAATCGACGATTTCATTGGTTTTATCAAATTTCCCAATTCAATAGTATTTGTTACATAATGGAAATAGCGAAAGTGACAAGGCACAACTCTCAAAAACAGTCGAGAAATATGCGTTTAAAAAAGTAAAAAAAACACTTTTGCAGAGTTTCTTCTTCCATTACTTGCTACTTGGTAGCATTCACAGTATATTCCACGTTAAACACCGACGTAAGAAGTCGTTTTAGCTGACGGAATGCATGAGATTATAATGCGGTATATCTTTTTTATAATTCATTGAGTTAAATTGTTGTGGCAGCCATCAAAATTTCGTTTCACTTTGTTAATAAGTGAACCTCATTTTCACAGACGAGTCATAGGTAATTGCAAGATAAATCAATCTCCAAACTATGTGTGACTGCTTGGTTAAACATGCAGATTTCTGACTGACTTCGCAAATGTTTTTGCGGGTACCACTAGATAGTTTAATTTATTCGTGCGCACACAACATTTGGAAAATGATTGGAAATGGATTATCTACGACGAAGAAATAAATGTAAATACGTCTATTTTCTTGACATACACACAACGTTTGTAAGTGAAAAGAAATGGGTAATTTACGACGAAGGTATTACGTGAACATAAGTTATTATAAGTTAATGTCGATAAAAAGATCTGTTTTGGAAATTGCATCTCAAGTCAGCTGTTGCAGCCACTGTGAGATGTCCTCTTAAGGAATAGGAATTAGAGTAAAAGAAGAATATCTGCATCTACTTATATATACAGGGTGAGGCAATAGTCACTATACAGCCACACTTTATTAACACAAAGGAAATTAGAACATCAATAAATAACTTTTGTTTGACATTTAAAAAAAACTGAACAACTGAAAAGGGAGCAATAAACAAAAAATACAAACCATGAAAGGGATTCATACCTTATACAAAACAATTATTAGACAGAGCATATTTTAATTTAATTAGCGAAATGTTGGGATGAAAGTATGTTTTCTGGAATTAAGTCGTAAGATTCTCGGGCAGGGCTTGTTAATGCATCGCTTGTGCTCTGTGCATTTTTTACAATGGTCCTTACTGTGGAACCTGCCAGAGATAAAGCTTTACAAACTTCATGTTGGTGCTCTCCAGGTTTTAGTCGCCGTAAAACCTCGAATTTAATCTCAAGAATTAAGCTTTTCCTCTTTTTCTTCTCTGACTGCCGGTTATCACTCGTGGTCTTTTTATTTAAAGGGGAAATATAATTTAAACAAAGTTCACTCAATATTTTGACCTACAGAAACATTGACAAGTGTACACAACCATCAAGCATCTGCAAATACTTGATATCTTGTGTGTTGTAAATGCGCAGAGGTGCCGTGCAGTGGACTTCGCAAATTACACCAGAAATTTTGAAGAGCGTTAATGTGGAATGCACGAGTGCTAATCGGGACAGCGTTAAAGCAGGGAGTGGGTGTACTTGAATTTAAGACCCCTCAATTTTCACAAGCTGTAATTTGGAAAAGAAACCTCATCTTGGATTCAGGTGGGGTGACCAACCGTCCCAAATTTGGAGGGACAGTCCCTCCTTTTCATCACTCGTTCCGCCTTGTTAAATGTCAATTTGCATCCTGCTTTATGAAAAATCTTGATTAATATCCCAAATTGTCATTTAAATCGTCCTCACTGGTCAAACCAAGCTGTCTGATATCTATTGCATCTATCTGTCTAAGGCTGACTCATCAATAAATGCACCACAAACAAGCCAATGTAATCTGTCCCTCCTTATAGTACTTGGCAAACATTTGAAAATGTCCCTCCTTGCCTTCCTGAAAAGTTGGTCACCTTACTTTACAGCAGTGACAGAGGTGCAAAGATTCCTTTATGGGAATTACATAGAGAAATTTTACTTTAATGATGTTTCTAGTATTCGTCATTTGAATGATTGTCCCTTGTTTAGAATAGCACAATTTAAGGCAAGTATTACTAGCAGTTTCTGCATATATGTTTATTATCCTTGTTCAATTCTTCTAATAACTTTATGCATCTTGAACTCTTCACCATTTTTTTAAATTTTGCATAGATACCTTTGATTTATTAAATTGTTTTTGATGATTCAGGATAGATTCATTAGATCTTTTTCTTGTCTATCTGATTTTATCCATATCCAACTTTTCTTTTTCATCATTTTCCATTTGTAAATTCCTAATTCTATTTTCTTTCAAAATACTTCATCTTAGATTATGTTCATCTTCAGTTTCATTTTCAAAACATTTCTTGGATATTCTCTCACTTTCTTTAAATGTTTTTCTCTTTTTGGGAATTGCATTTGCTTTTCTTTTAAGATAGTATTCATGTCATTTTTCTTTCAGCTCGGTTTCATTTTGCAATCTTTTTCAATTTGAATATTCTCTCATTCTGTTTGATCATTTTTCTCTATCTTCAGAACTTTAATTTGCTTTCATTTTGAGATAGCATTCATGGTTTTTTCCTTGTTTTCTTCTTGTTTTTTTAAATTGCTTTTTGTCGCCTTAGTTATTGGAAGACATTTTCTGTAAACATGAATTGATCAAGTTTCATCATCAGGGGCAACCCCATTGTTAGCAAAACAAAAGTCTTAATACTTGAAAATATGTGGACAAACAGAGTGAAAATAATAATAAAAGTTTATAATAATAAAATTTTATAAAAATCCCCTTTTTTTCTTCTGCTAGAAAGATATCAGACACTTGTATAATTACCTCACAATTGTGTTGATACTTGCTCTTTTCAATAGTTTATATTTTAGACATCATTAACCTGTGCTGCTTGTTAATTTGAAATTTGACAAGTGTAGTTAAGTTATAAATTAAAGACAGTAGTTGAGCACTTTATGAAGCCATAAAAGGAAGTAATTTAATCGTCATTTTCAAGAATGTGACAAATCTCTTAAACATTTCTAATTATGAAACAAGCAAAAGTAATCAAATTACAGTAAAATCTTGATTAAATGTTTACTTGTTTAGTGAGATCTTAAGGTCTTGTCAAAAAAGTATTTTGACTCCCGGGCAATTTCACTCCCGATGAATATTTGAGGAAAAAATTTATTTCTGTTTAAATAAGTTATCATCATTAAATAATCCCAGTCAAATGACTCCTGGTAATTTGATGTCCTTTATTAAAATTGAGATTTATTATTCAACATTAAAGCAACTTTTATTAATGGGCATTAAAAGTGACATACATTTCATAAATAGAATCATTACAAGTGTCCTTTATTTCATAAATAGCATCATCAAAAGTCACATTCTAAAATTGTACAATATTTCTCATAAGAACTCTATCTTCTTATATGGATCATATCTTTCAATAAGCACTTGGTAGCCATTTTTATTCACGTCTTTGTACTTTTTTGCTTTTGTTCTCAGCCGATTCAAATCAATTCGATCTTTTTAATTGTGCCAGATTTTCTTCTTTCTTCAGGGTTGAAATCAATTTCCAATTACTTGGATGCAAGCACATCACTGAGTTTTAAAGGGCATTTTGATATCCTTCCAAATAGGTAGTTGTTTGTCCAAGGCATATCCTGCTCTGTATTCTAATATACATTCCAAGTTTCAATGGGAAATGCTGGTGTCATTCTTCCTCTTTAATTACTTTGACCTCTTTCGTATCCAATATAGAACATTTCGAAATAAAACACTAGTTCTTGAGGGAGATCATCGTCGTCTATGAGTTCCTCGAAGCCATCAATGACATCGCCAATAGGAAGAAATGCCAGAGAGGAATAGCATCTCACATTCATGCTAAACTCAGCATCTGTATGGTATCTTTCTTTTATAACAATATCAATGAGTTTCTGATAAATGTTCTTAGAAAGGTGAAAAGGCAACAGGAAACAGAAGCAGTTGGGAAGGTCGATTTGAAGGTGTTGGTATGTGATTTTCAAAATCAGCATTAAAAATATTGATTTTGTTTTTTAATGTTGCACACGTTCTTCATATGAAATTTCGTTGAAATCGGTTAAGCCAATTCCTTCCAAATTCATTATTACCGAAAAGTTTAATTTTGCAATTGTGCCACCTCTGCTGAGTCAATCTGGTCAAAATATGCCACTTTGGTCAAATATTTATGTAAAGATTCTATGTACCAAATTTGGTTGAAATCGGTTTAGCCAATTCTACCCTGCACATGGACGGACGGACATCATGAAGATAATAGTGCTTTTCAGCAATGATGAAAAGCATTAAAAGGATAATTCATGCTGTCGATAGGAGGCAGAAAGAGGAAGGAAAAGATGTGGGCAAGGAGTTTCAAAGATGCAATTCTTGGGAAAATTTCATATCATTATATCTCTTCTGCAGATTCAATGCATAGTTGATAGCAGTTAATTGAGTGGTGCGGTAGAGCCAATTCGGTAATCAAATTCACGTGTTCTTTTCCAGTCATATTGAATGTGATAGACCAGGGGTGGCCTACTTGTTTCTTGTCGACCTTTTTATATAAAAAGTAGTCACGAGCTACCATGACGAAAAACTTTTTAATGCAATTATTAAATACGAGTATAAAGGGAAAATAAAAATTACTCATTTCAAAATATACAAGTTTTGATAGAACAAAGTTTATTGAATTTATTTAATAAACGAAGAACACTTCAAAATAAACATTTTGACATTAAACATTTTGAAATATAAATATACAAAAAATGAAGATAACTTTTAATTTTAATTAATTAGAAGTTTGTGTCTTCATATCTTCTACTATGCTTTCATAGTGGGGCATGTATCTCGACAAGGACAATCTTAAGGCATCTTCAGTATGGGAATCGGTAAGCAAGGAACGATGCTTCGTCTTCATTAGCTCTAAATATGAAAATGCCGATTCACATTAGTATGTGGATCCAAAACAAGAATGGATATATTCACTACATTTTCTAATGTTTGAATATTTTTCCCGAGACTAACATACTTCCAAAAGCCTTCTACTGACTTGCTAGCTCTTAAAAATAGATCAGATTGTAGTGTTATAATTTCGTTTTCAAGTATAGTTTTTTCCATGAGGAAAATGTCAGCAATTTTTTCTGCATGCCTTGTATTTAAATCAGCTTTAAATGGAAAAGAAAGATGCTGAACAACATCTTCGATTTTTTTTAAATCATTGAATCTGTCATCAGTCCTCCATAATGCTTTTAATTTCTACTATGTATTTTTCAGACGTAAAAATAAAACTAGGATATTTTTGCAAATGGTCTTTCATATTTGGAAAGTGATCAAAGTTTTGTTTTTAGAGATCACTAATCAACATTGGAAATTGATTTTTATAAGCGTTAACACTACTAATCATCTCACTTATGGTCTTATTTTTTCCTTGCAGTTCAAATGTCAAAACGCTCAATTTACCTGTAAAATCTGTTAGAAATGCTAGATCACAGAGCCATCAAAGTCATCATACATCAGACCTTAATCCTTAACCTTAGAACTACCAAGCAATTTTCACTGCCATGAACTACCAAGGGGGGACCTCAAAGGCCCACCATCTAAAATATAATAAAAAGCCATAGTAATGTTTCGAACCTATTTTTATATATTCAAAAACATCATAGGAATACAGCTATACAATTTTAGTAATTTATTTAAAATTATATGTACATCAAGACAAATATTTAAATTAGAACAATTCTTTTATATTTTCCTCATTATGTTTTCAAGATCATATTAATATTGCAGTAAGATTGTATTTACAAAAATAATAACAAATTGATTAGAAAAATGATTTAATATGATTCATTTGACGCAAATGTTTAAATAAATAGAGAGCTTCATACTGTGCTTTCCACGCATATGGTGCCCTATAAGTTAGGCTGCCCACATGTCAAGGCATGCAACCAATGACTAAATAATTTGCAGAAAAGTGAAATATGCTTACATTGATGAGAAACTTTGGCTAATTATTTTACATAAGTCTCTGTACAATGTAATAAAATATCCAGACTTTTCCTTTGTTTATAAAATAGAAACATATCAAAAAACAAGTTGTGAGCCTTGGAAGCCCCCCTTGGTAGTTCTAGGGTTAAGAGATTGCACAGTATTTTGTTACATAAGTCGCGTATGGTCATCTTGACCATGTTGAAAAATTTTTATCCATGTAAAAAGGAAAATAAATAGTTCGTGAGTAGGTTTAGTAGATGAATTGTTGGTTTTTAAATAATTACACAAGTACAACAATACCTCGCTTTGCACAACAGATAGATTCCTGGAAATTCGTGCAAAAAGGGATCTTTATGTCAAAGAGGATAGGTTCCATGAATGCTAAATCTAAAGTATAAAATTAATAAAAATATGCAGTTAACCTGAAAAATCAGCTTTTTGTTGGCTTCCATCAACTCCAGGTGCAAATCTTTACATTCTTTCAATAACTTATTTTCATTGGTAATTTTCAAATGGTATTGAAAACTAAAAACTTCCTTATGTTCAGGCAGAAATACAATCATTTCCTGTATTAATGAAACTCAAATAAATCAGCAGGGAAGTTTTATTCAGAAAGTCGCTGTTCTTGAAAAATAATAATGCCAAAATAGCCAAAAAGATTATGTACCCTTGTATAACACGCATCCTAATTTTAACTCAAATATTTCGGAGAAATAGTGCGTATTATACGCAGGTATTTACGGTAGTATGATTAGGCTGCCTCAATAGTCAGTGGTCTTTGTGTTTTTTAACACCTGGTAGGCCTGCCTAATGCTATTTTATTTGTTATTATCAAAGTTAAGTACAATAATATTTTCTACAAGTTTTGTTTGAAATACTCTTTCTTAAAGTTGATTGTTTAAAAGATATTTGTTTACATATTGATTTTTCAGTGTGAGAATTGATTCAAAGAATTTTTCATTGTGAAAATAATTCAAAGTGTTTAAAAATTATTCACGAGTGTAATTGCAGATAATTATTCTTGAGGGCATTGATGTCGAGAGCAGCTTCTAATTACTATTGGATTCATATTCATTACTCTGAATGGAGAAAGTCATTTGCTGGACACGTCAGATTTTTTTATCTTGTCAGGGATTGCCGCCTAGACAGATACCCATGGGCCTGCAGCAGGTGGCAGTTGTACGGCCGCCAGGCCAACTCTCCCAGCAGCCCCAACAGCAGCAACAGCAGTTAGTTTGGCAGCAGAGAGAAGAAGCCGTGGTGCCAGGGGCTGCTATTGGTGTAAGTGGCAGCGGTGGCGCCGCAGGCGTTTTGATGGCTTCTCAGGGTGAGGCAGGGGTGAACAGCACAGGAGGGGTTGGTCCTCCTCTGAGGGTGGTCACTCAGCAGCAGCAGATGTTGGGTCAAGGCCCAGGAGGCGTCTCTCCTGTTAGGATGGCTGGGGCTCAGAGTCTAGTGAGGCAACAGCAGATTGCTGCACCCACAGGTGGAACTCCGCAGCAACAGCTGCAGTTACTCCAACTCCAAAGGCAGCAACAATTGGTACGCATCCAGCAGTTGCAGATGCAGAAGGAGGCTGCTGCTGCAGCTGTAGCAGCCCAACAGCAACAGGTCAGTGGAACTAAACTATAATTTATTGCTCAAAGCTATATCTGATCATACCTTAGCTTTTTATTCCTGTCAATATTTAAGCCATTCACCTTTATTGTTTCTGAAGTGACTGAAATGTGAACTTTAATACAAATCTCATAGGTGGCACCAGGACAAATTCCTGCATCTCAGCAGCAACAGCAGATGGCTGGAGTAGCAGATGAGGGGAATGGTATTGGGGTGTGTATGAATTCGGGCTTTGCAGAATTTTATTTTTTTCTTTCTTTTATCCTCTATGGCAGCGTTTCCCAAAGTGTGGTCCGCGGCCCGGTACCGGTCCTTGGGAAAAAATGCCGGTCCTCAGAAAATATTTAAATAATCGCGCTATCCTATTACGTCTACGGATACAGCTGTAACAAATTAAATTGACTCTTCTGTATGTGTTTGTGCACTCGTTTGTAAGTCTAAAGCCGTCGATAATTTGCGTAAAATAAACGCACCGGAATATGCCGTGATCCGAACACGTAGGATTAAATGTATTGCAACACATTGAGATGAAATTCTGTTCCGGTAGAAAATAAAACGCGACATGTAGCAATTTTTGGAATAATCGGTTTTTGTGTCAGATACTTTGTATCTGTAGCTGTATTATTCACAGAAAGGCTTTAGCTGTGAAAGGTATGCCCTCACTTTTGAGTTCAACTATTCAAGAATGTGTGAGGTTTATAAATTATATTAAATCTCGTCCATTGAATTCCAGGATCTTTACTGCTTTGTGTAAAGAATTAGGAAGTGAGCATGAGCATCTCCTTTTACACTGTGAATCGCGATGGTTATCAAAAGGAAACGTTTTGCAACGACTTCTTGAAATGAAAGACGAAGTTTTATTGTTTTTTGAACAGCATCCTCCATCGGTAAGAGATGTTATATACGAATTTAAAGACAGATTTCGCAAATTTGATGGGTTAACAAAGGTAGCCTACTTATGCGATATATTTTGTGCTTTAAATGAGTTGAACTTAAGTTTCCAGGGCACCAACATAGATATTTTTAAAATTCTGGAAAATGTTGAAGCAACAATAAAAAAACTTCGAGTTGAAAAGGGAAATTTTAAGTCTTTCTGTACTTTATCTGAATTATTAGAAAATTATGCCGATGTAAATAACTTAGATGTGCTTTCTGTAACAATAAAAGAACATCTCCTGGGGCTAATATCAAGCTTAAATGAATATTTTCTCCAAATTGACTGGAATAAAATGTGGATTAGGAACTCATTCACTCTTAGCTCAGAAAATGAAGAAATATTGCAACTAAATGAAACGGAAGTAGATTCACTAGTTGAACTTTCTTTTGATACTGCATTGAAACACAATTTTGATAACCTCTGCTTGATTGATTTTTGGCTGAGTTGCCAAAATGAATATGCACATTTATCTGAGAAAGCGGTCAGATTCCTAATGCCTTTCAGTTTAACATATAAGTGTGAAGCTGCATTCTCTACTTTGGTTTTCTTAAAAACAAAGTATAGGAATAGATTGGATGTCGAGCCAGATCTGAGGATAAAATTGACTTCTTTTCATCCTGACATACAGTTGTTATGTAATAACAAACAACAGCATCCTTCACATTAGTATGTTCTCTTTTCCTTTATTACTCATTTTGTAAGATTGAATTGCTAATTCCTAATGTTGTAAAGATACATAAAAAGTGAATTTTAATAAATAGATAAACAATGGAATTTGATTTTTTAAAATTGATTTTATGGTTTTATAAATATGCATGTGCAATGTATTAAATTCTTTATTTATTGTGCATTCATCGGACGTGCAAGCAAAGTAGTTCCATTCGCGAATGGTCTGTTGGGAATTTTTTTTATGTGTGTACTACGGTGGGACGCAAAAAATTATTATTAAAGTAACCGGTCCCCAGGTCTGCAAAGTTTGTAATAACCGGTCCCCAGGACTGCAAAGTTTGGGAAACGCTGCTCTATGGCATGACAGCTTAGGGGTCTAAAAATGTTCTAAATATTTTTATTTGTATTGCATATCTGCTGGTCATCAAGACAGCATATTGTATTCAACTTGAATCCATAATTGCCTGGCTATTTATTATTTTTGAAATCTCTGAAACAGAAATCGAATTATTTCTTATGTGATTTGGAAGAAATTGGCATCCAAGTTGCTTTTATTGCCTGGGATTGTAGACTAAATATTCCCTTGTGGCATTGTGACTTTTTCCTCCATATCTCATTGAGCGTTAATTGGCTACAGGAGCAGTGGGGTTGCAAAAGTTTTGCAGGGGGGTTACGTTAACTGAACAATCTATGTGGAATTGTTTCAATCTTTTATATTATTCTGGCTTTTTAAGATATATTGTAGCATTTTGCTAAAATTATTAAATTCTTACAAAATATATTTTACAAATCATACAGGATTACAGTATGAGGTCTGACAATGAAATAACGAGACTACTCGCAAGCAGCTATATATTATATGAGTTGTCAGTGCTTGCATGCTGCAAGTGCTTAAAAAGTCACCATACACCAAGATCTAAACTCATAAATAAACCAACGTGATCTCCAAAGCAAGCTATTTATCATGAATATGTATCACACTAAAAATCATAATAATATAGATTCATTCATTCGTGTTCTGTCTTACGTCAGGTCCTACCAATTAATTAATTGGTTTTAACTAGGGAATATACATACACGGTGTGGTGGTTTCCCGTTGCCTTCCACACCGGACACACTCAGAAGGGAGGAGGGAAACCCGGTGCCGGCATTTGCCTGCTCTTATGAAGAACACCAGGGGGGCCAACGGCTTAACGTCCCTTCCGAAGGACGGAACAGCTGAATTTGCGCGGTCTCTTCAAACCACACAAACGGGGCCGGGTGACCTTGAGAAAAAATCCTACTCGCGCAGGATTCGTACCCGATGACTTTTTCAAGCATCGGGCGAGTAGCAGCCAGCGTCCTAACCACTACACCACCGGCACCCCAATAATATAGATATAATAGAATATTTTGTTTCGATTAAGATGTCAACATATGTTTACTTAGTTATAAGGATATTATGTAATATACTCCATTGATTCCCATTAAAAGCATTAAATCAATGCTCTTGAAGTATGGAAAATCAATTCTCATTGAAAGTTGTTGCTAGGGTAGTTAATATTTTACATTGTTGAAAACCAAAACACTTTTAATAATTTTATGTTTAAAATCAAATTTTTATGCAAATTCAGCATGGATTTCAATTTTGTCTTCAAGATAAACTTCCTTCTTTCATCCACAGTACGGAGCATGTCCCGACTTTGTATCCTAATTGAAAATAATTTAAAAAAGCAATTTTATATAGTCCACAGTTTTCAATGCATTTCTTATGAGTATTTAAAATTGGACTTGGGGGTCAAAAACACCCCTTAGATACAACTTTTTCTGGAATTTCGGCTTTTTTCCAGAGGTTGTACCCAATGACCCATCTTCATGCCAAATTTCAGCTCTGCAGCATTACTAGAAGTACCTTAGGTTTTATATGATATATCCTATATAGATATCTATGAAGCAGCTATTTATAATGATATTTTTGAAAACTGCAGTAGCCTACTTCAAAGTAGGTTCCTCCTGCAACTACTCATAAATTTTAGTGTCATTTCCAACTGTTGAACCACTTCTGTAAGTCATTCTCCTGCAAGCTATTTCTATCCGAGACGTATAGATTTATTAAAAGAATCTTATATGGAAGAACTTCCAAAAACTTTTATACCCATAGCAATTTCATTCATTTGCAGAATTTTTCATTGCTCTCTCCCTTAAAGCATAATTTTATTTATGAAGCATTTTTCATTTTGTTATATATAGCAAGAATTTATGAAGTAATACAAGGTATAGGTCGACCGGACTCAAAAGAACCTGCGCCGTAGCTTACCCCTCCAGTTGGCACAGCCCCTCTTTTTTCCCCTTTCCACACTACAGCGGCAGCTTCAGTCAGTTTTAGCGCGCATATTTGAACGTTTCGATCTCCCCGGTATCTTCCTCTTTGAAGTTTTTGTTGATAGTATTTGTTATTTTTATTGTTGCTATTGTTATTCGGCATTTCGTTGTTTCTTTAGTTTTTCTTTATTTGTTATTTTTGTGGTTATTGTTGTTTTTGAATGAAATGGCATCTTCATTAAGAAGTACGCCAGTTTCTGGGAGACCATTGATAGGACAAGCACGGGAGATTGTGTACAAAGTGGCTACTTTCTTACAGGAAAGCAAATATATCGGTCTTAAATACAACGTAATGGAGAGCACAAGTACGGCTACTGGAGTCTCTTGTTCCATGAATTTACTTATGAATTTTCCTCACGTATTTTCAGTTGATCCCTTCAGCTGAGGCTTCCCTTTAATCTCGTATAAAAGAGATTCAGTCCCTTCAACTGAGCCACCTTGTAATCTTAAAAAAAGTACCGATTCTGAAAGGTTCTAAATATGAGAACATTCACGCACAGCACAATGTAACCTCTTGCTAATGGCAAATATTTTTCACTATTTTAACTCATCATGACTCCTGTGCCTACGCTTTACGCCAGGATTTCTTTCGTTTATTTGTTTATGGCCCCTCCTTTTCAATAGCTAGAATGGCACGTGTTTCAGCCTTTTAGAATTCGCAGTTTATTCGTTTTTCTTTTTGGGTTCAGAGGACATCTGGGACGCAGTGTCGGAACGTGTTTCGGAAAGTCTTTTTCAGTTTATACATATTTCTCCTGGTAATGGTGAATGAATTCTTTATTAATTGTGGCATTAATTTTATTACTAATGTAATTAAAAAATACTTAACCGATATTTCATGGAATAATATCTGCGTACATTCGCAAAATTATACTCGTCTGCTTGGAATTAAGAAATTAAAATATGCATATTTATTAAAATAAATGATTTGATAATTGTTACATTCCATCATTCAGCAACCAAAAATACTTTATAAACACAACAGATAAATAATTTATCAGAAATCATGAAATATTAAACAGAAAATTCATCGATTATCCCGCGTAAGAATTTCGTCAGGCGTGAGCATCCGTAAGGTGTGAAGTTATCCGAAGTCGAAAGAGTGGGGGTACCCAGTGAGCTCCCGGCATCCTCCTTTGCTCCCCCCACTTTTGCTAGAAGGGTCTTTTGAGTCCGGTCGACCTATAACCAATTGTTTTATCCAAATTTAATGTGAAATTTATGCACAGAAATGTGATATATTTTCTTTTAGGAATTAATATTTTACATATATTTATTTAAAAAATTAAAAATAATTTTCACCTGGCACTCCTAAACAGTTTCTGTTTAGCAATAAAGTTCATTTCTATTTTTGCATTGGGTGCAGACTGACCAGAAAACCATGTATAAATTTCATATCTTTAAGTAAGCAAATATTTAACACTTAATACAGCGTGAAATTTTCTTTAGATTAAATGTCATTTTGTTTTAATCATGTGTTTCACTTCACATACATTGAACCAAATTTAGGTTCCAACGTCACAGCAGTCATCTCAGCAACCCCAACAAAGTTCTCCTCAGCAACCTCTCGTAAATCCAAAAACAAAGACTGCCCTTGCAAACATGCTAAGCATTAGGCTTCAGAGCGGTAGTACTGGAAATAGTGGTATACCAATGGGTCAGCCAGGCACCCTCGTTGGAGATGGGACAGCTGCCGGCCAACTTCGACTCATGACTGCACAGCATCAGGCACTGCAGCAACAGCCTCCATTGCCGCCACCACCTCCTCCTTCCGCGCCTCCTGCTGTCGTCCATCCAAATGCCACCCCTCCCTCAACCATGCCGTCTCCAAATTCAGCTTCCCCTGCAGGCACCCCAGCTCCCTCATCCCTGTCTCCTGCATCTTCCGCTACACAAAACATACAGCATCATCCGATTCACCCCCAGCAGCAGCAGCTGGCGACCCCTGGACCAGGACTCCCTCCATCTGGAATACAGCAATCACAGTCTCAAGCCGCCTTGTTGACCACTCAGCAGAGGCAAGAGCTGCATCAGCAGCAGTTGCTGGCTTATCAACAACAAAGGAGAACTTTGGGAAATATATCAAATAGTGGTGTTCGGCCATCTCCTCCCCCCACTCCGGGACATACTGCTGCAATGCAGGCTGGTCATGCTAACATTCAGACTGCTGGAGGTGCAGTGATGGGTGTTAGGGTTGCTGGTGGACCTGGTGTCGGTGCAGTGGTCGCAGGTAAGCCTGGTGTTGCATATGCCAGGTTTGGGGTGCCTAAAGGACAGGGGCCTAATGTAACTGGTCCTGGTGGCACTGCAGTTGCCGTGGCACCTCACCAGCAGGGTGCTTCACATCAGGGTCCTCTTCGTTCTCAGTACTTCGGCCACAACCCCAGCATACGATGTAAGTGGCACCTATTATTTCTTAGTTTTGGTAGAAGGCTTTCTTTGTCTAAAAATTTCTTTTAAAGAATGGCTCTGAGAATTCTGGGAAGGAATGAACTTTGACCAGTGAAAGAGTAGTGATTGCTTTATATTATTTTGACAATGTTGCAGATTAACTGTGTTGCATACTTAGATAAATGAGCCTTAGCATAAGTATCATACTGTTCTTTTTGATTAAACTTGCCATCCGTATAAACATGCAAATACATTTAGGGGAATATATTTGTTAATTATGCTATATACCACCTTTTTTAAACTTTGTGAATAATTGGTTCTGGGAAACTGATGCAAAATGCAAATTCACAAAGTGCAAATCCAATTTTCCCATAAGACTCAATGTAAAAATAGGAGTATGGTTCAGTGTCAACCTAAAAAATTCCCGTTTTATCATAGATAATGTCATTTAACATAAAATAAAAGAAAACGTAACAGCAAATAAAAACCTAGCATCATAAAGTGAATTATATTCTTTTAATTATTTTCAAAATGCGTAATAGCAAATTAAAATCCAGCATTACAAAGCGATTATACTTCTTTAAACAATTGTGCAGTTAACCCCCAGCACATTTTTGCATGCAATTTTAGATCTTCTTTTGTTAATTCCAAGGAAATGCTTTAATTTAAATGGATTAACTACTGAAATGAAATGTTGAGTACGTGATGCACGGATGTTTTCTAAGGTTCTGAAACAAACATTTCCAAGCCGCAAAAAAATACACTAGCATTATAAAGTGGTAACATTAATTACATTCGAAATGCATAACAGAAAATTAAAACCTAGCATAAGAAAGTGATAAAATTTCTTTTAATTGTTCAAAATACATCACAAAAAACGAAGCATTAAAGTGGTAATGTTTCTTTTAGTAATCGCATTCAATATATGCGGCAGAAAATCTTACGTTACAAGATGATAGCAATTCTTAGATTTACATTAAAAATTCATAATAAAAAATGAAAACCTAACAAAAAAATAACATTCCCCTAAATTATGTTCAAAATTAAAACCTTGCATTCCAAAATGTTGGCATTTCTTTAAATTTTAAACTAAAGTTTCACGTCAAAAATTTCCGAGTTCAAACTGAGCTACAAAATAATTAAGTCAAGAGTTATCATGTTTGTTTACTTTGAAAACTGCTAATAATGAGCATTATACATATAATATAATAATAATGCCTTTTCTAGGGTGCCAAAGTTTGAACTGAACTTCGTAACAAAAAAAGTAGAGGGAGTTCCACTTGTTGGCATCACAAATGCATGACACGAAATGCAAATAATAGGTGTGAAACAGAAGTAATGGTCATAAAAAATTTTGTTGGTGCAAATTTGCAAACTGCAAGCACGCGAATTTCAAAAAAGTGGCATAGGTATTTATATATCATGCATTTAAAAATGTTGGTCTCATTTCTTTCATGGTATTTTTGTTATATGGCAGTAACCCCTTTCACCTCAGAGTTAAGATGCAGGAAAGTGAGACTCAAAATGAAACAATGATAGTGAGTGTTGTTAATCAACAAGGCCGAGACTTCATGGAATTCCCTAATCAAACCAAAATTAAAATTACGAAAAAATATTTTTAATAATAACTTGGGCTAAATTCCACAAATGAATGAGAAACATGACTGGTTTCAGTGAGTAATCACCATCATCAGGCAACAAGCATTCAAAAAATAGGCAATATACAGGGTATCGCAGAAATAAGTGCAATAAATTGGAGGGTGTGTTTTATGTACCAAAACAAAGAAAAAATGTTATATAAACATGGGTCCAGAAATGCTTCATTAACAAACTAGAGCCATTGGAATATTTTCTCCCCAGCAGTAGGATAGTAAAACTTCGTTTCAAAAGTAACTTGTGCAGTGGGACAGACCTTTGGATAAACAGTTGTAAGACAAATGTTTTAATAAGAAAAGTCTGTTCAAGAATTTTTAGTCACACAAAAATGACTAAAATGTAATTTTACAAGACAAAAGAGTCCTTATGCCATTCCAGTGACAGAGGGCAACAATTTTAGTTAGTGTTACAGCAGATGCTCAAAATGTTGACCTTGCACTGTAACACAAGCTTCGGCCCGACAATGCACGGATTAATGGACACGCTGAAAAATTTTGAGTGTTCCGGACTGAAGTGAAGGCATTTTTAACTCGCTGAAGAAGTTTCTCTTCTGTATTCCCCGGTGAAGTATAAACCATACTTTTTGCTTGTCCCCAAAGAAAATAATCAAGGGGATTCAGGTCTGGTGATCGACTTGGCCAGGGTACTGGTCCTTGCCTTCCTATCCGTTGCACAGGGTAGGCAGTCGGAAGGTAATTTCTGGCAATGCAACTAAAATGGGCTGAGCACCGTCATGCATGAATCACATGTTTCGTCGAATATCCAACGGGACATTTTCCAACGACTCTGGCAAAGTGTGCTCCAAAAATTAATGGTAAGCAGCACCACTGAGTCTGTGGAGCAAAACATATGGGGCTATCAAACAGTCTCCAACAATTCCAGCCCAAACGTTAATAGAAAACTGCTGTTGATATCTGGATTGTATTGTACTATGTGGGTTTATGCCACTCCAAATGTGCATGTTATGGAAATTTAATATGTTGTTCTTTGTAAAGCCAGCTTCATTGTTTTGGTCCATAGAACACACCCTCCAATTTATTGCACTTATTTCTGGGACACCCTGTATACCTGCTAACAAGAGAGAGGTGGGGAGATGAGAATAGAGAGAGGGGGTTGGTTCAAGGAGAGAGAGAGAGGGGGGGTGGATGAAAATAGGAGTCAACGTTGAGTAGTGGGTGGGGAAGGGGAAGTAGTCATGGACAGAAGACGGCACTATGGGGAGAAAGGAGGTTGAACATTGTTTCGAGGAAGGACTGTAGTAGGTGGGGGAGGAAGTGCTGACATGAATAGCGGATAATAAGAGGGGAACTAATGATTGTTAACTAAAATTATCTCAGGATTAAGTTTGTTATGTATAATTTCTAATTTCTCAAGGACATTTAATCTGGGACCTTTTTCCTCTAAATGTAAGATTTTGGGAGTGATTTACTAATCATTCTCCCTCCTTCACTTAAAATTAAAATTGCTGTATTTTTTAAGCCTTGGAGGAAAATTTATTTGAAAGCAGAGTGCCTTTTTAATCTCTGACAAAATTTATATAAATTTATTTTAATGAAATCAGTTTTTATATGCACCAAAAAGTAAAAATAAATCTAAAATTCACACAATTGATTGTTCCAGAAAGTGAAAATTGTTTTGGGAATATAAAAGTTGTCTAGCATAATGTTTAACAAATAAATCTTCATTAATATTTCTTTGTTACTTCCTGAAACATTAAATTATGGAAATTTCGTATGTATTGTTTCTTATAAAAGTTGGTTTTTGTAACACTTTTTTAATCACCTATGTATTTGGTTCATCTGCCCGCATACAAAATAACTCTTAAATGATGTTACAAATGCCAAAATTCCAGGATGGATAGTTCTACATTAGGGCAACATATGGTATACATTCGATGGATCTAGGATCAATTACTAGGAGTAATCGGAAAAGAATCGCTAAAAAGGACACACTGCTGAAAATGTATGGCAATCAACAATGAATTTCATCTGTGATGGAAAGATAGCATTCGGTGAAATAAGCACTTTTTTGTAATTTGCTCTGTATTTCTTCCCTCTCTTGTTTGTTTTATAGAAAAATCATAACTCTGAAACTCGAGTATTAGTTTTCTTAATTCTTTCTTCATTGTGATCATGAAGAAGTTGAGCTTAATAATACGCTTAGTAAATTCAAGTGGTAGTTGTCTCACTATAGGGTGATTAGTGCTTGAATAATTAAGTATGTATACAAAGTGTAGAAGTTGTTCTTTATCATGAGTTTACAGCAATTAATTATACCTACAAATTTATTATGTCAAAGTTTATGATGAAGTTGTTCCATGTTGCAGTGCCACCTGATTTATGTCTCCTTGGTTGCGTATTTGTCATTTTGGACTATGATCGCAACTTAAAAGGAGAAGATAATCCAATGGCCTGGAGAGCAGTGATTCGGGATAATGGTGGAGAAGTTGAAACAGCTTATTGTCCACGGGTAACGCATGTGCTTTGCGAAACTCAACGCAACCCATTGGTACAACAGGTAAAAATTATTTTTCTAAAATTTTTCATAGAAATGTAAAATAATCTTTTAATAAATTTGATGTTCATACATGTCAATAATAATCTATATAGTTCTTCATAAGATTGGTTGCATAGACCAAGGTTTTCAGGTTTAAATTTCTTTCTTTATTCCCAGTAGATGTGTTATTTGAAGAAGATTGATTGAAACTCATAGTTGCACTTGTTTGTCTTTTTCTTCCACCAGTGGCCTTGAGAAAGACTGATTCTATACTTAATGGTTTCTCAGTTAAGAAATTTGCACATTTATTTTTAGTCTGATTTGAATTATTAAATTTGATACAAAGCATGACTGTTGTCATAATTTGGGCAAAATGTTTCTCATAATCGAAAATTTCTCTCTTGACTATTTGAGTTAACTCCTACTTTCGGTTTCTTAATCTTAGTAACAAAGAAAAAAGTGAAAATTTAGTTATGGAATTTGATTTTAGCAAATGCAATAGCTGATATAAATATCTGCCCAGAGAAGTTTCTATATTTACCCCTCAGCACTTGGCATGTTTATTTATTAATAGGTGGGAATGTAAATGATATGGATGGATTTTCAGAAGAATAAGTCAGTCCTAAACTGATTGTTCCAGTCTGCTCTTGGTTATTGACATCTGGAAGTAATGCAAAGTGTAACAGTGATATACTATAACTCATCTTTTAAATGATCTTTATATGCTAGATGGTATTAAAAAACCTTATGATCGTGTTCAAGTCTTTTATAAGTAGTATAAGCATGCATGCTCATCACTGATCAACACATACATGTGTATGAATAAACTGCATATTCTCAGAGAGATGAAATTAATTTGGCGTTCTGGACTTGGTATCTCACTAATAAACACTCTAATCTACCTGTTTGTTTGGGAACTCTTATTTAACGTATAATGCCATTTGGTGCAATGTGTGTACCAGCAAAAAACATCTCTAGAATATCAAGTGGCACAATTCATTACCACAAGTGATGTAGTGATATTCTATACTTTTGTATATACTGAGTCAATGCAAACTTCATGCAATGTTCTCTAGGTCAGTGGTATTTTTCCTGTCATGATAAACATAACAGTCGATGTTCACATGCATGGCATACTTCACACCACAATCTGCCTTACTAAAAAAAGTAGGAATAGTGTTTAACAATGAAGAGTTTAAGCCTAAGTATTGTTTTTATTGTTGTTATAAATGGTGCAAGAGAATGACAAAAACTCTGCTTAACAAAAGTTACAATATTTTTTTACAATCTGTTATTCACATTTTTGGCCAAATGCATCCTGGCTCTTCATAACACACTGGTTGAGAAACACTGCTGTAAATAATATGGATGTGTTGCCTTTGGAGTATTTCGCAAACAGGTAGCCTAAGGATGAAAAAGTATGGCTCAAGATGTTGAAACATTTGCGACTTAGCTGTGCCATGCTCACCTCTCTATACAGCAGCTGTCTAAAGAAGGTTTTTCTTTACTAGGTCGAAGTGTGAACAAAGGAAGCATAGTATTAGCCCCCTTCAAAAGAGATGTGAAAATGGAAGTGGAAGGGAATCTCTCAATGGCAAGGGATCTTGGTTGTCTTTCAGTTTTGCTCCCTCCAATAGAGTGGAAAAAAAGAACAACTTATTTGTAAAAAGCATCACACAAAGTAATTTATGAATTATTTCCCTGTTTATTTGAAATGTTCTGGTAGATAGTTAAGGATATGTATTTTTATGAATACTAGTGGTACCCGGAAAAACTTTTACAAAGTCAGTCAGAAATCTGAATGTTTAAAATCATCATCATTAAAAATGACCGCAGCCTACACTCACTTTACTGAATAATAATAATTTTCAATTATTAATGTTGCAACATTAAGTTTGACATTGCTACAACTATAATTTCGATGCTTCATAAAAAGCATGAAGCAAATAACGCAATCCTTTTGTCTATTTGAAGGCTTAATAGATGCTAATTTAATTGGAGGCAACAATGCGGGTCGCCTTGACAACACCTGGAAAGAGTATGAAAAGGCCATAAAATTTTGAAAAGAAACTCGTGTTTCTGACAAATTCTTCCATGTAACGTCTAAACATCACAATAATAAGATATTTTATAGTTTAAGCCATCGAATAAAGTAAAAACGGAGAAATTCGGATTTACGCATTTTAATGAATGAAGGAAGTAAACCTTGCACCTACAGTTCTACTGGTGAGCTGCATCACACTATGTGAAGGAAGACCTGACTTGCGTATCTTTTGCCCATGTTTCTCAGCAAATATTCCATTAAAGTTTTTAAAGTATATACAACTAGATAAGGCTTTTCTCATTACCTTTGGAATCCTTTGATTATCATCAAGTAATGGTGGCATACTATAGCAAAAAACATTGTCTTTGCCTAGGGCAGTGATGACGAACCTATGGCACGAACGATTTTGGTTGGCACGCCACAAAATGGAATACTTGTTAATACAGCGACATGACAAAAATGACCCCAGGAATCTAATAAATGTAGGTATTAAAAGGATGTGAAAGAGAGGCTTCATTTACCAGAGGTACCATCGGTTATATTATGATAACGCACCGGCGTTTTATTTATACAATTATGTTGTTAATAAAAAAAATTTTCTGTGAAAATAATTTTATTTTTGCAGTTTACCTGGTACATCAAATATAAAACATTACAATATATTAATACATTAGCAAACTGGACCATTCTAAAGAAAACATTTTCAAGTTTCTTATTCTATTCGTCTTTTTTTGCCTTTAGCTCAAAATCGTTCTTGTTAATTGTTCAAATGGTATATTTTGGGAAAATCTTGGCATTTTAACAGGATGTTGCCTTGCCTACCAACTACATTGTTAAACCTCGAAATCCTATTGTTACTTCAATCCATATAGGTTTAAGCGTGCTTTGAAGGAGAGAAAGACAGGAGGGGGAAATAATTTCATAGCAATCAATGTAAACAACATTCGTTGCATTATTTACGAGAAGGAATACTTAAATATCTGAAATACTATCTAAAGAGTTTAAAAATCGTAATAATGGGCTAAATTCAATATTATTGAAATAGGAGTGGTATCTGAGGAGCGTGCTGAACGTTTTAATAAACAAACCGAGTATGTAAAACTTTTATGGTGTGAAGGATCATGCAATAGGTTATGGGAGTTAGGTAGAAGAATGGCAGACATGAGGACGGTTTTGGAAATAGGAAGAGAAAGAGAGGTTTAAAAGAATCACAAAAATAAAATGCTATGTTGTCCGTCCGTTGGTCTGAGTGTCAAGCTATTAAAACATAACTCAATCAAGGATGTAGGTAGAAAATTGAGAATTGGCAGAAATAATCTATTCAACTATAAAAATGCTTTGCCGAAAGAAAATTCACAAAAAATTCCAGTTCGACTCCAGGGTAATATTTCCATTCTTTGCAAGATAACACTCAAAAATGGACTTTTTGTTTTCCTGGCTTTTCTTTTTCGGAAATTAAAATTGGAAAAACCTGACCTAACATCATCCAATTTGAACTATTTTAAAGAAATATTAATAGTCACTTATTCTATTCTTCTTTTTTCAAAATGGCTCATTTGTTTATCTTGACAACCAATTGCTGTTAGAAATAAAATCAATATAAATAATCTTTATATATTAATACTCAATGTCTGTCCATCTGTCCCCCTTTTATCTCTTGAACAGTTTTTCATAGAGAAATGCTGTAAATGCCATTTTGTTTCTGTCAACTAGGAGACCCTGGGAAAACTATTTTCATTTACATAAGTTTACATAAGTAAATTCGACTCCGGGAGACAATTACATTTTCTCATATGTTTACACAGGAGTTTCGATTTTTCAAGGTGCAAGGTTTATTTCCTTCATTCATTAAAATCCGTAAATATGGACTGAATTTCTCTGTTTTTGCTTTATTCGACGGCTAAAACTATAAAATATCTTATTATTGCGATTTTTAGACGATACATGGAAAAATTTGTCAGAAACACACGGTTCTTTTCGAAATTTTATGGCTTTTTCATACTCTTTCCGGGTGTTGCTAAGGCGACCCTCATTGTTGCCTCCGATTGAATTAGTGTCTTTTAAGGCTTCAAATAGCGTTAGCGTTATTCGCTTCGCGCTTTTTATGAAGCATCGAAATTATAGTTGTAGCAATGTCAAACTTAATGTTGCAACGTTAATAATTGAAGATTATTATTATTCAGTAAACTGCGTGTGGTCTGTGGGCATTTTTAACGATGATGATTTTAAACATGCAAATTTCTGACTGACTTTGCAAAAGTTTTTCTGGGTACCACTAGTTATTGTTAAAATCGTTTATTTAAAGTTAAAAATTTTAATTCGGTTTCTTATGCATTTGAACCCGTCATTTTTGATGGGCAATTGCTCTAGTTTAGTATGCATTTCTTCCTGTGTGGGAAAAGACATACTATATGCTATATTCTACGAATAGACACAGATAAGAGTTTTTTATGGTACTGGCATGCCAACAGGTAAATCTTCTCTTATTAAGATAATTTTGGCATGTGAACTAGAAAAGGTTTGACATCGTAGGCCTAGGGAAAAATCTCGAAATCAATTGTCTAGGGCAGATGTTGGCTATATTTTCTACATGGCAGACCACATAGAATGTTTTGAATGCCTAGGCAAGAGTTCACATCAGAAATTACATAGATTCTTTGTCAGTGAAAAGAAAGCCTAAACATTTTATCATTATAATTTCAGTGTTCCGGGTTTTATGGCCATAAGTTCATTTATGAAATTATGTTAAGCTTTATTTATAATTTTTTCACTAGCTTCATGGACTGCATGCAGATTGCTGACCTCTGACCTATGGTAGAGGCAGAATTTTCTCTCGGATAGTGTTCACCTCTTCTTTTAAAATAAAAATATGATGCAGAAGCTAAGAATAGGAACATGTTTTGGCCAATAGAGTGACAGGTCTATACACTCGACTGAAGATATAGAGGGGATTTTTTAATTAGTTGAGGAGGAAAGAGGATCATTTAGGAAGCAAGTAGAGGAAGAATGTTGACCAAAAAGTGACAATGGCAACAATAAATTGCATAGTTGTAGAAAGGGAAAATGGAAGCAATGGAAAGGACCATTGGGTAAATTGGTGTAGGATTTGAGTTGGCAAAAATCTAAATAATGTGAGAGATCAAACAGATGCTCATTTCTGGCTCTGTGAATGTAGACTCTAAGAAATGTGCAAACTTCAACTGATTCTAGAGGTATAATTGTATTATAACCATTCATCCTAAAATTCTGCTGGAGATAGCAATTTTACCATAAAAATAATAAGAAATTTTTCACTCCTGACAGCAGTTGAATTGTTTTGAGAAATATACTGTATCTGCCCAAATATAAGCCGGCGTTTTTTGTCAAAATCGATCATGAAAAAATCATCCCTCGGCTTAAATGTGAGTCTGAGAAAAATTTGAGATTAGGGTTGTCTCGTAGTCACACATAGATGGCAGCATGTCTCTCATTGTCATCGCATTTTAAATGATAGTACTATATTTTTCGTAAAGTAAGTATTTGACTATTATTAATGAATAAATAATGAAACTAGAATATTGAATTTAGTAGTACCTGTGTTTTTTATCGTTGTTACATGTTCATTCGTTTCTAAGTGCTGTTGGATATTTCCTTTCATTTCTCAGGGCTATGCACATGTATCATTAAGAATAGTCAGCAATTTGTATTATTTTTCATTAGCCATTAAAAAAACTTCCTATTAATTTTATTGTAGTTATTGCTATAGCCATTGTAATGTTTGTATGCATGTTAAAACATCATTCTTGAAATTTATTAAAATTGCATACATTGACTACACAGACAATTATGCAAAATGCATTGACAGCTTTTGATGCTCAACTGTTTGGATTTCAGTAAAACTTTATGCAATGTGTATAATTATAAAAATGCAATTTCTTAAGGCAATGTAAATGCTAATTTCATTGGAAATAGACTTGGATGAAACATTATCTTGGCGAGGACTCTATTGCTTTATTTGACCTTTTGTAAAAGTGAAGCTGAGTGAAATTATTGGAACATTATTCAACAGTGCAAAATTATTAATTGGAGTATCGTAAATACCCACGTATAGGGATACATCGAAACGAAAGTATCGATGCCGTAATCATATGATGTATCGAATGAAAAGTATCGATACCACAAAAGTATCAGGCCGAAAGTACTGATGTCACTAGAAAATCGAAAGAAAAGAATCGAGTACAAAAGTACTTGGTATCGAAAGGAAATTACCGATATGAGTAAAGTATTGATACTTTTTTTGTATCCCTACCCACGTATAATGCGCACCCTCGTATACTGCACAGGGGGGGTTTTCGTCCTCGCAATCTATGATTTTTCTACATACTCGCGTATAGCATGAAAAGATTTTTTTTAGCGTTACCGTTCCAGAATAAAGTAGATGGTGTAACGCGGTCTAAAGCAATGATCGAATTATTGGTATTATGTATTGGTAACATAACCAAAGTGCGAAATGAAATTTTCGAATAACATTCCAAAAGAACGTCAGTTAACTCAATCATTACATACTCGATGTTTACTTACAAGGTGATATTAGGATATACACAATAATCCAACTATATTAATTTCATAGTATGACATATGACATTGTTTGAGCTAATAAATTGAAAGAATGACGATAATCCTATGTCGAAGTTTTTTACATACGTTTTAGTCATGCCTGAGGTGGATGGGTTCGCCCAACCTTCAGTTTTAACCTTATTAGAACACTCTGGAGAACGTAAAAACTATAGCAAATAACCATAATTAACTACAGACTCTAAGAATCAAGAATAAACCACGTATGAATCTGAGAGAAAAGTAGGGAACTATAACTTGATGATAGTTCTAAAAGAAGCATCAACTCCCAGCATACTCAAAGGCATCATCTGCCATTGTTTCTAATTGTAAGTAATACCTCACCACCAGGGCAGGCGCCGGTGTAGGGTGATGTCATGCGTAAGATGACGATTCCGATAACAACATCGAAGAAGAATAGTCCAGTAACGAAGAATTTTTTGGCTTTTAAAATGAATAAATACTGAATTCATTCTTTTCATATCTAATTAATGTATGTTTATAGAATCAGTTAATAAATTTTAACTATTATTTATCTTACTTTTCGTAAAAATCACCAATAAAATTACGAGGATACCCGGGCAGTAAATAATGTGCCGAAATTGTGGAAATATGGGATCAAATGAAAAGAGGAAGATTATGTACCCTCGCATTTTAACTCAAATATATTTTTTTTAAAGTGCGCATTATACACGGGTATTTACAGTAATATTTCAAATTGTCAACAACTAAACCATTTCCCACTCTTCTTCCATCTCGAATAATGTATTCTAGGCTGTACGTACATGCCCGACACACTTCAGCATAAAATCTACGAAATTTACTTTTTTGCCAAAAAATGGAAATTTTTGGGGGATAGGCTTGAATCCGGGGTCGGCTTCTAATTGGGCTGATACAGTAGGTCAGGTATGTTGATTTTACTTTGTCCAAGGCAACTACTTCTTGAGTAAAACAAGAGACCATACGTTGTGGGGAAACTAAGGTCCAATCCACTATTGGGCCACCCTGTGTGTGTGAATATGTTTGTTTGAGAAACAACATACCGTATTTACCCGAAAGGAAGACGAGGTTTTTTCACAAAAATGCCATTAAAAATATTAGGTATCGTCTTAGAATGAAGTATGAGGATTTAAGGTGAGAATACACCCCTATTTTAAATGCATCATGAAACACCCAGATATCAAGTATATGTCTGTTAAAATATTTATTATTGCATAAAGTAATACATCGTATTTAAGTAATTACTACAATACTTTAAAAATTCAAGGTCAAATTTCGTAAAATGGCTCCCACAGACCAATGTTTCCACTTTGGCGGTAGGGAAGTGTTTATTTTTTGCAGAGCTGGGTAGGTAATTGCGAGACAAGTTGAAAAAAATAACTACATCTGGGCGGTTCTGTATGTAATATGAAACACAAAGTCATGTAGGCACCAATTAAGGTGTCTAGTAATACAGTGTAAACAAGACTGATACAATTTAAACATCTACTACAATGCAAACATGATGCTTTGTGTTTGGTATGGCAATGGCAGACATAAAGTGAATGTGAGTTTCAGAGTGTAGAAAATTTACGAGAGCACTTGAGTAGTACACGCTTTGCTGAGTTTTAAAGAGAAATAGTGACAAGTTATTATTTATAACTTTTAAATAAGATACCCCAAACAAATGGCAGATTGCGTAGAGAAAAAAGAAAATGCGGTAAGAGGGAATGTATCGAAAGGAATTAGAAGTTATGACAGGAATTTTAAGTTAATGGTGGTGCGCTATGCTGAAGAAACAAATAATTGTGTGGCAGGGAGGAATACAATGTGACTGAAGCAAATGTGCGAATGTGCATTACTGTAATGCTGACTGTATTAGCGGACGGAACAAAGTTGCCGCCGTATGTATTTTAAAATGCAAAACAGTGCCTATGGAAGTACTACCAAATGGAATAATTGCCAAATGTCAAGGCCAAGGATGGATGTCAACTAATTTAATGAAGGACTGGCTAAGCATAGTGTGGAATAGATGACCTGGGGCACTTTTAAGGCAGAGAGCAACGCTCGTCTTAGATGCATTCAAAGGCCACCTTACAGAGAAAGTTCAAAATACCCTTCATGGTATGAATACTGACCTTGTAGTTATACCAGGAGGTATGACATCACAAATTCAAGGGCTAGATGTTGTAGTGATGAAACTCTTTAAGGAGTACATAAAGTCATTTTATTCAGAATGGCTTTTGGCAGGGGACCATGCATTAACTCCTACATGGAAAATTAAGAAGCCCAGTATACCATTTCTCTGTAATTGGATCATTGCAGCATGGAAAAAAATAGATCCCAATAGTATCGCAAGAAGGTTCAAGAAATGCTGCTTATCAAATTCCATGGACGGTATGGAAGACGACTTGTTCGAATTTGAATAAGTTGTGATGAATAAACATGACAGCAAGAATAAGGGAAGGAAACAGAGGAGAGGGAGATGTAAGTAGTAAATTTACTTTTTTTATTCATCCTCTTAATGTTAGCTTGTTATACATATAGGTAAAAGTTTTTTTGTAAGTGAACCTAATTTTTTTAGGGGTCGTCTTAAATTCAAGGTCATCTTCCTTTCGGGTAAATACAGTATTACATTGAATTTGGTTAAAATTTTAGGCACTCCGAGAGGGTAAGCGCTGTGTTACAGCATTTTGGCTGAATGATGTGATTACTAAGCAGCAGATTGCTCCCCCCTGGCAGGCACTTCATTTTCCAACTCCATTCAGGTATGTATGAGTTTTTTATGATAAACACATGATGGCATTAAAAATAATGTGGAAGGATCAAATTACCATTTAGTTTTTTTTTATAATTGCTTGGGTATGCATGCGTGTTTTGTGTGTGTCAGCTTTTATATCATTCATCATTTCCTACCAGCTCTGTCTATCAAAAACTTCTTTCTTCTATTTTAGACTTCTGGATCATAATGACCCCTTCTCTTTTGCCAAACTAAACTTCTGAATTATGTGATTGAAAAACATTTTCATTTACAGAATACACCACCCTTTTGAATTTTGCGTGGTTGCAGTTCGCGAATTTGCACTTTGCGACAAAATTTTTTATGACCATTCTGTTTCGTGCTGATTATTTGCATTTCACGTCATGTGTTTGCAAGGCCAACTAGCGGAACTCTCTCTACTTTTTTGTTTTGAAGTCCAGTTTAACCCTTTGAGTGCCAGGCAATTTTCTTGTAGCTATGCCAAGATTGCCAGATGATTTTTGTAAAATTTACAGCAGTATAGGAAAAAAATTACATCTCTCTCAATTTTCAAGGTATTTTTGAAGTGCATGATCATAGACGAGTGAACAAATGGGTTATTTTTTCCACTCAACTAACTACCCTACAGCAATGGACAGTTGATCCATACATACAAACAGTAACGTTTATTTAAAAAATATATGAAAAATAAAGTCAGAAAGAGATCTTCACATTGCTTTTAGTATTTTAAATCTGATAATGCTCTAATAATTTGTTTTCCAATTTTTCTCTAACTTTGATAAACTATGAACTACAAGTGATATTTATGATATGAGAATTCCTTGAAATGACTAACACATACTGAAACATTTCCTGTCAATATAAGTAATCAATTCAGAACATAAACTTTGGGAAACAAGCCTGCATTAGTCCTGGTTTGGACTTCTTTTTAAAGTATATATCGCCAGTTGAGGTGTAAAAAATTATGAGAAGTAGACCACTCAATTTTTAAAAAATACCCTATTAAAAAAAGTAGACTGACAAAAATTTATGCATATAAATATGTAGGTTATGAACTTCATATTAACTCCATACATGTTGCATATGAAATTAAGGTTAAATACTGACAATACTTTTGGTGAAGATGTCATCACAATATCTTGCTTGATTTAGGATCTATGAAAATTTCTACTAATGCTGTGCAGTGCCAATTTGCAAGAATTGTACTGCACCTACGGCTGTCATTCTTAGCCATAAGGCTATCTAAGGTAGGGATTTTGCTGATTAGATACTTTATAGACATACAGAAAATAGAGAGGATTTGCATGGGAATAAGTGGAGGTGAGGGAGAGATTGGAGACTTCTTGAGGGGTGATTTTCATCTTGATAAATATTTCTCCTGATCATCCCGGTTATGTGTAGGAGTTTTAGGAAAGTGTATGTATAAGAATACAAAAGGGACCCAATTCAATTTACAGGTCCTAGAGAAGGTTTGAAGGCTCTTCAAAAGACATTCCTTTTTAGGGTACGAGTCCCATGTGTTTTCAATCGAGCAGGGGGATGCCATGAAGAGGATAGAATGCAGTAAAAATTACTGAAAATGAATTGCTCAAATGCAGTTGATGGTCTTTAGCAGATGTTTTCAGCCAATTTTCTCACTCACCAAATCTCTCCTTAAGAAATTCTTCTCAGCAGGGTTGACAAAGTAAACGCCTATAGTACTCCATTCACTTGTAGAAGAAATGACTGATGGAATTGTTGTCATGTTCTCTCTCATGGGGCCCTGGATTTTCCTCATCGTCATGGGTCCAAAACAAAACTAGGATAAATATTTCATATCATCTCTTTCAATTCCAGTGGTGTACATAGGATTTCGTAAAGAGTGTTTCATAATCAGTGTTAAGGTAATAGGAGGATAAGTTGAAACAATGGCTTCAACTTAATTTTATCGTTTAACCTTTAAACACTGAATGTGCCCATATGGGCATGCCGAATGTGATCGCTTGTTGCTGAAAGTGCCCGTATGGGCACGCAAAGTTTAGAAGCTGCTCAGAGATGTCGTATTTGTCGTGTAGATGTAAAATTTGGTAGGGTGACCCTCTGGGACATTCTCTCACAGTTTATGGATGCAAACATGCTTAAGACCTAGGGATTGGGAGACCTCACACCAAGAGTATGAAGACAATAGAGAAAGTGCCTCTGGCTCGCTTCATTCCGACCAACCTTCAAAACTCAAGGATCACTGAACTTGGAAGTGAACAAAGAAACTATTCTTCCACCTTCTCAACCTCACAGTCCTAAACAGCTGGGTCCTTCTGATGTCATGCAGAAGACAATCTGCAGTTTCGTCTTAAACTTGTCAGGCATCTCGTCGAGGAGGGTGCTGTATCTCTCCCTTCTCTTACTTCTTCCTGTGGAAGGCCAAGTGCTAGTGGAACACAACTGTGTTGTTTAGAAGGATGAGAGAACAAACATTGACCTGTAAAAGGAAGTCGATGTGATGCCGCGTATTTTTGAAAAAGACAAATACACACAGACTATAGTAAAATGTGTGGTATGGAACTATGCATATTTGAATGCTTTAAATCATATCAAATTAAGTAAACTTTATAAGAGAGAATAAAAATTTATCTCTTAGATGCAGAGTGAATTGTCTAGAAAAAATGAGCAGTATGAATTTATTTTTAATGTTAGACATTTACGCCGAATTTTTGTTTTTTCCATTACCCTTTCCTCTAGATTCCATTTATATACATTATTTTCCAATATGCTAACAAAAATGCTCTTTATTTGAATGTGTTATCACTAATAGTTCAGGAAATACATGAATTTTTCTGAATGACTGCAAGATATCTTTAAATAATTAAATCTGGCATTAACATTGTGTCAACATTGCATTTTATGTGCAACTGGATCTACAGCTTTTTGCAGAATCTGAAGCATATTACATCAGCATTACATCACTTGATCTGAATAGTCACCCATTGAGCAAATGTTTCATGTGGGTTCTGTCCTCAGTAAGCCCTCCTTCCGTGCGCCTATGATTCCAAATGTGTGATAGTATGTTTAAGCAGTGTATGATTTCAAGAAATAATAGTTAAATAAGTCAACATGCACTTACTTTAGACATTGTGACCATTAAAAATATTTATAACCATAAAATCTTTTTGCAATATTACTATTTACAAAAATCCTGATTTTCTCAAAATATCCCATTTTGAAAATAGAAATTCTAAAGCATTATTTTGTTACTCATCTTTGAAGTACATGGGCAAGTTAAAAACTATCCCCAGAGCTTGACTACTTTGAGTTCACTTGTGCATTAAATCTTCTCCTGCTGATTCGTTACGTGCTCTGTCACTCGTTCTAGCTCAAAAAATGAATACTTGAATGTAAACTTCTATGAAGTGATACTAAATAAAAAATATTTTACTTAAGTAAATGAAATAGTATTTAACAATGGAATGAAGTTACTAAATTACAAAAGAAACAACATTGATAGCCGAGTAAAGACTATGCTCTAACACAAGGCAACACAGGTCTCTCCCATTGAAGCCCTCTGCCCTTTGACTGGGACCAGAGCAACGGCAGGGTATATTTAGTCATTTGCATTTCATTGTTAATTTTTTCTCGTATAATTTTAATCTGGGTGTAATTTAGAGAAAGCATGCTTCAAATGTTGGTTTATTTTTTTATGGTTGTTTAGCAATAGTAACTATTTGGCTTTTCAGTGACCAAGATAAACCATGCAGAAAACTTATAATATCCTGTTCTGGCTTTGAGGGAGATGAAAGATCAAGATTGAAATATATGATAGATAAAGTTGGAGCAAAGTATACAGGATATTACACAAGGCACAACCATATTCTTATTTGTAGAAGGTAAGCTGTTAAAAGAATTAATCAATTTGATTTTTCACTCGTATACTAATTCAAATTAAATTAATGTATGTAAAACGTCTTCCATTAAATTATTAAAAAATTAAGACATATTACCATTGCTGAACAGGGCCGAAGGTTTAAAGTATAAGACTGCCCGAAATTGGATGAAAGTTGTTGTCAATGCAACTTGGCTGTGTGAGATATTGGTGGGACAGTATGGTGCAATACACATGGCATCCAATCCCAAGTACCAGCCTCTTCCTCCTGGAGCTGTATTGCCTAGCATTGGCAGTCTCAGTCCATTTGTAGCAGATTATTCCCTAGTGCCACATCTAATGGGTAAGATGCATTTATTTTACTGGTAGCTGTGATGTCTGAGTGTGGTTTCACCATTAAATTAATACTGGTACTGATACATTTTGTAGTTACTTGTTTTGTGTTATCTTCAAGCCAAAGCTACTAAAAACATCACTGCCATACTTTTGTAGCTTGTTTTCAAGAATGTAAAAAACTATTGTTATCACTTTCTCGTCTGTCTGTAGACATTCAACTTTTTTGTTTTTAGAGATAGATGAAAAATTCTTTTTTGATTGGGTAGGCACTAATAAAATGCTATGATTCACATTTTACCAATCCTCCTTCAGTTTGTATTTCCACTGTTAGAGGGTGCTAAATTTGGAAAAGGGGTGAACTTTTACCCCTCAAGCGTGAGTTTGTGTACGCCGTCCCATGCAGCATCCACTTTAGCAGTTCATTTATCCTTTGTGCGCTTAGGTTCTTCCATGAATCACAGATGTCTCGAAGCTCCTTGTATCAGGGAACCTTCCTATAGAAATATTTCCTCTTGCGCCACTTTAAGAGTATATTTTTTTACTAAGATTTTTTCTCTCTCATAAGAAGACCATGGCATCAACAAGGGAGGAATTGATGGAATAAAGTGATCTGAAGATCCTATGCAGACAGGCATACGCTGTAATGTTGGGAATATTTTTGAAACGGGAAAAAAGTCTGCTATGACTGAGAATCAAACCCGGGTCTTCCACTTGCCGGGTGGATATTCTACCACTGAACTATCGTAGCAGATCAATTTTCTCGTTTCTGAGCGTGGATGATTTCTTGGTTGGAACCGAACTAGCCATTGGAAGACCCGGGTTCGATTCCCGGTCATAGCAGACTTTTTTCCGGTTTCAAAAATATTCCTCACATTACAGCTTATGCCTGTCTGCATAAGATCTTCAGATCACTTTATTCCATCAATTTCTAGCTTGGCAATCTCACCATTTGAGAGGGAGGAGTTTTCTTCGGTGTATCTCTTCGAGGACATCCGTTGGGGCTGGTTGGCTAGTTTGGCCTCAACCAAGAAAACATCCGCATTCAGAAATGAGAAAAATGATCTGCTATGATAATATTTCCAACAAGATAGTAAACTTAAATTTAGGAGCCCTACAGATTGCCCTTGTTTTTCAGTGGAGTGAAATCAACTGCACAAATATTTCAGATTACAAAAAAGGCGATATAAAAAACCAGTTATTATGGATGACTAATAGATGAAATATTGTTGAGTTGAAAAATGAAAGGGCAAGCCAACTCGCAACTCTGACGCAAGGATGCTAACAGGACATCACTTCTTAGAAGAAAATCCCCCTTCAGGGAAGAGAAGAGCAGGATTTAAGAAGTGTTATTTGCTCAATGAAGAGAATAAGAAAAGAGACACCGTACTGCTGTAGGGATTGTCTGGAGAATCTTGTTCTATATATGGTACCATGTAATTAAAGTTAACCAACCTCGAAGAATAAAGCTTAAGTACAAAAGCTATTAAAAATTAAATATTACCAGCCTAAGAAAATAATATATAGTTGAATCCTATATAATATGCATTTATATAGCATGTGTTTGACATATGCGGTTTTCATTCAACGACCCAAAATTTAAATTGTGCATGCGATTATTATGTAGTGCACTCTGTTGTCTACTCATGCTTCCCTCATTCTCAATCCAGTTGAACTCCCAGCATGTGTGCTGTTTTCATTCATTTAGCATAGTTTTTGGACAATGTTACATAACCGCTCACTTCTTTTTTATTTGTTATGCCTCTTAACTGGAATAACAGTCCTGAAGGAAGTGAGATGAAGGAAATGAAAATCAAGAAGAAGTGCGGTGTTTGATGAATTTAGTTAATCAAATAGAGGTATTGGACAAGCTCCGCACTGGTGCCTCAGTCAGCATATATGGTATAGAGTGTGGTGTGAATAGATGCACAATTCGCACTATTAGGAAAGGCAGGACTAGCATTAGAGCACATGGTATGGCTGCTGGTAATGCAAGTCTAACCACCAAGAGGATGACCAGGCAGGATTATTAGCTAAATAAAACTGAGTGTCTCCTGAACACCTGGGTAGTAAGCCAGACTCAGAAAAATTCAGTGTTCCATGGCACAGTGTAACCACTGCACATTTGTGACAGCCTGGTTTGTATTTGGGGTGGATTTAGTGACTCAGCTCAAACATCATATGTGGTGTAAATGAAAAATTTTTGGGAGGAAAAGCTTTTCAAGTGTGCTCAAACCACACAAAATCTCCATGTGGAAGGGAATAAATAAGCTGATGGTAATTATTCGATGCAAAAAGATTTAGGGGCCATTCATACGATAAAGTAGCCATAGACAGTATCTTGAATGATAATAAATGAAAAATTTTAACCACCTTACACACAAAAAAGAAGATAATCCAAATGGAACTTATGATGCCTACTTTCCATGGAATCATTTATTTAATACTTTTATTGCCTTTAATAGCTTTAAAATCACTGCTGATATGTTGCATTTTGTGTTCCCAAATTTCATAATTTAGCATTATAAAATATTACAAATACATTCAAACGGAATATTAAATTGATCATGCATATTTGTGTGGCAAAAATAACACATGTATGTATTAGGCCAGGGCATGATATTTCAAAGAAGAATTACAAAGATATATATTTAAAAGAGTTTTTCTTTGATTCCACTTGCATTTTGTATTGTAACGATACCGCATTATATTGTTAAAATATAAGAATCACCCTTTTGTAAGCGTAATTATTTGAAATGTGGCACGCGAGTAGGATCACAGATAGTGAATATTGGTAAAGAGTGGCACTCAACGAGAAAACGTTGCCGACCCCTGTATTAGACTATACCGAATCCTAGTCCAACAATAGTTGTTGCTATGGCAACACTCTTGTAATGAGTGATAAAAACTGCAAATATGCCAGTATTTATGCAAAATTCTAATAAATACGATCTATAAGCAAAATTCTATGATAAAAATTAGAATCTTTATTCCATTCCTTAGAGAATAGTACAAACCTCACTCCGATATTACAATTCTAAGATATTGTAATGTGCAAGAGAAAATTACCCTGCTCAATGGATTTCAGATTTCCCATGTAAATCAAATGGGAAGGATAATTCCTGGAATCGAATCCGGGACTTCAATCTTCGCAACAAAAACTATCCTCGGGAGTTTGCCCCATGTAGCAATAGATTTTCACTAAATTTCATGAATATCGGTCTATTGGTTCAAAAGTTAATAAGAGGAGACAGACAGACAGACAACGATGAAACTATAAGCCTATTTCCATTCTGGAAAGTAGACTAAAAATATATCAATAAGTAAATACTGGTGATAGTACACACATAGACATGCCTACCTGGTTTACAGAAAAACTAATTCTCTCCAGGGACAGAATTATTATGTATGTGAGTTTGTGGGAAAATGATTCCATGCCAGGGATTCATGCACAAGCACACACACACAGAAAATCAGACAACTACACCAGTATTTATTTATAACCCTAAATGCACATTTCAACATCAACAATGTCATAGTCAGTAAGAAAGTTAGGGAAATCGGGTAGGTGTGTGTCTGTGTATATGTACTATCACCAGTATGTACTTATTAATATATTTTTTTGGTGTGTAAGGTGGTTAAAAATTTTCATTTAACTTTGCGTCAAAGACAGCACATTTATTTTTACATTGAATGATAATGATAAAAGTTGATAATTATTTTTAAAACTTTGAGTGGTACTGGTTGAGAAACACCTTCAGTACCCAATTTTTCATTTTTAAGGTAAAAAATAGCATTGTTTCCCAAATATTGTGCAACTTTGTCATGTTAGTGAACATAACCCTATTTTTCCCATGTTCTTCAGTTCATATAAGACGTTTTTATATAACGTGGTTTTCCAGGAACATAATTAGGTACTGCGTTATATAAGGGCAGACTGTATAGTGAACCAGCAGTGTTGATTGCTTAATTTTTTCATATATTTTCCAAGAAATAAATTTAAATAACACAATTTGCATTCTGCAGAATGTAAATTATGGAGTTAGCGATTTTTAAATCATGCTTGAGGATTTCAACTAATATTGTAAACAGCCTATTTATGCTATAAATTTGTTATTTAGATGTTAGGGTGTGGTGATTATTAAATAAATGATACAGGTAACTCCCATATTTGCCAGAGGCAATTGAACCTTCTTGTTTTCCTTTTTAGTCACTATTGTTTAACTTAGGAATTTTATTGTTTGAATCTCTTCAAATTTATTACATTAAATTATTAGAGCAAAATGCCCCCCCAAATGAATAGTGAAAATTTGTTTCACTAAAGAATCAGAAGATACTAAGTGACATTTTTGCCTGCTTGCTGTCTAGCACACCTCAACCCCTCAATGTTGAGCGACATACTGAGTACGGCGGGGTCAAACTTCATATGCCGTCAGCTGACATACTCAGTACTTCGCGGTCATTGCTCACTTTTTATTTTTTTTGACACATTGAATTTTCTTAAATCTGGATAACCTTGATATATTTCAAAAGAGGAACCTTTGCCCTACCTATATATCATTATTTTGCAATTTTTATTGTCTTTCTTATAAAGTTTAATATGCATTAAATTTTGTGATGGATTTTTCACCTAGCTACGGGAATTAGGGAATCGCGTCTTCTAAAAAACCACTATCCAATGCTGAGATGAACCATATCTCAACACAAATGCTACTGCAAACTGAAAGGAGATTTTGACTGTGCTTATTTGCCCATAAATTTCTTTCTCTTGGATTTTTCTTATGCGTCAGCAATTGAGAGCTATAAGATAAGGAGAGCTGAACTATTGTTTGCCACTCAGGGCCATGTGCTTGCTTTAGCATTTCTTGAGAGCAATATAGTATGAGAGAGAGAGAGAAACGGCTGCACATGCCCTAGGTCTGTTAACAAATAAGCCACTTCGATGATGTCTGCTGCTATTTCTTGAGCTATTTGGAGCAAGTGCATAGGTCCTTACACTTGGATCGCAGTGGAAATATTCTCTTGTCGCTCTAAAGAAGTTAGTCTGAAGGAAACCTTCACATTCACATTGCATTTTGTAGTGTTAATTTTTAGTAATTAAATAATCATGGCATCAACGAGTAGGAAAAGGTCAAGCAAACCAAGTAAGGAAATGGAGACGGAAGCATTAATGAAAAGTGACTAACAATCAGAGGATAGTATTACCTCTGATAGCGATAGTGATAATTGTATTGAAGGTCTTACAGAAGTCAATGTACTAACATACAATGACAAAGCATTGAGCATGAGAGCATGGAAGTTACAAAGGCAAAGGGAAATTTTCGCAGTAGGAAGTGATAAATGACTAGGCAGAGTGAGGTCTCCCTTGAGTGCGATCGAACTGATTGAAAGCAAAGTAAATGCTGGTAAAAAAAATTAGTATAGATGATTCATTGAAGTTATGATATTTTCTTGTAGTAAATTTCATGGTAAGTTGCATAAAACAAATGCATTAAAAGTTTTTTAAAACTTCTACTTTTATTATTATGCATACATTACCATGCATATAACATTATATCTCTGCTTCTACAAAACAAAATGGGACAATTTTCACAATGTAACTTCTGTAATGATGAGGAATGACTGCTGTACATCTCAAAACTTTATATGCTTTTTTATGAAATGTCTTTTAACAATATACAAAATGGAATATTTATTTCAAATTTTTAGTCAAGACATGAAAAAGTTGACCTGCGAGAAACTCCTTCCCTATTTGGTTTAGAGAGGTGCATCCAGCAAATGAAATGTTTATAAAAACTGAAATTTTTCTTGAAAAAGATTGCATATCAATAACATTAATAGTTTTCACAATACTGAAAGATGAAAGCACAGGTATGCGCTTGACTGGCTGGCGATCAGGGTGATTTCTCATCTCTCCTGCAAAGAGTGTGTTTGATGTAAGATAGTGTAAAAGTTATTGTTTATAAATTCCATGTTCCACTAAAATTCTAAAAAAAATCAGAAAAATCCAATAAAAACAAAAAAATTTCAATTTTCAGAAACCGAAATTGCAATTTAAAAAAAAAACTCTAACCTCAGAAATGGGATTTAATTAAATGTCCTCTGTGCTTTAGGGGTTAATTATAATATAAGACCCTCTGCTTTCATGGCATAGTTAATAGTAGTATAGTAATAGCAAAATTGTCAATGCAGCATTGAAAATTGAAAGTAGACTTAAAGGAAATGTTGGTCTTTTCATTGTTTATCTCTAGAATAACAACATTCCATTTGGAAAGATTCAATTTTGTGGAAAGATTCCATATTGTAAACAAAAAAGAATTTTGTAAATTTCCACTAGACAAATTTATTGGAAATTTACAAAATTCTTTTTTATTTACGTTCTACAATAACATTTATGTATATATATATATATTTATATTTATATATATGGTTGTTTTTAGGTATTTTTGCAAAAACTAGATTTTAGACCCCAATTCCTTAAGTTATTGCATGGGTTCAATCCAAAATCTTTTCACAGCATTGATAATTTTAGGAGTTGTCAGTATTTCGCTGTAGTAAGTTTGAAAGATTGGTAATGTTTTTCTTGACATTAACTTATAATACACCAAGGCACATTAAGTGCATAAAATAACTTCAGGTTTAACTTAGCACAATTTTGAAGATGCTCACTATATAATTTAATGTTTTCTGTTGAGTAATTCTCAAATAAAATGAGAAATGCTCTTCTACAGTGGGTAACATTTTACTAATTTAAATATGAATTGAAAGATGCCATTCAAATCAAGATTGTTAAATGGATTTAATCTTTCTATGCTCTCAATACTCTAAAACTGATTAATGTGATTTTCATCCATTTTTCATGGCAGCGGCATGGAAAGTTCCAATACAAATTACACAGGAGTTGTATGACAAGTTTCGCCCGGGACAAGCGGGTTCACAGAGGAGATTGAAACGGAAGTTTGAAAGAGATTCTTCCCAGGAAAATAAGGATGGTAGACCTCCTAACAAGAAACCTAATTTAAACCGGTAATGAAAAAATTTGGTTGTAACAGTCTAGGAGATGAAGTCGAATGCATTGTTTCACGTTTCTTTCACCAAAAGTGCCAATAATGGTTAATCACTATTTATGGACCATCTTGAAGAATCTCATGTAATTTCTCTCATTACTGAGCATCCCTACATGCAGGAATACCCAGAAATTCAATTTTTTACCTTCCTAGAGGCAGCATAATGATGTATGCTACAGTGAGGGTATGTTATATGTTCCCGGTCTGCTGTTTGTGACAAAATATTTCAATGAATAGTCAGCACAGTGCCAAGAACATTTTATGGTAACATATGAAACAACGACCAGTTTTTTACTGTACTAATAAAAGGTGCTTGCATTCTGCAAGTATTCCAACTCACCTTGAAAAAACATTCATTTTTCAGAGATATTTCATCATTGGAAATATATTTTTTTAATTCTAAAGATTTTACCTCTGCACCGATTTTTGTTCTTTCCTTATGTAACAGTAATAGAGTAAAACAATCCATAAAATTTGCAATTTTAAGAATATTTTACTTTTTCCACCGTAGGGTACTAAAGCCACACATTTCTGCCAAATTTTAAAGTTGTAGCTTATCTAGAAGTGAAATAATATTTATCTATTTTTTTATTTTAAAAACTTATAACGGCCGCAACAACATATTCATCGAGGTTTTCAAATGTTGTGTTTGGATTTGACATTGTTATAAGTTTATGCCGTAGTTTTAAGTCAATTGCCATATAATACAGTCCACTGATTCTCTTTAGAAGCACTAAATTAAAGCTATTATTATATACAGTTCATCAACCCCCAAAATTGCAAGGAGTAACGTTCTTTTATTTAATAACATATATTGTGTTTTTAAAATTATGATGTCATCATATGTGTCTGGTTGAAATCAATAGGACAATATGAATTTCCCTATTAAAAGGCATTAAAGAGAAGACAGTGTTTACAAAGGACAATTTTAGAAGGCAAAATTAGCAGAATAAGAGGGAGAAAAAGAATAGGAATATTAGAGAATATAAAGCAGGAATATAGTACTTATAGAGGTATATAAGAGGCTTCTAGGGAGAGAGGGAGATGAAGGCAGCGATTCAGCTAAAACCTGTCTTCGGACAGCAGCATGATGATGATGATTATAATACGGATTGCCATTTCCCATTGAAAAGCATTGTCCTGGATGCTATGGTAGCTGAAGTTATTTATTGTTGCGCATCTGCTTTTTTCCGATTAAAAACATTTCTTTGTCAATTCGGCACCAATTTGAATTTAATCTTAAAAAATAAAATACCTCATTCTTTTAGCTATAGAATTGTTTCTATCCCAAGTTTCTATCTAAATTATAGCTAATTTAAAAATGCAAATTTGTGAAACTATGCACAGATTTCCATGTTTTTCTTATGGAGTATCGAAATGGAACATTTGGGTCAAAAATACCCCACTAAAAATTTTAAAAATTGGAATTTCGATTTTTCTGATTGGTTGTACCGAATAACCTATTATCCTGCCAAATTTCAGGTCCATGGTATATCTAGAAATACCTTAGGTTTTATATCATATCTATAATAAATATCTGCTTCTTACGGAGGATATCATTATATATAAGCACCTTCTACTAGTATGTTATATCCTCCTCCTTCTCTGTAAGGAACGTCTCTATATAATGATGTTATATCCTCCTCTGTAAGGAACGTCTATATCATTATATATAGACATTCCTTTCAGAGGAGGATATAACATACTAGTAAAAGGTGCTTGCATTCTGCAAGCATATCATCTCACCTTGAAATAACATTCCTTTTTCAGACAGATATTTCATAATTGGATATATTACTTTAATTCAAAAGATTTCTCCTCTGGAAAGGTTTTCGTTTTTTCATTATGGAAGAATAATGGAGTAAACCTATTGCTTTTTGCATTTTAGGAATATTATACTTTATCCATTATGGGGTACTAATGCTACACATTTCCGCCCATTTTTAAAGTTGTAGCTCTTCTAGAAGTGAAATAATATTTTTCTAATTGTTTAAATTTGAATTTTTAAGAATTTTTAACTGCCAAACATATCAAAATTTCTATAACCCCTATTTCGTTTTTTTACAAATCCTGCCTCTAAAAAAAATTTCAGCTCCGAGCACATCCGGAAATACATAAACCTTGAAAATTTGTTTAAACAATTGCAAATTTTTAGCGGCCGCATTGTTGCACTTTTTCAAGATTTTCGTTTTTTCTAGTCGGTTTTGCACAAAATCCTACCTATGAAAAAAATTTCGAATCTCCAGCTCATCTGGAAGTGTCTAAACTAATTTGAAAATTTCAGCTTCCTAGCTCATCCCGTAGTACCTAAACAGTTATCTATTTGTTTAAACTTGAAGAATTTTTAACTGCCAAACAAATTAAAATATCAAAATTTGTATAATCCCTATTTCGTTTTTTTAAGAATTCTACTTATAAAAAAAAATTCAACTCCGTGGCACATTCGGAAATACATAAACCTTGAAATTTTGTTTAAACAATTGCGAATTTTTAGCGGCCGCATTGTTGCACTTTTTCAAGATTTTCGTTTTTTCTAGTCGGTTTTGCACAAAATTCTACCTATGAAAAAAATTTCGAATCTCCAGCTCATCTGGAAGTGCCTAAACATTAGTATCCACCTATATCCTCCTCCTCTGTAAGAGTCGTCGATATATAATGATAACATATAGGAGGATACTAATGTTTAGGCACTTCCAGATGTGCTGGAGATTCGAAATTTTTTTCTTAGGTAGGAGTTTGTGCAAAACCGACTAGAAAAAACGAAAATGAAAAAGTGCAACAATGCGGCCGCTAAAAATTCGCAATCGTTTAAACAAATTTTCAGGGTTTAGGTATTTCCAAATGTGCTACGGAGCTGAAACTTTTTTTATAAGTAGAATTCTTAAAAAAAACGAAATAGGGATTATACAAATTTTGATATTTCAATTTGTTTGGCAGTTAAAAATTCTTAAAGTTTAAACAAATAGATAACTGTTTAGGTACTACTGGATGAGCTAGGAAGCTGCAATTTTCAAATTATTTACAGAACAGTGCATTTGCACAAATAAACATTTCAATCTCTTCATATATATATTTCGGTGGCCGTTAAAAATGTTTAAATTTTAAACAATTAGAAAAATATTATTTTATTTCTAGAAGTGCTACAACTTTAAAATTTGGCTAAAATGTGTAGCATTAGTACCTTATAATGAAGAAAGTGTAAAATTATTAAAATTGCAACATTTGGGGATTGTTTAAACTATTATTTTTACATGTGGGAAAAACGGAAATCGCTGCGGAGGTGAAATCTTTAGAATTGAAAGAATATTTGTAATGATGAAATGTCTGTCTGAAAAATGAATGTTTTTTCAAGGTGATATGAAATGCTTGCAGTATGCAAGCACCAACTACTAGTATCATTATATATCGACGTTTCTTACAGAGGAGGAGGATATAACATACATATAACATATAGGAGGATACTAATGTTTAGACACTTCCAGATGAGCTGGAGATTCGAAATTTTTTTCATAGGTAGAATTTTGTGCAAAACCGACTAGAAAAAACGAAAATCTTGAAAAAGTGCAACAATGCGGCCGCTAAAAATTCGCAATTGTTTAAACAAAATTTCAAGGTTTATGTATTTCCGAATGTGCCACGGAGTTGAAATTTTTTTTATAAGTAGAATTCTTAAAAAAACGAAATAGGGATTATACAAATTTTGATATTTTAATTTGTTTGGCAGTTAAAAATTCTTCAAGTTTAAACAAATAGATAACTGTTTAGGTACTACGGGATGAGCTAGGAAGCTGAAATTTTCAAATTATTTACAGAGTAGTGGCTTTGCACAAATAAACATTTCAAATTTACCATATATGAATTGCGGCGGCCGTTAAAAATTATTTAAATTTAAACAATTAAAAAAATATTTTTTTACTTATAGAAGTGCTACAACTTTAAAATTTGGCGAAAATGTGTAGTATTAGTACCTTATAATGAAGAAAGTGTAAAATATTTAAAATTGCAACATTTGGGGATTGTTTTAAACTATTATTTTTACATGTGGGAAAAACGAAAATCGCTGCGGAGGTGAAATCTTTAGAATTAAAAGAATATTTGTAAAGATGAAATGTCTGTCTGAAAAATGAATGTTTTTTCAAGGTGAGATGAAATGCTTGCAGTATGCAAGCACCTTCTACTAGTATGTTATATCCTCCTCCTATGTAAGAGTCGTCGATATATAATGATATAACATACTAGTAGTTGGTGCTTGCATTCTGCAAGCATATCATCTCACCTTGAAAAAACATTCATTTTTCAGACAGATATTTCATCATTACAAATATTATTTTATTTCCAAATATTTGACCTCCATAGTGATTTTCGGTTTTCCCTTATGTAAAAATAATAGATTAAAACAATCCCCCAACTTTGCAATTTTAAGAATTTTATACTTTCTCCATTATGGGGTACTAATGCTACACATTCCTGCTAAATGTTAAAGTTGTAGCACTTCTAGAAGTGAAATAATATTTTTCTAATTGTTTAAATTTTAAACATTTTTAACGGCCGCCGCAATATATTTATGAAGAGATTCAAATGTTTATTTGTGCAAATGCCCTACTCTGTAAATTACTTGAAATTTTCAGTTTCCTAGCTCATCCCGTAGTACCTAAACAGTTATCTATTTGTTTAAACTTTAAGAATTTTTAACGGCAACACAAATTAAAATATCAAAATTTCTATAATCCCTATTTCGTTTTTTTGCAAACAAAATTCAGCTCCATAGCACATTTGGGAATACATAAACCTTGAAAATTTGTTTAAACAATTGCAAATTTTTACCGGCCGCATTGTTTCACTAGTTCAAGATTTTCGGTTTTTCTAGTCGATTTTGCACAATATCCTAAGAAAAAATTTCGAATCTCCAGCTCATCTGGAAGTGCCTAAACATTAGTAGCCTCCTATATGTTATATCCTCCTCCTCCTCCTCTGTAAGGAACGTCTATATATAATGATAACATACATATAACATAATACATGGTGATATAATGACAATGTCATAACAGGCTATGTTACAGCAACATTTCTCTCCCAGTAGCTTGATGACTGTCAACCCATACTGTCTTGCTAATTAATGTTGGTTTGTGATGGGATGAGAAACTTGGGTGTAAAATCTAATTTTTAACTGAGTACATTTGAGCTGGTATAATTTTTAATGTATCTTTAGTGAGAATTTGTGGTTCAGGGTATTATCTCTTGTACTTTAGGAGACCTGGAGAGGAGGATGAGGAAGAAGCAGATGATGAGGATCTGTTAGGCTCGTCTGTGAAATCAAATACTCCAGTAACTGAGGGAGGATGTCCAATTGTTATGTTTACCGGAGTACAGCAAACAAAGCTTGAAAAGGTAATCTTGTCCATTTTTTGTATGCGTAAAAGGAATGACTTGAAGCTTTCTGAAAAATGCTAGAAACTGCTGAAGGATGGTAACATAATTAATAATTCCATATTTTTGCTTGATTTTTATAGAAAGTACTCCAACTGGGAGGGACCATAGCAAAATCATGTCGTGAGGTTACTCATCTAGTCACTTCAACTGGAAAAAGGACAGTCAAATTTATGTGTTGTTTATCCTCTTGCAAGTTTATTGTAAAAATAGATTGGATAACTGAAAGCTTTGCGCAGAAGAAGTTTGTTGGTGAGAAACTATAATTTTCTTTGATTATATACATTCAAAAATTCTCCAATGTAAACCTACTCATGTGTTCATTTTCTCTTATGACTGAATTTTCAAGAAAATGCTTAAAAATGGCCCAAAAATTTGTTCTCAATCATTTGAAGTTGTATGTTTTTGTCCAATAATTTTTTTGATGAAAGTTTTACTTTGTGTCAGCAATAATCTTGGAGTTGTTTAAAGTACTGTGGAATGATTCGCAATTTATAGAACATATTTTATGTTAATATCTGGCTTTTGTGTGACAGTGGTAGGATTATACCTTATTTATTTTTCACAGATGAAAATCCATATATCCTTGAAGATCCAGAAATGGAAAAAATATATAAATTTAGTCTCAAACAAGTGTTGATGAAACCGAAGAGAGCAGAATTTTTCAAAGTAAGTATTTTAAATGTCTTTTTAATTTATGTTAGATACTTTAAAGCTGTTTAAAGGAATAATTTATTTTGTGAAGGTTTTTTTTAAGCTGACTATAATATTATTTTTATGTTCCTTGATTTGCATATGGGTGTAAAACAAGTACTTCTGGAAAGAACTAATCCGCCTACTTTCCTTTCAATACAATTTTAGCATATAACAAGTAGGGGTTTACACAGGTTTCCCATGGTACAGAAGTGCTTTTCGTCAAATTCGCCATAGTATAATTGTATACAGGTTTCCCTCTCTTTATTTGGGGGTTGCATTCCAGGAAAGTGGCACATAAAGCAAATTTGCATAAAGAGAACCCATATTTACATGTAAAAGATAGGGATACATTCCACAAGCAATCCTAACTCCATCCCAAGACGTTCTTCTTTCGCTCCATAATATCTTCTTATACGCTCATTACAAACTTAAAACAATTAACACTAGAATGTACTCACCAATAAAAGGAAGCAGATGAGCACAAGTGGTAGGTGTTGTGGATGACATAATAGTGGAGGATTATACATCTGGAGGGTTGTCTTGGCCCAACACAAGTTCTGTGGGCAAGAACACATCCAGTGGAGAATTATCCGACGACAGAAATGGAGATGAGGTGGAGGAGCTGTTGCGAACTGGTTTGGGTGTGGAGGTGGCAGGCACATTAGGATCAACGGCAGAGGTGGAAGGGCCAGTGAGGGCAGAGTCGGTGGGGCTTGCAGAGCGTGGCTGTAAGAACGAGCATGGTGCTAGTGACAAATTCTTTTCATAAATTCTTCCATGCAGAATTCATTGTCGATGGCTTGACTTCATTCCAGGAATATCCGATATTTTTTATGGCATCCTTGATGTTGTAACCCTTACACCATTCCATAATTGAAGGTTTTCTGGCACCATCGATTGCTTCAAGCAGCTGGGAAATAGTATGCCATAGGTAATACGCCTTGAAAGTCAAAATAACTCCCTGATCAAGAGGCTGGAGAAGAGGTGATGTATTTGGTAGGAGAAATAAGATTGACACATTGGGGTCAATGGTAGCTAGATGTTTTGAGTGGCCAGGTGCATTATTGAGAATCCGCAATATCTTGAAGGTAGGATTCTCCTTTCTGCAGTATTGCTCTGCCTCTACGATGAAATGGTTTTTAAACCAGTCATTGATACTCTGACCTGTCACCCATACCTTCTTGTTGGCTGGCCAATGCACTGGCAACGTATTCCTGCTCACACCCTTTAACCTGTTGAAGGGTGAGTTTTTTTCACAATAAATTTTTTTTGTTATAAGCATAAACAATGTTATATATAAATTTTGAAGGACTAAATGCAAAATTTTTGGTACTTACATCAGTCAGTACACCTTCAGGCTGTGATATTCAAGGAAGCAGTGGTATACACATAGAGCTCTGTCGCATTCGACACACATAAACCTTGTCATCTTCCTCTTCTTTGTGTTCTTGCACACATGACACTGTCTTTGCGTCTTGGATCCCTTTGCTTCTGTTTGCGGGATTGGCTTAGGAAACTGACGGGCTATGAGGCGAAGCAGTTTGTCTCTGGATGATGGTCTGCCACCTTTTTGTCCATTCCTAGGCATGGCAAACTCTTGAAATAATTGCCTCAAAACTGCTGACCTGAAGTCCAACATCTGAGGTTTTATCCCAGTCTTCACTTAATACATAACATATGCATTGAGCACACACAAATCAAGCAAATGAAAAAATGTCTTTTTGTACCATTTGATTGATTTTCTTATGCACTCAAGTGTACTAAGTCGCATGTCACTTTCATCTATTGATCCCATTTTTTTATTATAATCCAAAACACGGGCAGGTTTCTTTATTATCTCATGTGTTTTTGGATGTGTCTTTGTAGAATCCTCCATCTTATGATTGTGAATTGAGGTGAGCATGCATACATCACGTTTATCATGCCACTTCACAACCATGAGGTTTTTTTGTATTTCTTGTTGCCACCTCTCCCTTCTGCATTTTTGTTGGTAGATCCTTGGGCATTCCCTTCCTATTTTGCTTCACAGTTCCACAGGCACCGGTACATCTCTTATGAAGATAGTCAAATAGAATGGGACTGCTGTACCAGTTATCGACATAAACATTATGGTTTGTCAAGGTTATTTTGAAAAAGTGTTGTTACGACTGACCCAGACATTCCCAATACTTCTGTAAGATTAATTTCCGTATCTTTTCCCATGCATATTATGAAATCGAGAATAAACCCAGTCTCTACATCGCACAGTAAAAAAATTTCAGACCAAAGTGGTGCCTTTTGGAAGGAATGTACTGTCTGAAGCTCAGCCTCCCTTTCTATAACATCAGACTTTCATCTATGCACAAATCCTTGAAAGGATACAGCGTATTTCTAAATTTTTCCCTTGGACCATCTACTATTGGTTGGATTTTGAATAATCTGTGTCCACGAGGCTGATTTTCATTATTTGAAAAGTGGAGCATCTGTAGTAACAGTTGGAACCTATCTTGGGACATAATTTTTCTAAAGAATGGTATTTCAAGCATTGAATCTGTTGTCCAGTATTCATCCAGTTGGTTTTTCTTTGAGTGGCTACACAGCATAAATAAAGCAAGGAACACATACATCTCAGATACTGTCATGTCTACCCACCTGTGTAGTTTACTCTTGCTACTAACCTCTGTAGCGGCTTTTACTTGGGAGAAAAAATTGTTCGTCTCAACTACAATTCTACCCACCAACTCACCATCAAATATATGTTTGAAACATTCACTTTCGGTCACCTCATTACCAAAATTACCCCTTATTCCACAACCAGAATCATCATAGTCAAATACCTTTGGAGTAAACCTGTCTTCCTTCCATTGGAAATTATTATATATATATATATATATATATATATATATATATATATATATATATGTGTGTGTGTGTGTGTGTGTGTGTGTGTGTAGGTGTGTGTGTGTGTTTTAAGTATTAAATTCAGTTAAAATTTATATGGACAGTTCAACACGTAAAAAGAATTTTTTTTATTCCTTGAATTGTGGCAGCCCTGCTTTCTATATCTATACTAAACATTTTGATTTTGTTATTTTATGTTGCATGCCTTCTTCATACAATTTTTTTTTTAATTGGTTTGGCCAATTCCTTCCAAATTCATAATTACCGAAAAGTTTAACTTTGCAATTGTGGCACACCTGCTCAGTTGATCCAGTCCAAATGTCGTTTTGGTCATTAATATATATGCATATTCTATGTACCAAATTTAGTTTAAATCAGTTTGTTAATAAAGAAGATGTTAGGGGGACACACACGGACACCCAGGCGATCTCATATGTCTACTTTCCATTTTTTGGAAAGTAGGCTAAAAAATTATACTGAGGACTTACATTTGGAAATATGAGGCTGTAGTCATAATTCTCTGTTCTATAACATCTTGTTGTAGTTGCGTGTACAGGCACATTATAGATTGTATTAGTTAGTTGACATCTGCATGGCTACTGTAATAGGACAAATGCCCATCTGGCATATGAATAATTAGAATTTGTTCAGAATTAAGAGACATGCAAAAAATTCCTAAATTACATATATAATGTGTGTGATTTTGATTGCCTAATTATCCACCTTGGAAATATTGGATACTTTCTATATTGTATATGCAGCTGCACAACTGATGTGCTGTGTCAGTTCCTTATATACTACAAAACATTTATTATGGAGAGTGAGGGACTACTGTACTAATCATACCGGTTATGTGGTGACACTTCTTTGAGACAGGCATTCCAACAATCAGTTGCTCTAGTTTTTGTTGAGATACGGTAAGATTTAATCTGTTCTCACCTTCAGATTCCAAATCGATTTTCACCATATCTCTCATTGCCCTTTGTGATCATAGATGGTATAGTAATAGATAGTATTTTATATGATATTATATTTTCTGTGAATTGCTATTTCATTGCTTAAGTGTTTTCTTTTTCCTGGGATCAGGGCACTAGTTTCTATGTTACTCCTGGAGTGATACCTTCTCCCTCTATAATGAAGGAGATAATTGAATGTGCTGGAGGAAAAGTTGAAGCAAACCTTCGAGCTGTCACCAAAAAGCTAAAAGGGAAGGGTTCATTGGAGGAGACAAAGAGTGTGAAGACAGCATTAGGTGCAAGTAAAACACAGAATGCTCAAGTCAAAAAAATTAATGCAGCTCTGGAAAAAGAACAAGCAAGTCTTAAGAAGAAGGATGGGCAAGAGGAAGGAGAAGCAGATGATGGAGCCAACAATGCTAATGAAGAATCTCAGCAGGAGCCAAATGCTGAAGAGGAGAAAATTGTGGTGATTTCCCATGAGAATGATTTGCATTTACTATCTCACCTAGCTTCCTCCAAGATCAGTAAGTAATTTTTAGTTCATATATTTGTTTGCAAAGAAATTAAACATTGAAGAACCTGCAGCACAGCTCTTGGGTGTCTTTAATTTTTTTAATAACTAAATTTTGGTTTTCTCTTCAGATACGATGTAAAGCTATGATTTATATTAATTTCATTATATTTTATTTCCCTTTGATTTTCAATATGCTATGATTGAAAATTTCCCTGAATATTATTACATACACTAATAATTCTAGAAATGATGTAACTTTTTTGCATAAATTTTATTTATAATTTATTTGAACAGTAGAGCACTGGAATGTTCAGAGTGGTCTATGGGAGTAAATTCATATTGCAGATTTTATTTTCATTTCCGGACAATTTTCATTATCACTTCAGATGTTGTTAAGATGAAGTTTTGATTGGTAGTCCTCAATCGGCCTCACCCAGTCATTGCATTGAAAGCTTTATATGGCCAATCCACCTCTATATTTGTTTAATTAATTTTCATGTTAATTAAAAATATTACTGTTTATTCCACGTTGCTATAAACATTAAAAAATGTATTAATTAAAATGCATCACTTTTATGTAAATACAGTAGAACCTTGATTTTCCGTCGTCCTTTTATCCGTCATTTTCTGTTAACTGCCACCTTGCTAGATTTTTTGTTTCAAAGTTAGAATATACATCCATAGCACTAAGAACTGAATTCATTCATGAAGAAATTTCTGGTAAGTTAGGTTTACTTGGCATTATTTCAGCCATTTCTAGAAAAAATTCCTGTTCACTTCTTGCTAGTGATTCTCGGAATCAACACCCCGTACTGTTTCTGTTTATCACTTATAATTTTCAATCACTTTTGAAAGATCAGCCTGGTGTGTCTATATGCCTTACACAAAAATGGTGGGAAAATGGAAATGTGTATCTTTGTACTTAACCAGTCATCTGGGGATTTAATTTTGCCTGCACACACAGCTGGTGGGAACTTTTTCTTCGATTGAGGGGGTTTTTTAATTCATGACAATAATTAAGGGTTTACTAGATATTTATTAATATATTGAAATAATTATCGATGAATTGCATGTCAAAAATATAAACATTACAGAAAAATAATTTTAATTTATAAATTAACACAAATATCCAGATGAAATATGTTTTACTGCTATATCTCATATTAAAATTGATAAAATAAACAATTTCAAAAGGCTAAAAATCAAACATTTATAAAAACAGCAAATAAACATTTGTTGTTCAATAAAATAAAATGATAAAATCCTAAATAAATGGAAAACGTATATTCACTGGAGCAACATATTGCACCCTCCAAAAAATCAGTCTCAAATCACTATATTACTACGTAAAATGAAATTCGCCCTTTGTAATAACTGTGACGCACATGCTTCAAGTAAAACCGAGCCTCTCAATATTCAACAGAACACTGATTAGATTTCCGTACTATAGTCTAGGAAAGTTAGGTTTTTTAGCAGAATTAATTCAGACAAAGATGATTTTTTGTACAGATGTTCTACTGGCCGACCTAATTAACATACTAAAGCTCCCCATCAATCCGATTAGAGCTTCTGCTGCCATCTTGAAAAAATGGCTGCCGATACAGTTCTGAGGATGGATTTTTGCCTTTTACTCAGTAACTGCTGCTCTTAAAGTGATTGTTTACAGGAAGTAATTTATAGAGCATTAAATTCTACACAAAGAAGGTTATTAGGGATTTCAGTGTCAGTGTAACGGTTTTACGAAAATAATGGTTTTCTCTTAATAACACTAGCTGTGGACACCATTCCATGACTGATTTTTCATCTTTTACGCATCAACAATGAAAATGTATAGAAATGTAACTGTACTAAGCTGATTCAAAGAATGCACTTTTTTCCAGACCACACGTGGCAGAGTGCAAGGTTCGTTTTTATTTAATGTGGTATCCCCAGTAGACCATATCACAATTTTTGTTTTGTTGTTTATTATTTACAAACGAGGGTTTTTAACAGCTTCACTAATGCTTGGCATAGCATCTGAGTAGCAAGGACTTTCCATTATTTCTTTTGTTTCTTGTGATGAGCCAATACCTGAGTCGCATTAATTTAAAAGGGCAAAATCAGGATTGCCATGATTGAGGTTTCATTGAGGATCCACTTGTGTTTGGAATAAGTCCTCAAAAACATTCATCTTCTTCATCCAAATCATCATTCTCTAATTCAGTTATTGCATCAGCAGGAACGGAATTGTCACAGCCAATTCCTTGACAATGGCCACAGACACTGAAGCATTTCAGATTGGCCCTTTTTACAGCTACATCCTACATGACAGCTCATTACGCAGTTGCATGATATTAGCTTCAAGAAGCTATCAGGAGCAGCTGCTTCAACAGTCATAACAGGGTGCAATCCATTTCCCTTTACTTCTCATCCTCAAAGCTGCGTTTGTAGATTTCATCCTCGCCACAGTGCTAATGGAAACAGGTGCTAGCTTTCTAAGCATAAAAATACCAGTGCCCACCCTTTTCATTGTGGCATTAATATGAATAGACCAGTCAAGATTTTCACTAATGTGTACCCCAAGGAATTTGATGGAAGGGGAGCGGACAATGCTAGAATCACTTGTTGAAAAGTATCACACAAGAGATGTCATTAGCATACAAAAGGGGCTTACAATGAGACATGTGGCTAGGGAGATCATTCCTAAAAATAATAAAAAGCAAAGGCCCTCAAATGGACCTTTGGGGGACTCCACATGTTACAGTCAATGGTTTGGACTTAGTATTCTCTAGAGGTGCGATGGGTGAATTTGACAACCTGTTGCCTGTCAGAAAGAAAGGACATAATCCAGTTTAGGGCATGTCCTTGGATGCCTAAGTTTTTAAGTTTAAGAAATAAAATTTTATGGTCAATGCTGTCAAAAGCTTTCATTAAATCATAAAAAAAACCAAGAGTAAGTTACTTATTATTTAAAGCTTGGCGAATCTGATTAATTAGTTGAAAAGATGCAGATGCTGTAGACCTAGCTATTCTAAAACCATGCTGGGATTCATTAAGTAAATGAAAGGATTCCAAAAAACAAACCATACAGTTATAAAGAGTTTTTTCAAAAATTTTAGAAAAGAAAGAACTGAGATAAGTCTGTAATTTTCAGAGTTGGAAGGTGAACCTTTTTTAGGGATTGGAGAAACACATGCAAATTTGAAATAAGAAGGGAACTGCCCTTTAAGAAAAAATAAGTTTATGATATGGGATAAAGGAATAGCAATGTAGGTTACAGCTGCTTTAATTATTGACATGAGGACCTCATCAAGACCTGAAGACCAAGTGTTACCAAAAGAAGAAACAATATGTTTGATTTGGTGGGGATTTGTAGGAAATATAAAAAGTGAATTATAATGAGAAGTGGATGTAGAAGAACAGGAAATGGTTGGCAGGGTGACAACAGGAGCTGATTGATAAAACTGAGAGTTGAAATAATTTGCTATTCCATCTGGGACGATCATGAAAAGTTATATATTCCTGATTTTTACATTTAGTTACTGATTTAGTATTTCGTTTAATAACATTCCAGGCAGATTTAGAAACATTAGTTGATAAGTTAATATATTTTTTATTGGGTGTCCTATGGAAATCCAGAACAAGCAGTTGAAATATTTGAGAGACTGCTGGTAAAAGCCTTGTATAATTAATTAATAAATTTACTTGTATAGTGCAAGTTGCATAAAAATTGACTCATTGCAATTAAGTCATCAGAATAAAATTTTCTATTTGAAGTTACAAGTTTCTGCCTAACTTGCTTAATTGGGAAAGCTGCATTAAAATAGCTGGAATTTAAAAAAAGAATTAAATTTGTTTCCAGTGCCATGTGCTTCATATACATCAGACCAAGACTCCTTGGAGATCAGGTCACAGAATTTCTTAATAGAGCATTGATTAAAGACATGTTTAGGTATAAAAATAGGATTAGTAGTGTCAGGCTCTTCTGAAGACTTCAATAGAACCTTAACCTTTTCGCTGCTATGTACTTGAAGCTTCTGCTTCTGTGCTGAATACTTTCCCTAGGAGCTCCGCTTCTACGTTCATTCATTCGTCTTTTAGTCTCTTTATATTTTACAAGTTATTTTGTCAATCATTTACATTCATATTGATTATTAACCATCTCGAAAAAATATTTTCATCTTTTTTGTCGATTCTTTTTATTAATAGCAAAAGAAAACGAAAGAATCTAAACGCGACTAAAAAAACTTGGTTTGAGAACGGGATGTATTACGTATGAAAGTTGACACAGAACTGAAGATATTTTTTGCTTTTTTCCATCTATTTTAGGCCTTTTAGGGCATAGGGGGTGAGAAAAGTGATGGCTAAGGGACAAAAAAGGTTTTATGCGGGTGCAAAAAGCCTGGGGAAACGAAGTAGAAGCAGCCTTTTTCATCGTCCAAGGTTAGACTAAAAACAGCTTGAAAATATATGCCTATGCCATCTACAGAGTGCCTAAAACATCTGTTAGTACCACAAAAATCCACTGCACTTCGTTAGCATCGATACGACTGAAAGCGTTTTGAGCAGTGAATGGAAAAGCTTGAAACGCATATATGCGTCGTTAGCTGTCAAGGCACCGCTCTGCCCGCCCGCATATATGCGTCGATAGCAGTAGCGGCTGTGCGCTACCTCAACACATATATGCGTCGATAGCAGCGAAAGGGTTAATAGCAAAGTGGTCAGAGAGGCCAGTAAAAAGAGTATGATAAGATAAGTCGGTAGTAGCTATATCAGATATTGCTAAGTCAATAAGGGTAGAAGATTGGGAGGTTATCCTTGTGGGTTCATTATTGATTACTTGAAGGCCAAAAGTGTTTAAAAAATTAGAGAGATCTAACTTATTTGCTGAATCTTTCAAGAAGTCAATATTAAAGCCACCAAGTAATAACAGTCTATTAACATTTTTAGATAAAGTATTTAAAATAGCATCATGACGAATCAAAAGGAAATCTTTGAAGTTACCACTAGGAGCTCTATATAAACAGATAAGAGCATATGTAAGGCAACTGACTTTCAAGATCGCCACACAGCATTCAAAAGTCTTATCAACACTTTCATTAAATTCTAGGCACTTAACCCTTTTGCTGCCAGCCTCCATCAATTGGTATATGCGAAAAATGCCAGGGCTTTTTTGATGAATATGTACGTTTTCGGATAGAAATTTATATAAAAGCTAATATTAATATTCTGAAGCTAAATTTTATTATTTATTCTCTTTAAACATGCAGGATATAGAATACAATTTAATTATGTTGTTTTCACTGCGTTTAAATTTAGAAAAAATATTTTATTCATAGGTTTAATTATAAAAAATATCAACTTTTACATTTAGATTATAAAAATTGTGCATAGAAAATCATTGTCGTTAGTAATTTTGTTAATGTTAGTTATTGCTATTAGTTTTTAACCCGAAAACAAATTTTTATGCTCGTGGCATAATGTTTGCAATAATTACACTTAATTAAATATTGCGCCCATCACCCACACATATTTTATGTAATTATATGTATTCTAAAATACTAATAAATTATGGTGTAGATTATATATGTACATATTATTTATATATATTTGTATATTAAAAACCAATGAGAATATTTATGCTCATCCAAAAAAATATTTAAAACTTGTATTAGTTTATTCGTGGTACTTTGCGAAAATTATTTTTAAAAACACGGAAATACATTACCTATTATTAATGGAAATGAAGTAACTCCTTTCCCGTATCCAAAAATCAAATATCAATTGGCTAAAAGTAACTATTACAGGCAAGATAAATCACTGCTACGACCTTTTCTAAGGAACACTAGATGAGCTACTGCGGAAAAACAGCTGATGTGCTTCCAGTCGAAAAATAAAGCAAGTATTGCAATTCTATTGAGATTTTCGTTGACAGAGATGAGTAAGCATCAGAAATAATGGATAAGTGTTTACGAAAGCCATCTGACTCACAGAGACGAGAGGGACAGAGCGTAAACAAACGTGGCCGATAGATCGGCCGGTGGCAGTTTTCGCACATACCCCAAGGGCCGATATATCGGCCGGCTGGCAGTATAAGGGTTAATATCTAATTCAGACTTAGCATAGATGGCTACTCTACCACCTCTAGCCTGACAATGGCAATGAGACGAAATTAGATCATACCCCTGAATGTTAAAAACTGAAATTTCATCTGTGGTTAGCCAGTGTTCAGAAAATAATAAGACATCAGAGCTCAGTTCTTGCAGGAGGACTTGAAGGGCATAACTTTTATTCCTTAGAGATTGCACATTGCTATAAAAAAGTTTAATTACGTATCAACATTTTTTAGTTAATTCTGCTTGGGCTTAGTCTTTGTGATCCCGGCTTGACTTCTGGTTGAAACACCAGCAGTGGGAGGGATCAATGTTTTGTGTCCATATTATGCACTACTATTTCCTTACAAGAAAAATCAGGCTCTGTCTCTGTTTTTGACGCCGAGTCCAATTTTTCTCGCTAGTGACTAGCTTGAGCTGCTTGTACTGGGGCAGGGGATTCACTAGTACCACTATTATCATCACTGTCGTCCAACCTATTGGTAGTGGCATCACTAGCAACCCATTTTTGGTTTGCACTTTTATCTCCGGTTTTCCTAACCTTCACACTGACACACCAGTAGGCCATGTCGCACTTTTGAACAAATCATCAATGAGGCTGAAGTTTGCTCCAATTTTAAAAGAACTATATTTTCCCTGCCCAAGTTTTTCACATATAAATTCGTGACCAGGGAATTTCTATTTGAGATACGACTTGATATCGTTTTCCAATGGTGTCCCTTTGAACTCGGCCGATGTAGACTCAAGCGCACCACGGAACACCGCTAAAATTTGCACCATCCTGTTTTTCATCATTGGATCCAAACACTGTGGAGTCCTTCCATCTCCTTTTCCAATAACTTACAGTTTTGAAGCCATCCTCATCCATCATTGGAACTCGAAGTTCGTCATTTTTGTCATCCAGCAGGACAGGAGTCAGAAGAGTGGTCTCTTTCTCTGCTCCTTCCAGAATGGGTTCAGCCAGATTAGACTCCTTTGTTACATTAATGTACTCTGCGTTGACACCTTGCAATTGAACAGTCGCATTTTTTTATTTCTGTGGTGCAGATACGACGTCTTTCAGGAGGTTCAATTTCGTCCTTTATCTCGCGAATTTTGGCAGCTAATTTGGCAGCTCTGCAGAATAAGCATACCTAGAGGATAAAAAGGTGTCTCACTAATGGCTTTTAAGGATAAATTGCTTAACTCGGTACATTTATAGTGGTAAGCACGTACACAAAAATCACATGAGACAACTTTTTCCCAGATATTAAAGGATGTTTTGCACGAACTACAGAGATATTTGGCGTGAGCACCGCCATCTTGAAAATATCTGATTAACAATCTGAAGCGGGATGGTGGCAAAATTGAGGACATCATAAGCAAAATGGAGGTGAACAATAGTAGCAAAACTTGAAGGAAAATGATGAAATGTTTCACTCGCAGCCAACTGCAACGTTTCGGTGGTTCTTTCAACAACAGAGTCAAGGAATTTCACCAAAAGGGCCAATAGTACCACAGGTGACCCCAGCTATGAATACAAAACTGAATGGTTATCCATATGATCTGATATTCTATCTCGCTCTCTATTATCCATCTTTTTCTCGAATCTGTCACCCCCTTGGTCCCGAACCCTGATGGAAAATCGAGGTTCTACTGTACTAGCATAGCTGCCCATTAAAAATTGTGGGTATGCACGAGTTAAGTGTTGAGTTAAAATAAAATTTAATAAAAATTAGGGAAACCAAAATCTTTTTGTGCTAAAAAGTAAACAATAAATAGAAAATTTACATAATTGAATGCTCCAGAAAGTAAAAATAGTTTAAAGCAAATAAAATTGTTGCAAAGAAATATTAATGAAGATTTATTCATTAAATATTATGCTATAACTTTTTTATGCCCATAACTCTCTTAACTTTCTGGAATGTAGAATTATTTGAAATTTAGGTTTATTTTTTATTTTTAGTGCATAAAAAATGTTATTTCATTCAAATTTATATACACTAGCGCAGTTTCCCATCAAAAATGACGGGTTCAAATTAATAAAAAATGGAATTAAAATATTAAACTTTAAATAAATTATTTTAACGATCATTATTTATATTGATTTTGTTTTTCAAAACAGTCGGTTGTCAAGAAAAACAAATGAGCGATTTTGAAAAAAGAAGAAAAAATAAGTGACTTCATTTTTCTTTAAAATAGTTAAAAATGGATGATTGTAGGTCAGGTTTTTCTAATTTTAATTTCCAAAAGAAGAAAATCCTGCGCAGAAAAATGTCAATTTTTAGTGTTACCTTACATAGAATGGAAATATTACCCTGGAGTCCAACTCGGGAATTTTTTCATGAATTTTCTTTCAGCAAAGTTTTTTTATATTTTAATATTATTTATGCCAATTTTCAATTTTATATCTACATCCTTGATTAAGTTATTCACGTTGTAATACCTCGACACTCAGACCAACGGACGGACAACATAGGCTCACTCTATTTCCAAAACCGTCTTCCATTCTTCTACCTAACTCCCATAACCTATTGCACAAGTTTTACATACTCAGTTTGTTTATTAAAATGTTCAGCACATTCCTCAGATTTTCATTCCGCTCCTATTTCAATAATATTGAATTTAGCTCATTATTACGATTTTTAATCTCTTTAGATAGTATTTCAGATATTTAAGTATTCCTTCTCGTAAATAATGCAAGGAATGTTGTTTACATTGATTGCTATGAAATTATTTCCCCCTCCTGTCTTTCTCTCCTTCAAAGCACGCTTAAACCTATATGGATTGAAGTAACAATAGGATTTAGAGGTTTAACAATGTAGTTGGTAGGCAAGGCAACATCCCGTTAAAATGCCAAGATTTTTCCAAAATATACCATCCAAACGGTTAACATGAGCGATTCCTTGCTGGAGGCAAAAAAGACGAATAAAATAAGAAACTTGAAAATGTTTTCTTTAGAATGGTCCAGAGCCATAGATCCAAGGTTAAATTTTTCTAATTTTAATTTCCAAAAGAAGAAAAGCCTGCACATCGAAAAGTACATTTTTACATGTTACCTTATGAGAAAGAGAAATACTTCCCTGGAGTCGAACCCGGGTCGTTTTTCGAGATATTTTTCCGTCAATCACTTTTTATATGTGAATCAAGCAATCCTGGAAAATGTCGATTCATTATCTCTTACCATTTTTGAGATATAAACGATTTATATTGGCATGGGTGATTCAGTGGTGCGGTCTGTTGGCCCATAGTGGAAGCTGTTGTAGATGGAGTAAGAGAAATATATATATAAGATTTTATTTTTCTGTCTATAGTCCAAGATTTAAACTAACTCAGCTTTCACAGAAAATGACCTCCAAGTACTTCAAAAATTCATAATTTTTAATTTCTATAACATATTCATTTAGCACAATGTCAATGAATATCTTCTTATTTTCATTACTGTTATATTATTTATTGTACCCAAATTATTATTTATACTTCAAAACACTGGAAATTTCTTGAATTGTGCAAAATCGGCAACGATGACAAAAGCTTTTCACATAAAAATACATAAAATCTTGGCATTAAAAACTAATTTATGGACTTATTCGATGTGTATTCAAAAATTTCATTTTTCAGATATTCTTTTTTTCAATTTCCAAATTTGTATAATATTTCTAAGTAATTTTAGAATGCAATTGATAATTATTATACACTCATCCATGTGTTAATCAAATGGAAAATGGAAACGCGGCTTTAATCAAACCCATGAATTCAGCGTGGGCAGTGAGCAGCTTAAAACTTAAAAATTGTGTTGCCAAATAATTCCTGAAAGTTTGATCAAATAAACTGATTTGGGCAACACATGACTTGCTCCATATTTATATGGCAAATTACATGTTGTTAGCTTTGGGATCGTTGTCAATATTTACTTCCGGTTGACAATTAAGAAAAGAAAAAGGAGTGTTACTAAGACGTAACTAAGCGACAATTGTTAACAATAGTCTTCAGTAGGTGGTGTGGTGGTAGCAGCTAAAAATATAAGATATCTCTTAAACAATGAATTATATGGAAAAATGTATCAAACAAAGGTTGTAGAAAATGAAATTTCCTACAACTTTTATTCTAATACATTTTTACATTTATCAAATATTAAATCAAATATTTCAAAATAACGGATAAATGACAAGAGTAGACACCCACTTCTGGTCGACTGATTTTTACCAAAAACTAATCAGATCTTCTAACTTTTATAAAAATGTTAAATATAAAATTTTGCATTGACCTGATTAATAGTTTTTGAGTTAGAGCACCCACAAAAAGCTATCACAGACTGACAGACAGATATCATCAAGAAAATAGTCAAAACGTGTTCAGGGGACCTTAAAACATGTACTTCCGTTGAAATCTCGAATTTGATTTTTTTCATGAAAACAATACTTTCTCTATATGGAGAAAGTAAAAAGAATCGAAAGTTTTTGAGTTATAGTGCAGTGGCATACCGGACAATCTTGACCTTCCCACAGCAAATAAAACGGGACCCCCCTCCCCCCTACGTAAATCTTAAATATTTTCTAAGCTGAATTACTTATTATTGCCTGTATATTAATGAAGAATTCCCCCCCTTCCTCACACAAATGCTACTGATATTTTGAAAAGCCTGTAATTATAAAAAATTATAGTAATAAGTTTGTTTCTTTTATTAACTTGAATCCATTTGGAGAAATTGGTTCAAAATATTATATTATGCCTAACAATCCTTATAATTCCATAGAGAAAAGAAAGAAAAGATGTATTCATTACTCTATGACATTAAGTATGCTTATTAACTTACTGTTATAGGTCGATGCTGGTGGAACAGTGGTTGAAATACTCGTCAATGGTTTCATGTATTGCAGGTTTGATTCTTGGCCGAGGTTGATGATATTTTACAGCTAAAACATGAAAAGTGAAATGAAGCCATCGATCCCGTGTATTGTACGATGTCGGTGCACTTCAAAGAACCCCTTTTCATATGGGACATTAGGTAGCTAAGCCCCTGGCACCTGTAAATAACCTCCCTTAGGGGGAAGGGGAATATGACCAATGCTTACACAAGATTTTTTATCTAAGAAATTTTTTATTTTTTACGTGCGATTTACATCTCGCAACAGCTCGTCCACAGCAAGTTTCCATGTGCTTGTTACCTGCGTTTCACCCGACATTAGAATTCTTTTCACCGTATTAAACTGATTTTTTGGTAAACATAACTTTACCTTGTTTAATCTGATAGATTTTTTTCTCATTGTGCTTTAAAGAGCATTAAAATGCATTGCAATGCTGTAAGAAGGCATTAGAAAGTATTGCCATGCATAACTATGCATTTTCTAATTTTTATTAAAAAGGGGGAGTACGACGGAGGAGAAGAGGGTCACCCAAATGCTAATGGTTGCTGGCATGGAGGGCCGAGGGGGTCAAAAATAGTTAAACATATGCTGCCGCAATACATGAATAGTCCCCTAATGAATAAATACGATCTGTAAAATCCTATGTGCCATCAGGGGTGGCTTGTGGTGTCGAAAAGAAGGACCGGCTTCATGTCAACCAAAATCTATGTACCTATATATGAAAACAAAATTGGAGGCCTAAAGTAGTGACTACTGAACCAACCAGTAATTGAAGTCAAGTCATCATCCTTTAGAGCCTAGTCAGTGGACACAGACCTCATGCTTCACTTAACAAGTAAATACACATAATATACACAAATAAGCACAATAATCTTCCCTAGCTATATATAACACTTAAGAAATGTTGACACATGATTAAATACACTGACCTACGAGCGAGAGACGTCGGAAGGTATATAATCATAGCCTATATCCTGCACTGTTTTTCATGGCCAAGAAATTCCTATTCTCAGTGTTATAAAGCCGTACTGTAGAAGTCGCAATTGCATTTTTCGGGTTCTTGAAGCTGGCATCAGATGCCTTAGTCAGTACGGTTTGAATGATTAGGGGTCTATCAGTATGCCCCTGTATAAGCGTTTTTGTTATTATCACAGTCGATTGGCCTGCAAACCTAGCTCATTATATAATAAGATAATAGTTAGAGGAAAGTTCCAATTTAATTCAAAGAGTTAAAGACTCTTTAAACGGAAAATCTGATGTGTTCAGCACATGACTTTCTCCTTATGGAGTAATGAATATGATTACTAAAGTACTTACAAGTTGCTCTCTTGGCTATGTCTTCCTCAGTAATAACTATCAGCAATAACACTCGTGAATAGTTTTTAAACTGAATAATTTTCAGATTGAAAAATACTTGGAATACTTTTCATATCGAAAAAAACGATAAGAAAACGAAATTGTTATTTGTTGCTATGGATAACAATATATTTTTTTATGAGCATCTTTATACTCAAGTTAAATTGTTGTGTAAAATATTAGTAGTTAAAATTACCATTGGCAGCACTGCTGTCAATATTTATGAGAAAACTTGTTTACAAAATATGATGTTAGATTGTTTGGATAATCATGATCACGATTTAAATTACAGTTGGCAGCTCTGGCATTACTATCAAATTTTCGAAAATTTTATCATAGCAACAGAAACAAAGCTGTCACCTGGTGAGATTCAACATACCAAACAAATTCAGACGGATGATCAGAATATCCTTGAAACAATCCATTCTATGATAAAATGTTTCAAACAGAAGTTGTAGAAAATAATATTGCCTACACCTTTGATAATAACAAATATTTACATTAATGAATCCCTATGGGAGATATTTGTTAAAAACAGATGACAACATTAAACCCTCGCTTCCCATTGATGTTTTAACCCAAATCTAATCAGATCTTGATTTGCTAATACAAATCTTAGTTATAAAGTTTTGTGCCAAATTGATGAGCAGTTTTTGAGTAAGAGCACCCAGAAAATTCCTATCACATACACATCATTGCGGAAATAGTGAAAACATATTCAGGGGATCTCAAAACATGTATTTCCATTGCAATCTCAAATTCATTTTTATTTTCCTTGAAAAATGTACTTTCTCCTTTAGTGCATCTGGAAAAAGTAAGAATTCACTGACAAATCTTAATAAATATATGATAGTGAAAAGTGTAATGTAATTTTAAGTTGTGGAAATTTTTTAAGGTCGATAAATCCTAATATTTCATATTTTTTCTCTTTCCAGAAGTTTTCAATGCAGAATATGTGCTGAGTTCAATAATGAGACAAAATAACAACTATGATTCATCTCTGGTCATTACCATATGAGAATTGTGTGAAAATAATTTTCCTAAGTGCCCTAATAAACATTGCCTTGTTATTCTTGTTATAGTAATTTTGGATAAAGCTCAATGTTTCTAGCCACTGCCATATATTCAAATGAATAAATGTTTGAATCTCTATTAGTATAATGGGGCCATGCATCTGAAAATTTTCACTTTGTACAAACAATATGTAATTGGTAATTTGATTGCCTCTTGTCAATAGTTTAATCTCAATTTGCCTTAGAAATGCCTTGTCATGTTAAATGATAAACTGTTATGTAATCTATTTCCTGATATATTTTGTGAGTTGATGTGGAGCTGTTGATTCAGTTCTGGACAAATTATATGCATCTTTGTGCAAAGTCTTACATAGTAAGGCCTTAATATACTGTGTTAATCTTTTACATTTGTGTTATTATTTTATTCTATCCTGCATGTCTGTTTCAAGTGTTTGTTCTCTTATTCTTCTGAACAATTTTCTTAAATATTCTTTTATTATTTATAAAATAATATGTATCATAATAGTAAACCTTTACCTGGAGTTTATTATAAAATCATAAAGTTTTTAAATTTTACTTTTGTTTTAAATTTCTGTTCAAAAATGACTTAGACCTAAAAATACTTATTTTCAATGGCATTGTCTCTTAATAAAACATTTCCTTCTGTATAAAGCAATTAATTAATTATTTGGCATGTGAACATACTAAAAAGTAAATAGTGGAACATCATGTTTATTGCAGTAATTAATTTTATCTTTCCCAACTTTATAGGAAGGGCAAACTACATTCCTTGAATGAGTAAGCAGATGTTCAGGGATTATTGCGCGTATAATTCCATGTTACAGTTAGTATGCATCTATAATTAGCTGGCTTACCCTCCTAGCCAACCTTCACTGTATTTCTCAAATAACACTTATCCACAGCTTAATGTCAAATTGAGTTGGCTTTTGTTCCCATTAAAATTTTTAAATATATATATTCAGTGAGCAATTATCCTGCAATTATTCTCCAGTGAATTATCTTTGTGTAATATTTTTATATACACTTCCTAGGGATGAGTAGACTTGAATAGAGCAATCTGCAACATCTTCACAATTACTGTCAAACAATTTGCAGCTTAACCTCTCAAGTGTGTACAATGACAAATGTTGTCCAATGCAGAATCCTCTGTTACAGCTCCTATTTCCTTTGTTCGCTGAGTCACCGCAGAAAATGATGTATCCATGTAAATGTCATGAGTCAGGGAGCGTTCCTAAACAAACAGTATCTCTCTTACTACATGAAAATTGTTTTCATGATTATATAGCCCCTTGTTCAGTCTGTGATCATGGCATCAACATGTAAGCCGCTTTCTGATGCAGAAGGCCTGGAATTAATTGCTAATGATGAAACTGACAACGAAAATTGTTTCTTTTGTGAGTGAGACTACAGAAGGATATATGTTAATTTCAGAAAGTGAAATTGAAGATGAGGACATTATTTGTGAGAGATTAGGAGATCAAAATTAACCGACTGATCGTGTTTTTCATTAGAATGATACTGATAATGCAGATGTAGTTTCTCCATGTGAAAGTGCTGTGAACCTTAAAATTTTGAGTGATATCCCACTCAAGTACTTCCAGTTTTTTTTACTAATTGTTGAAGAGACCAATCAGTATGCAAGCTGGTATCTGGTGAAAAAGAAAAGATTTTTTTGATTACGTAAGTTTAGGTTTTCTAACTGCTATCCCACCTCTCCTAATGAAATAAAGTGTTGTGTTGGAAATGTATCTTCTAATGGACATCATTTCTAAACCAAATATAAAGTTGTATTTCACCCAAAAATATCTTTTTGCTACCCCATTTTTACCGGATATTATGTCTGAGGAAAGATTTTCTCTTCTATTATGGTTTCTGCATTTTGTGGATAATAATGTCAAAGAGATAATCTGTAGTTGGCTACATTTTATGAATTATCCAACTTTTCAGTTTATCTAACGGACCTCTCCCCCATATAGGTTGGATAAGTAAGATCAGTTGATATCTCTCTGTATCAGTGGTCGGCAACCTCTTTATCTATGAGGGCGAAACTTTTATTATTGGGGGCATGAAGTGAAGTAACAATAGTAGATGTGTACCAATATTTATTAAAATGATATTTTTGTATATATAAGAGAAAAACTATTAAAGAATTTATTATAAAAACATGAAAAATAAATCAATGTGAAACTTGGGACTGCATATCGTCAGCCAACTTGCTATAATTTGACACCACTCGAGATACCTGATCTTAGGCAGTTGTCTAAATTGTAATCAGTGAGTCTCAATCGGTACTTGGATTTCAAGTGTTTCATGCTTGAAAAAATGGACTCGCAAGTGTATGTTGAAGCACAGTAAGAATATATTTTTAGGGCACATTTTCTTAATAATGGATAGCGATTTTCTTCAACTAAATTCCAAAAGTTTTCATCATTTTTATGTGACCTTAAAATAATATCATTCTGCATATTTATTATTTCCATTTCTAAGTCCTCAGTGTTAACGATATTAAAGTAAGTTCCAATATTAGTGGGCATATCATTGTCTTTAAAATTGAACGGATTAGCAAAGAATGTTATTATGGGTTCCACTTCAGAAAACTGACGAAACCTAAAATTACATTCCTTCAGGAGAGTTTCAATGTCTTTTGAAAATGGCTCAGTGGTAACATTTTCATCAGTCAGACTCTCAATAATATATTTTAAATTTGGGAAATGTGATAATGAATTTCTCTCTAGGTGAGACTTCCACAATGCCAATTTACATTTGAATGCATCTACTGCACTTATCATTTTTGCAATGTGTTGATTTTTCCCTTGCATCTCCATATTCAGTTCGTTCAATTTTATAGTTATATCAACAAGAAATCCATCAACCAAGCTTTTTCATCCAACTGTGCATAGTATTCATTTCTTGACGTGAGAAATTCCTTTACCTCCTTTATGAGACTTATAAACCTCACAAGTATTTTGCCTCTGCTGAGCCATCTAACTTCGGTATGTAAAAGGAGATCATCAAATTCGGCATCTTCACCTTGTAAAAGCAGTTTAAACAATCAGTGTTGCATTGGTATGGCTCTTATGGAATTTATTATTTTTGTTACTGTTTTCATGACATGTTGAAAATGAAGAACTTTTGCGCATAACATTTCTTGGTGTATAATGCAGTGATATGAAATAAATTTTGGAAAGAGAGGGTCTTCTTTGCATAGTGCAATAAATCCATTTTTACAACCTGTCATCAAAGGTGCACCATCTGCAGTAATTGCGGTCAACTTCATTAATGGTATATTACTTTCTTGGACATATATTTTAAAAGCTGAAAAAATATCTTCACCTCTTGTTCGTCCCTTAATAGAAGAATTTTAAGAAATTCTTCCTTTCCTGAAAAGTCATTAAACACCATCTTCACAACCATAGCCAATTGAGAAGTGTCTGATATGTCTGTTGACTCATCCAGTTGCAACGAGAAGAAAATACATTTTTGTAAATCATTTGCCAACTCTTTCTCCATACTGGTTGCAATAACTTCAATTCTTCTTGTAACTGTTCTAGCTGATAACTGAATCGTGTTGATTGCTGAGGTAATTCCACTTTTATTTTTAAAATCTTCGAAAAGTGAATCAGCAGTTGCTAACATGGCTTCTTTTACAATCTCGCCATCTTCAAAAGGCTTTTTCCTCTTGGCCAACAAATGTGAAATGTTAAGTTATGCAATCGTTGCTCTTTTTGATTGCTGCACTGGTCTGGTAAAAATGCTCTGCTGTTTAGTTAAAATAGATTTCATATCAGAAATTTTCTTTTTCCTGATTTAACGGATAACTAGTATTAAAATTTCCGTGGACCATATTAAAATGTCTTTCAACGTTACTTTTCTTTGAAAGTGCGAAACACACATTGCACAATAAACAAACACTTTCCTTTCAAATCAATAAAACAGAATTGTTCTTCCCAATCAACATTGAAGTAATATGTCCTTTGCCTCTTATTACTCATAATGGGGATGAAATTTTCTACAAATGAATTAATAAACAACACACAATATCGGGAAAATATCAGAAATATTGTGAACTGTTGGTCAATTTAAATTGATTTATGTTTAACCAATGAAGAGGGAAATGAGCTATCACTGGATGATATTGTAAGAGATGAAGAAAAATCTCCCAAACCCTGTACTTTGTATACTAAGCAAAGAACGGAACTCTGAAACCAACAACTCACAACAATAACTCGAGCTAAGTTATGCTACAAGACGGAGGACAGAACTCCGAAACCAACGACTCACAGCAATAACTCAAGCCAAGTTATGCTACAAGACAGAGGATAGAACTCCAAAACCAACGACTCACAACAATAACTCAAGCCAAGTTATGCTACAAGACGGAGGACAGAACTCCGAAACCAACGACTTTCAACAATAACTTGAGGCAAGTTATGCTACAAGATGGAGGACAGAACTCCAAAACCAACTACTTTTGACAAGAACTTGGGAGTTTCACGCGACATAGGGAAATAGTTTTCCCGTATCGAGCGCCTACCTCCAAATAGCCTGAACCAGCTAATGGAGCTATAGTACATGACAGGTTGAGAACAAAGATCTCAGTTAGCCTTGCACTCGTAATAGCAATTGAAGCCGACAGGACACCTTCACCTAGCATAAACTAGGGGCGGAGAAATTCCTATCTTTTCGTACAGTTCGTATGAGAACGTTTGTATAAATTGTCGGCACAGGCACGGCAATCGCACAAACACGATAGCGGCTTCTACTCTTGGCGAGTAATCTCTGAAAAATGCTGTGAAGGATGTATTTATACTAGGGCAGGGTAGGGAGAAGGGAAAGGGACGTGGATAAACAAGAGAGGGGTAACGGGGGAGTCATTATGAAAAGAACTCGGTTAATGACAACAATGTCTTTATGTCCCCATTCTGTTCGCTTATAAGTCCTGACCTTGACGATGTTATTTTGTAACAGACATACGATTCGGCTCGGTGTGATGTAAGATTAAGATGTTGGTTACAAGGTTCTATTCTTCATCTTGTTCCGCAACTTATTGGTCTTCTGAGAGTTTTCCGTAATTGTTTAACTTGAGTTCTCTTTTTGGCTGGCGGGCAACACACACAAATGTCTTGAGGTCGCTGTGTTGCCGACCTCTGCCTTAACAAATATTTCATCTGTATTTATATGCTGATAGCAGGCATTACTTAAATTTTTGTTTAAATCTCTTTATTTGCATGTAATTATTACATTTTATGAATTAAATATTATTATGACAGAATTTGTTATCTTGTAATAAGGAAGATACAGCATCGAACACAAGTTCCCTATTGTGAATGAGGAGATAATGTCAAGTTGACTACATGATCCAACTTTGGATTGTTTCAAAATTTTGAATTCCAACCAAAATACATGTTTGATCAGCAAACATCTAGTAACATAGCAGCATCTAGCTGAAATTACCTGGCATTGCTCAGGTTTTTAAGTCAAAACAAAAAATATTGAGAAAGATTTGAGAATAAAACCAAGTAATGAAACCAGGTTAATTTTTATTGTAGTGCTTAATGGTTATGCAATATTTCTTGTCTTCCCATCTTTTGCCCAAATAAATACATTTTTCCTGCATTCTTTATCGATAAATTTAGCGACTATTTTTTATCCAATAATCATAATAAACAATCAATGGAATCACTTTTAAAATATAGTTATTTCACTCAGATTAAGTTCCATTAGAAGAAACTGCCTGATATTATGTGGTCATGAATCTCAAAAACATTTTTAAAACTTGGACAGGAATTGCAAGCTCTAGGGATGCAACCAGTGGAAACACATTGAAGATATATTCAAATTTAGCTTAGCCATATGTTATCCCATGAAAAGGCTGATTGTGTGGGTCTAATTTGTCATGTGAATATTTTAAAGTGAAACCTACGAAACAAAATGAGTTCCCGGACTTTGAAACTGAATTTGGCAATAAAATGTGTTGGTATGACGTGGAAAGTGTTATTATAATCCAATAAGTTTAATTGGCTTAATTGATGCATACAAATGTTCAGTTAAAAGGAAAGCAAAATGTACATATAGATGTTCAAGGGAGGAAGAGTTAACGATTATAAATGTTGGTCTAAATTAAAGAATTGTTATAGAAGTTTTCTTATTTTACCTTCTGAGATATCTTTCACTTAACATTTTCAATGTTAACAAAAAACATTTCGCTGTCTACTAAGTATAAAGAATATGCAGAATACAAAAAAGTTTTTAGAGAAGGAAAGCACTTAAAATTGCGCATTAAAACTTTTGGCGGACTACAGTCAGTTTTCAGTCCAAGATCGTGGTGGTGACACATTGGATTTGTGCTCGAGTTTTTACCTTGATAAGTTTGAAATGTGAAAGCACTTAAAATTGCACATTAATACTATCTTCCACTTGCCTTGTGAAATAATTAGCCAGATTTATAGTTTTTTTAATGATTGTCCTTTGAATAAGCCTTTCTTCCCTACTTTAGTTTATATTAGGTGTATATTATTTCCTTTAGTTAATATTAAGTATAGCTTATAATGGTTGTCAAGTAGATTGTTAATCCAACAATATGCTCATTCCCGTGTTATTTAAATGGGAAAAATTAAAAGAGAAAAACATGAAAAATGTAGTTCAAATCACTTTAAAAACTCTCCCATTTTGCCTAACTTTTTATTGCAGTGAAAATGACACCTTCATCTTGCTTCTACGTTGTGTAGTTTTTGTGTTATAAATGCACAGACAAACAAATTCTTCAAAATATTTATGGTAGAGATATTATAGGCACAGTATAATATTTTCATGGAGTTAATATTACAAAAATATTTAAGAGAACCTAAACAGAAAACGATTCTTTGGTGCTTACTTTTACAATAAAATCAATGTGATTATCAAATAATAACCTAATGTCCAATAATACATTATTATTCTTGTTTAGTGGGATTCTGTTCATAGAGTACTGAAATTTTATAGTCTGCAATTCTATGAAGCGTAACTGACACATCTATCAAAATAATAAATTATTTGCACTGTAAAGGTTAGCTAAGATGGTTTGTATTGTAACACAGTCCATTAAGGAGGAGGTTTGTAGAAATGTTTTGAGTTAATTGGGAGAGAGCAGAAATCAAACACCCCATGGCTAAAGAAAGAACATTAATAAAATGATTAATCAAGATGGATCCAAAATGAGACATGTGGAACACCAGAGGCAACATTGTATTCATAAGAGGTAAGATATCATTTTTATCCTCTGAGTAGAATTAGACCTAAGATGTAACCTCTAAAACCATATCATTCTAACTTTGCAACAATAAGACATATTACCATGGTCAAAAGCTTTGAAAGGGTCTGTATATGTAACGTCAACCTGAGAGTGCCACTACAAGACTTGCAGGGTGCATTCTTGGAAAATTAGGAGATTAGTGAAAGTGGGCTTATGCAGTGATGAGATGAGGCCAGTTCACAGAAACCAGTAAAATTTTGCAAAAGTTTTAGAATTTGATAACTGGGTTGCAAAAGCTTGTGAACTGCTGTTGAAAAATTAAACTAATCTATAATGAAAACTATTTGGAAATTAGGTACTTAATTACTTCTTAGTTACCTATTATTAAACAATGTACATTTTTAATGAAAATGATTTTTTTGTATTCTAGTAACATTAAAACAATAATAATGTTTTAATTTTCAAAGAGAAAGTTATGTTACCTATACACTTGGATTGAAATAATTCCTTTGCTTTTATTCAGTTTTTTGTTTAGATGAGAGTTTATTTTTTAGAGAACCAATTGGTTTGGTAGTCAACACTGGACCTAACTCTACAGAATTTGTGATGTTCTGGGACTATTACATTTATTTTTAATAAGGTTGATATAATGTCCAAAACCAAACTTTCAAATACTTCTGCTATTAATTTATTAAGTTATACGTCTATAATTTTCTGCTCTAGATTAATCAAAGAAGGTTGGCATAGTTTCAGATTGAGGAATCATTAATTTTTAACTGATAAATTGAAGAAATTTCTGTTGAACATGTTCAATCCGATTTGTTTCGTTATATGGAGACCATATAATTGATGAATAGTGAAGTTCACAGTGAACTGGGGTTATATAAATATTCCCTAAAACTGAGTTTAAAAGATATTGTGAATCAAAACAAAGTGAGTTGAGAGATTGAGGGGAAACAGGATAAACAATTTTGAAAGTAGGCAACAAATAAATGAACTATTTCAGTATTTCCATTATTCCAATTCAATATTTCAGGAAACAAATTAGGCTTTCTCATGGAGATTACATAATTAAAGAAATGTTTTATGTTAGAAGGTATTTATTTATTTCAATGGGCAAACCCAAAATACATAAGGTTATAATAATTGTCAAAAGGTAAGGTAGTAAATAACAGAAATGCTAGGAATAATTAGGATATACCGTCAACCTATTGATAGAAGTTATAATAACAATTACTACGAATAATAATAAGTATATAATGATATTAAATATAACAAGTTTTAAATAATATGATAATGGAACCTTGCATGTAGGAAATATGCTCTTGGTAAAATGTTTTGCTCAGACTCTTGCACCTCCAACTAATTTTTGACAAGGTTTCATAATTTTTCTAAATAGTTGGAAATTTTATAAATTTTGTTCAGGTGAAAACCATATTGGAAATGATGACCTAGAGATAACTTTTCTGGGAGCATGCAGTTGAATTGCTAAGTTTATGATTGTGATAAAGGTAGAAAGAGCATCATATGCATTATGATTTGAGAGAGTGGAATCCCAGGGAATATTTAAAAGATCAGACTGTATTAGGGTTGCCAAGAGGCATCTTCAAAAATACCGGACACAGGCGTCGAATAGGCGAAATGCTCGAGAAAATATAATGTCCGGTATTTCCTGTAATTTTTCCCGGAATGGCTGTCCAAATAAAGGACACCTGGTATCCCTAGTATGTATACCAACCATATTGCAGTTTTTAAAGTCAAAGACTTCCTCATAAGTTTGTCTTTTCCATAAGCTATAAATCACACAAGGGGAGGATGGACCTTATCAGGCAGAAGAAGGGCACCAGCCGTCTCAATTGAGACGAGAAGTATTAGAAAAACAAAGTTTCGAGATCTTAACATTATGGATAAAATTGAATTCACTAAGATTCTGTAAGTTAAAACTATAAATGATTGAGTGAGATAGATGATGCAGGGGTGCAAGAAGATGAGTTTATAGAAGAAGAAATGGTGTCAGATAAATATAATCACCCATCATAAGAATCTGTGAATTATAGTATAATTGAGATATACATTCAACCTCTGATTGCACTTAGGAACGATTTTGAAAAGTGAAATAAAGAAGAAAGAACAGTGCATTTCTTAGTTTTCATTTCCGCTAGAGGAAAGCACTACGGCATCTGAATTAAAGTTATGGAAATTTATAAAAAATGCCGTAAATTTTACTGAAAGATGGCCTCAATATAAAACGCCATTTTGACAAACAAAGACGAATCGATTTATTATCCGATAAGTTAAGCAAATACCGCAAATACTGAAATTGTTGATGAGTAAACTAATTATGGAGAAATTATAAACTAGCATTTAAAGCATTACTATGACAACACAAATTTCTCTACGCGGTGCTGTTTGCTAGGATGAGTAACCACGTAGTGCTATTTATTACACCAACAAAAGAAATGTTAAAACTGATGATAATATATTTTACCAAAATCACGCAGCCAGCTGGTATTTTGCAATACGAACGCATTTTCGCCATTTATAGACTCAGAGGAAAAATAATCACAGACATAAATATACATATATATCGATTTTTAGCAATGGCTGGTTTCCCGGCTCGGAAGGCAAAACATCAATAAAAATGACCATGTAGTTAGTACAGATATTATTTACAATATGAAAACGGTTTGTTGAGAAGTACCACTATATTTAAGTTTATGATGAGTGGATTTCACCTATTACTCTAAGTTATAACAGCTGTAATTGACAGGCGTACTACACCCCAGCATGATACAATAAAAGTAATACCCTTATTCTAGTTATTGATATTTTTTAATGCTGCACACTATACATTCTTCACGGTTAAAATGAACTAAGCAGGTTTTTTCAATTAAATTATTATTTGCTATTCAACTAAAAATTTTATTAAACGAATTCATCATTATAATAACTCAAATCAAAAACGGAAAAGTTATTATTTGTAGACTAAATATTTTGCTCATCATGACATAACGCAAAAATCGTTTGCAGCAGACGATAGAAATGCGCACTAAAAATTTACATTTTAATTATTCTTTATTTAAATATACATATGTGAATTGGGCGATAAATACATTCCTTAAATATTTATAAAACGAAAAGGAATATAATTCTCAATGTCGCCAATGAATATGGAACTACTTCCTTTAGGATCAATAAATGCTGCAGAGCTGCAGCCAATCGAGTAGAAGGGGAAAAGCTTGGTTTGTTACATCCGCTCGGCTCGGCGTGTTACCTTTGAACAGTTTTCATATTTGAAGTACACGTAGTTTGGTTTCTGCGAAGTTATCGTTAAAAATAAGAAATCGTTACTTTTAGTTTGTGTAGCGTTGGATTATTTTTTGCAAAAACATGATGCAGAACGGTATGGTTACTTTGCCAAATCAGAATGGCACCTTGCAGAGTAACCCCTCCTTGTCATCCGTACAAAATACGAGTGCACAGCCGGTGGAGAGTCAGACGAATCTTATCGTAAATTATCTTCCTCAGACTATGGCTCAGGAAGACATTCGATCTCTATTTTCTTCAGTTGGGCAGGTTGATAATTGTAAGCTCATTCGGGATAAAAGCACTGGGCAGAGCTTGGGATACGCTTTTGTAAGCTATCGATCTCAGGAGGATGCCGACAAAGCCATAAAAACACTGAATGGACTCCGGCTGCAAAATAAAACGATTAAGGTTTCTTATGCTCGTCCAAGCAGTGATGCAATAAAAGGTGCCAATTTATATATCAGTGGTTTGCCGCCTAATATAACGCAGACAGATTTGGAAAATATCTTTACCCCATTCGGTAGAATCATCACTTCTAGATTGCTGGGCGATAATTCTACGATTCGCAATTTTGCCAACGGATCTGGTGCAACACCTTTCGTGTACAAAGGCGTTGGATTCGTAAGGTATGACCTGCGAAGCGATGCAGAGAGAGCCATCAAAGAACTCGATGGCACTATTCCTAAAGGACTGACCGTACCCATAAATGTGAAGTTTGCGAGTAACCAACACAAAGCCACGCCGGTGGCTACCACGCCTATCTTTACGCCTCCCCTGCCAGGATTTCTGACACCAGAAGCCAGACGAATTGGGGGTCCGATTCATCATCCTGCGGGACGATTCAGCAAAGGAATCCAGAGATTTACCCCGTTGGGGCTTGGAGCAAGCCCTATAATGATACCTGGGACTGCCATGACTGGGTCAGGTTGGTGCATCTTCGTGTTCAACCTCCCTCCTGAGACAGAAGACAACGTCCTGTGGCAACTATTTGGACCGTTTGGTGCAGTACATAGTGTAAAAGTAATTCGAGATGCTCAAACTAATAAGTGCAAGGGATTTGGATTTGTAAATATGATAAATTATGATGAGGCTGTTGTAGCTATTGAGTCGTTGAATGGGTATCCCCTTGGAGATCGTATATTACAGATATCATTCAAAACAAATAAGAGAAAAACTACGTAATTTATAGAAACTAAACTACTTAATTAGAAGTTTATATAACTGTGGGTAGCACACTTTTCGATGCGTGCTGCTAGTCAGGGTGAAATTTGTCTCAACTACTTAAGTACTTACATCGTGACCAGACTTGGGGCATGCATTTCATGGCAAGTACCAGAATTCTTTAATTTAATCACAAATATAAAATGCAAGTACCGATCAGACTAGCTACATTGAAGCAAATTAAATCTTCGAAGAAGATTTATAGATGTTGTGTATTGTAATGTTCGTAAATGGTATTTTAATAACTGGAAGATTTCCAAATTGTGCATTTACGTGTTTTATTCTAGGATAGACATAGTCATCGAGTATGGTGTTAAATTAAAATATTTTCAACCGGCGTGTCATGTCACCATAATATAGATTTGTAAATAAATCTGTTGGGCACTTTGTTTTTCATTGGTATTTTAATTATTAATTTTTAAAGGCCATTTTTAATCTGTTTTTTAAATTCCATTTTACATTTATTGTTTTCATCTTTGAAGTCCGTCCATATTTTTATTTCTCCTGCAATTCAAATTTGCGAGTACACTCATTATATTCTTTTTTAAAATGGGTATTGAAGATATTGCAACCTTCAGGGAAGGTTGCACTTTGAATGTTTTAGTAAATCGTATTTATATAGCTAATATATATTATAAGCTTAACCAATATAAGTATTCATGAGTCTAGTTCGAGTTGTGTTTCCTTCACAAAACTGTGGTATAATATGCCTCTGTTGCAACTACTCCTTTAAATTATAATTGCCATTTTGTTATTATTTTATTGCTAGTCATGAGGAGTGTTTGTATAGTTGTGGCAGAGAGGTTCAAACAAATACCTAAATTTTGTGCTTTTAAAAATATTTTGTAAAACAATTACAAAGCATATAACTGATTAAAGCTGTCACTGCTACCTGAACTAATTACAGTTGCATGATAAGGTGCATATGCTTAACAGTAAATGTAGGCTTAACATTTATGTAGTTATTTTAAAAATTTCAAAAATATTTTATGTAGTGTAGGTGTTGTCGCTTAACTTTGTATGTGATTCTTTTGTTTCCATTAGTAGAGACAGTGATGTTTGTAACACAATTTTAAATATTGTAATTTTTTAAAGATTTTGTTCAATGTTTTTTTATACTGTATTTTGTTCAAAGAGGTTGGAAGAAAATATTTTGTAAATTAAACTAGAAATGCTGTCATTATCATTTATTAAGTTTCACAGTTACATTGTTCTTTTATTGCTGTAACTTGTAATCTTGGAATTGTTTTATAGACAAAATATATTGTCACTATTTCATTTAGTTTGAAAATTATGTTCTGTTTTATAATAGTGAATTTCCATTTTAGTTTGTCACCAATTAAACCCTTTTAGAGGCATTAAAGGCTGTTTTTTCTGTATTATGACTTTTCTTTGTACATATCTTAAATATATATGACTGAAATATCTATTTTCTCCTTTCAGCAATGTATTTTCAATCATTATTTGCTTATTTAGTTAAATAGAAATATACAGGCATTAACTTAGAAATATTTGAATTCTCAATCAAAACATTTTAAATAAAATTCAGTCATGTTTGAAGCATATGTCTTATAACAGTACGGGTGCAGTTAGACAACTAATAATAAAATATTGGCTAACTCATTCATAATGAATCACTTGGATAGCCTCTTGATTGATAGTACATATTTCTTGAAATATTTTTATTTCTAATGGATGAAAGTATATAATCTTCAGTGTCAATTTTTTGTTTACCCTTGAACATTTTCTTGTATACCAAACTTATTTTCCTCATTAATCCATTGTGCTTCAGTATGCATATAGCCTTATTTGAGCTTTAAAATAATATTTTTCTTAAAAAATTACAGAAAATATCATTTATACATACTTGAAGTAATTGAAGCAGCAATTTATTGGTATATTTGTCTTTTTTCTAACCACTGAAATCTTATTAAAATGAATTTTAGTTCATTGAAATAATTATAAATGTAGCATTTCAAAACAATATTTACAAACTTGGCTATATTTTAACATCTTATTGACTTTTATTGTTTGTTGATTATGCTTTGAACAATAAATAAGTTTATGATTTGATTGAGTTGCTAGACAGTCTTTCATGCAGTATTCTACATCGCCTCTACGAAGAACACACATTCGAAGAAACTTACTTCATCTCATTTATGCAGGTGAATTTTCATTTTTTGCTTAAAAATATTATGCAATTTCTATTACATAAAACATTGATTTTAAATATTATCTTCATATTACTTCATGTTAAAATTTTGTATAATTTAATAACAATGTTGGTGAAGTTTCTCATGATTTAATGTTATCTTATAGCATAACACATTACTTAAACTTTTCTCAATACTGGGCATTATTTTTCAGCTTAAATTTATTCTCATTTTATTGCATTAAAAAACCTTTTATCTTTTCATAATCTAACATATGAAAATAAAATTGTGCCAAAATGTTGGAAATTTTTAAGTGATAAAAAATTAAAAACTATTGAAAAACAAGTTTTAGAGTTATATTATGCAGTTATTTTAGTCTGTGTTAATTATTTGAATTACTTTGAAAATCCTTTGCTATATTTCAGCTATAATTCATGTGAAGCCATCCATTTTATTTTGCTTTCCTGTTTAATTGTACTCATATTTAAAATTCCCATTTTTGTAGGGTTAATGAAAAGAAATCTGTTAGGCCTCTTGTGTTTTCTAAAATTTCATCCTTATTTGCCTTTAGTCTCTTTATTTCTTTGAAATATTTTGAATACAATTTACTGACTTAAAAATTATGATCCCTTAATTTAGGTTTATGGTGTTTTTCACTTTGGTTGCCATTTTAGCTGAGCTTTATTGAAAGTCTTCTTAGTCGAATTTTTTATTACTTCCTTAAATTCTTGCTATGTTGAAAATATTATCTCTTAGTTGAAAAATGGCGTGTTTGTGCCTAATGAGAGGTAAGACTGAACTTGTCTATTTATATATAAATATCATTAATCTTTCATGTTATTAAAATATATATGAATCATTATATGCTATTATGATTAATTATATCTAAGATGAAACTCATAATGTTTAATATGTATAAAAAATCTTAGAAGAGTTTCTCTAAGTAATAAACTTTCACATCTGTGCAAAGTTTTTGACTTAGGTCTATTGACAATATAACATGTATTAGTTATAATAATACTCAACTTATAAAAAATGTAAATGCCCTTTGTTGGGAAATGTTGGAAGAACAAATGTAATGAAAAAAGATAATAGTATTCTACTGGTAGATTTTTTATTACTTATAGGCCTGACAATAGCAAGGCATATGATACTGATACAAGAAATGACATCACAACTTTCCTCTCAGCAAAAGTTTTATTTTACCGAATGTTTAGAAAAATGTTCATTATTACAATTTAGCCTAAAATGTGATGACAATTTGAGGATCGTCAACCTCTGAAATCCTTTTTTAAACATGAAAAGAATACTTTTCTACACTCATTCTTTCCTTTATCATGCTCCTCAAATAACCATTGAGGAAAATATATACTGTCTGCTTTAACTTCATTAGGTGGTTTTTCAGTTTTGAGTTGAATGTAGCCAGGTCTGTCCTGAGGCACTGCTGAGCCAGGTGGTTGTTCATGGTGCCAAAATCTTGAGGGTGCTATCTCCACAGTCTTTCTTTCCATTATGTGTGTTATATCAATGTTTCCCAGGGTGCTATCTCCACAGTCTTTCTTTCCATTATGTGGGTTATAACAGTGTTTCCCAGCTTTTTCCATTTGGTGGCATCCTTACACAAATAATATTGATGCGCTGCCCCTCTATCCTTTATATTGGTCTTAATTGTTTAAATTTTTATCTGAGAGATTAATTGTATATAATCGTTATTAATAGCTTGTTTCACATTGTATGTTAATTAAATGAGTTGCTGATCCACAAATTACTGCAGGTTTATTGATGCAAACATGTACACATTCCAATTTTCGTCTCTTAGGTAGAGTGAGTACATATAGTAATTTTGATAGCACAGTCAGACCCTGAGTTACTTGGCTTTGAGTTATGATGACTCATGTTTCATATAATGCAACCGATCCTTCAATTCACATGGCATGCTGCTTCATGCAGGCACTTTTCATTTTCTGCACAGAATGATTCTACCACGCATACAGTCAAAATCCTAGTTGGTCATTTTTCAGCTTCGATAGTGTTAGCATCACCTCTCATTTAATAATTGATTTTCCATTGTTTTTTGCTTAATTTAACACCTCAAAAAGTGTTATAATGGCATTCAAGAAAGCTTATGATGTTACGCCCAAGAGATAGCACAAGTCAATTACACCAAACGATAAAATAGAAATCTTCAATGGGAATAATTTGAAAACTGGAGAAAAATTCTGCTATGACCAGGAATCAAACTGTGGTCTTTCACTTAATGGATATTTTCTTGGAATTAATAGGAATAATTTTCGAATAAATACCAATAATTACTTAATTTTGTGTTTAATTACCCTTTTATTATGAAATAAGGTTGTTAAATCTTTTGTAGACTTAATGCCTTGAGTTAAGTGGCTTCCATTTGCATTTTGTTTTCCAGGAACTTCTCCCCTGCATAATCTGGGCTCCAGTTATTCTTTTATAGAAACATTGCCTTTTATTTCTTGTGTTCTTATCATCCTATCTTTATAATTGTACACCATGTACTGTGCAAAACTGATGAATTTTTATTTCTGAAATACACAAATGTGTTGAATTTCCATTTTATTTGAGAACAAAAATATTTACATTTTGTAAGAATAAGGATGATCAGAATAGTTTGTTAAATGTTAAATGAATTACTTTTAATGATGAAGAGCTCTGTGCTAAACAAAAGAGATATTCAGTATTGTGACTGTCAGGTTGACACCATCTGCAAAGATGTTTTATATTTGAAGAAGTATGGCTAATACACAAGAAGCATAGCATAAATTAGGTACACTTCTGTGATCATGATGCTCGGGAATTGAAAATTTTTTTTTGAATAGCATGGCTGCCTCATCAACCAATATAATTCAAATTCAGCCTTTGTCATTGTGTTGGAAAGTTTTTTAAATAAATTTAACAAATTTGCCTCTCGGGAAAAAGAAGTTGAAATTTTTTAAATTTTACTTCTGGTAATAAACAGCCATATGATAAAAGGGAAAACTGGCACTTTGATTGGGAAACATGATATGCTGTTCTGGTTTTGTATTTTCTTAAAAATCTCATAACTAAAGCTCAAAAATGGATGTGTCCATGTGATAGAGATATACATAGTGGTCCTAAAGTCTTGGAACAAATCAAACATAAGGTAAAAAAATAACTATCAATAGCAGAGCCACGCATTTCATTTCATTTAATAAACCAACTCAAAAAGTTTACTATGAAATATCAATACAGTTCAATATGTGTGCCTTTTGTTGCATGAAGAACATTAACCGATATTCCAATTCCTGCCATGTCCATGTTTTTGTCAATTTATGCAGTGGCTTCTGTGATATGTCTCAAGCTCAGCAATGTCCTTCATCTTAGACTTGAATATGCCCACAAAAAGAGCTGTTTACTGCCAAGCTTAAGTGGAGCTGCTGCTGAACGAGTACAGTTACTGCGCAATGGAAATTTTTCCATTGTTGTTACATCTTTCAGACATTGCAGAAGCGACCACCTCCCCATTGTCATCTAACGATGATTATAAAGCATTAAACTTTTTTAATTAATCTATCGAATGAAACAAAGCGATGATTATAAGGAATTAAAGTTTTTCAGATATTCTATCTAATGACACAAAGCACATGCCGCTGAAATGGGTAGTTATTAATTTTAATTTGTACAATGACTTTTGAACCTAATTTTTGATGGTGATTATCTCAAAAACTAGGCAGCCTATTAAAAAATATATGCAGAAAGGAAAACACTATTTATAATTTAGAAAAATTATTTTTTGATAGATATTTTACTAGTCAAAGCAATAAGTTTTTTTGTTTCTGGTCAAGTGGCAACACTGAGTAACTTGAGCTGAGTATGCATATTTTGTTTTCTACTTTGATATAAACCTTTAATACTAAATTCCTGTCAAGCAGAATTGCCAGTTATATTCATACAAACTAAGTACAATAAGCACTTTTATCATTAAAAAAAAGAAACTACATATTTTTTTTCATACCTATATATAAAAATCTGTACGCTTTTGAAGATTTTTTCTAATAGATTATTTTTTCATCTTCAATTGGTCCCCTTTCTCCCCCAAGGCTAAAGCCTGGACTCACCCTTAATGCACACAAGCTATAATTGAATCTATAAAAGTTTTAACTGAGAGGAAATGATGAAAAAGTCGGTACAGAAATCTTCTATAGGTGGAACTATTGTTTCTTATTTCCTAAATTGATATGTTTCTATTTTATCTGGTATAACTCTTAGTGGGACACATCTCGATAGCATATAACTGTCACACTCAATATAAAATATAATCAAAGAAAACCATTTTGGATATTGAATACAAATTCCTGAACAAGTCAGTTGGGAATATTGCAATGGTCAGTAATGATGAATTTGTTTTAAAAACATGGTATTTAGTTTTAATTGAGATGGAATTGGAAATTTTTGAGAAAATTGAGTAATAAAATATGAGAGTAACATGGATAATTATGAATTTAAAAATAGCTTGATTAATGTCAGAAGGAATCGAGAATAAATGGTGAAGATACTTTAGAGATATGATATGAGCAGCTAGGAAAAATATTTTTTTATTGCCTGTTATTATTAAATTATTTGATTCAGAAATGTTGTGAAAAAATAGCTTCACAACTTCAGAAAAATTTATAGTTCACTTTGCAAAGTAGGTACTATTAGCTAATTGTGAACTTGACAATAAAGATTTGATTAACCACTTGACTGAGGGATTTGCCACCTATGATGCAACCTGTCGTGGGGATTTTTCAATCGGCATATGAATAAAAACATTGCTGTTATTTTCTTTATTATTATTTAACTATTTCCTATATTACTCCTAGTTGCTCTCTTAACCACTGTCCTTTTCTCCTTCCAATAATAACCAGTTTGTTTCAATTGTTAATATTATATGCATTCATTCCTTTACCTGTTTGTTGTTGTTTTTTGTTGATTTCTCTATTTTAATAATTTATTTATTTTTATAAATCCACTGTAATAGGCCTAATAGACATTGCTTTTGGATTTTATTTAAATAAATAAAGTCAAATTTTGGTTGTGCTGTTTCATCGGGGAAATGAAACTTTCTGTACTTCATATTCACTATTTCATTCAGGTTCATGCTTGATCACTCTCACCTTTGTCAGTATTCAACCATTCATCTTCACTGTCACAATTAAGTTCTGCATCACTTTCGTCATATAAAATATCCAAAATTTCTCGATTATTAAGGTTATTAACTTTCGTTTAGAATTATTTGTGGTGATTGTAACAACTTGCACAGTAACAGTGGTGTCCCTACAATAAACTGCAAGGGTTAACAAAAAATACAACAGATAGCTGGGACTCTTCTAATATATATGGAGGGTGATGCTATCTCCACAAAAAACTCCTTTTCAACAATATTACTCCCTGCTCTGTTTCTCGTCATGCTCAGGAGATGTAAGAGACAAAAGAGGTAGGATGTAATACTGCATCATACACAGTACTCAAAAGTTTCACCATTATGGAGTATTCCATCAAACCTAGTCAAGTAATTAAGAAGAAGGCCTGGATTCAATTCCTGGTCAATACAAAATTTTTCTGCTACTGTTCATCAACTCGGTCAAGAACAGGAGTCTCAAATTGCAGGAGGGTCAAATGGCTAATTTGGAAATAGAGGTCAGCAGCATGTGATAATTTAAATATAAATGACAAGCCATGTGATGTAATAATCATCTTAAACATTTTGTTGAAACTTGAAAGTACAAGATAATATTATATATATGTATAATTTATAACCAAGGCAGAATGATATTCATATAGTCAATAACAATTTTTTGGTATGCCTGTATGCAGCGCTGTAACTAGCTATTTTAGCACTCAGGGCAAACTACCACATATGTTCCCCCTCCATAAAAAATTCTCTAATACCTATATGGATTTAGGGTGAAAAATTAATAAATAAAAATAAACTATAAATGATATCATTTCTTACTATAAATGTATATCATTTAAATACATAATTATAAATTACATACATAATTTAACTACAGAAAGTATAAATATTTTAAAATTGAAGAGTTATTGTATGTGATTTTCATGCAGCAAACTCATCAATAGCATCTTCAAAATTTATAGTTTCTGCTATGTGTAATATCTGTGACAAGTATAGTAGTGAAATCTCCCGTCCTTGTGACTTGCACAACTTGCCTTGAACAATGTTTGCCCCCCTTCTTCAGTTACTCCCAGGGCAGATGCCCCGCCCTAGTTACAGCACTGTATGTATGTATGTACTCGTATGTGTAGATACATGCACAAATATATATATATTACTCTCCATCGCTGATGAAGGGCATATGCCCGAAAAGCTTACGTGTGTTTTCTCTTTACGTGTCTCTTCGACACCCCCAGCAGCTTGCCAACTTGTTCCTCAACTTGATAAGTGTCCACTGGGCTTCCTTCCACACCTTGTTGCCACTCTCATCATTACCTTTCCTTTTCCTTAAGAATGTATATATGTGTATATATATATATATATATATATATATATATATATATATATATATATATATAATCTATAATATAAAAATCTTGTGTATGAACCTCCTTTGTGTCCCATGCCTCATTCTAAGGTACTTCTAGAAGGGTTAGAGATCTGAAATTTGGCATACTGGTTGGTCATAAGTCACAACCAATGCTAAATATAAAAAAATAGCCAAAATTTGTATTTTGAGGGGGGTCTTTTTTACCGCATTGTTCCATTTCAATACCCCATAAGAAAAACATGAGATTCAATGCAGGGCATTCTAAATATGCTTTTTGAAATTACTTCAAATTGAGATATGAACTCTGGATAAAAACAGCTTTGTTGATGAAAGAATGAAGAGTTTAATTTTTTAAAGACAAAATTCAAATCCGTGCCGAATTAGCATAATTATTTGTTCTTAATCGCAAAGAAATCATATTTTTCAGAGGCACAGGGAGGGAAAGTGGCAGGTTTGGTAGGGAGGGAGAAATTAGAAATGAACCATAGTGTGTGCCAAATAACACAAATTTATTTTATTACTTTAGATTTTCAAACACGATTAGAATTGACTCAGAAAATTGGTTTGAAGACAAAAATTTTAAGTTCTTCACGAATAAAATATTTCGTTGCCAAGAACAACCAGCATTGTTGCCGTGCCCATAAAATTATATAGGACCCTATTGGGAAAATGGAGGAAGATGGGAGTGTGGAGAAAAGAAAGAGAGAAGGAAGGAGAGAGAAGAGAGGAAAAGGGAGAGGGATAGAATGATGGGAAGTGGAAGTTTGTGAATGCGGGAGTTAGGGGTGTAGAGAGGGAGAGAGAAGCCCAAAAATAGGGCTAAATATAATTTTCTACCTTAAATATATGCAGAAAGGTGGAGGTTGAGGGTTGCACATGGGCAGCGTACATATTTGCCTCGCAGAGCGAGGCACGTGGTAGACGTGCTTAGCACATAGGGGCAGAGCCTCTAGTCTGTCTATAATATAAAAGTCATGTACAAAACTCTTAGGTGTCCCATGCCAAATTCTAATCTAGAATCTGAAAATTGGCATGCTGGTTGGTCATAGGTCAACCAACAGGAAAAATCGAAAATCCCAAAAATTTGTCCCTTTATACCTCCCCCTGTCCCTCTTTTTCTCTTCTCACTCTCTCTTTCCGTCCTCTCTTTCACTCTCCCCTTTCTCCCACACTCCTATCTTCCTCCATTATCCCAATACAGTGCAAATGAAGAATGGACAGAAAAGAAAAGTCGAGTGTGAAGAAATGAGGAACATCGACAAAAACAAACCCTATGGTAAGGAGAACATTTAGTCTATGGTTTGCATCAAAGTATTTGTTGTGAGTCAATTAAATCAAAATCAATAATTTATTATGATGTCCTTAATTATTATTGAAAGCATTGAGCCTATACAATCTTTAATTATATTGCCATTTCCCTTTTAAAAATCTTGAGCTCGTTGCTATGGTAGTTAGAATTTTTCATTGTAGTGCCTCTGAAAAATATGCTTTCTTTGTGATTAAGGACAAATAATTATGCTAATTGTCTTTAAAAATATACTTTTAGTTAACGATCACCAGTTCCCCTCTTATTCCTCGTTACTCATGTCAGCATTTCCTCTCCCAGCTAATACACTTTCCCCCTTACAACGTTCAACCTCCTCCCCCTCTCCATAGCGCTCTCTGTCTTCTGTTCATGACTTCTCCTTCCTCACCTCCCCCACCCACTATTCACCATCGACTCCTTTTTTCATCCAACCCCTCCCCTCTCTCTCTTTCTCCTTTAACCAATCCCCTCCTTCCGCCTCTTATCCTCACCTCTCTCTCTCACTCTTGTTAGTATATATTGCCTATTTTTTGAATGCTTGTTACCTGATGATGGTGATTCCTCACCAAAACCGGTCGTGTCATGCATTTTTTTGTGGAAATTATCAAAAGTTCTATAATAAAATAAACTATCTAGTATTATTGTTTATTTGATCATTAGGTTGTAAGATTTTTCATTTGGAAAATGTTATTAGTGCAGTTGTGAAAAGTGTTAATTTCATAAGAAATCACAAACTAAATCATTGTCAGTTTAAAGCAGGACCTGCATGTTTAGTTGCAGGGCCTAGTTCGATAGTGAGCGGGGGTGGGTCCTATTTATGTATGTATATATAACTGGTGGTGCAAAAAATGTTTTTTAAGGAAAATGGTAGTTTTTAAATAAGAAATAGTTACTGTTAAAATTAATTGTTAGTAGAAACTATTGTTTAAAAATTTGGTGGTATAAATGTTTATTAATGGAACAAAACAATACCATAATGGAATAGATATCAATGTGTAATTTAGAAACTAATATAATCACATATAATTATGCAACATGAACGATCAACTAACACAGATTTTTATAAAATCACAAAATCAAATAGTTTTATTAAATATACTAGTACAAAAGCCCGTCAATATGATGGTTATGTGTGGATTAAATTTAAGGCACTTCCCATTCTTCCTCCTTTTCTCTCTTCCATTCTCCTCCCTCATATTTTAAGTATATATTCGATTTTTTCCCTATTTTTCGACATTTCATAAAGTGGTTGCAAAGAAAAAAAACATAAACGACAAAAACCGACTGAAAATTTATGTGAAAAGTTTCATGTAAATTTAAAACAAACACGCAGCATAAAAACTTTAGGTCAGAAATGACTCCAATGCATTGTAATGATGGACAACTCAACATTTCAAATAGGAAGATACTTTACGCGTACATTGAAAATATCTTTTCGTTTGCAAATTTTATTGGGCAGTTTACAGCAAATTACTATATTGACAATGATTATGATTAATTTCTTTTGATAATTACGCAAGATATTTGACGCATGGCCGGTGTATTTATAGTGATTAAAAATGTGTAAATTAAAAAAGCTACTTATACTAATTGTAAGTTATTTCGCAGTCAAGGTAAACAAAACAAAAAGCTAATTAAAATATTAGCGGTCGTATGTTCGTTCGCATTTCTTCCACGCCTTAGAAATGGCACTGCAGTAAACAAACCTATAGTTCAAATGTAGGGGTACTAGTCTTTGGTTCAAATTAAGCCATCATTCCTCCCTTTCGATTAAAATGCATTCAAAATATATAAGAAGAGTTTTCACAATTGATTCCAAATACAATATCAAAGTTCATGTCATTGCTTTTAGATATAGACGTTATTTTGCTAGATCAGAAACAATGCCAACGCCTTGACGACAAAATTTTTTCGTCTAAAATTTAGCCAAATTTTCGTGTTAATAACGAATTTGTGGAACGATTCGACGCGTATTCGAAAATAGATGGCTGGAAAATGAATATCCGTTCTTTTAGGCGTCGTTTGGTGCAAGTCCCGTATTCATATCGCAATTCTAAGTGATTTTTAAAATGCAAATGAAAAATGTGCTGCAACTGTGCAAACACAGGACAGAATTCTCTTTAATATATGTATTAGATGGAAAAATATTTAAAAAATAATTTTTCTCGCTCTTTTTGCTGCCAATTCTTGACAATCAAAATTTAAAGTTTTTGCTATAATATCATTTTCTATTGATAACATTGCAAGGGAAGTGAATCGCTCTTGACTTAGTGTGAATCTTTTTTTAATTAATTAATTATTTATAATTCGAAGTTTTGAAAATGAGCATTCTGCGAATTCAACTGTAACAGGTGTAGTGAGGAGTATTCTTAAAGCCATTGTTAGATTATGGTAAATTTGCAGAAATTTACAGTAAAAGGAACTTTCGGGCGTATTTTTTTAAAATTTAATAGAATTGGTCAAATCGGGAAAAAGGACAAGCAAGTGGTTATGCCAACGAACATAAGACCACGATGCTCGAATGGCAGAAAAGGTTAAGAGAAAAATATATTTGGTGTTTGGAGAGAGCATCAGAGAAGAGAAGGGTAAGCATTCTCACGTTCTGGTTCTGTTTATGCTTCGTCTTAATTTCACACACACACTTTCGTAGTGGAGAGAGGGATTTGGGAATGAACCAGGAGAGAGAGACTGGTTACTGTTCTGAGATCAACGGCACTCTACACCAGGGGTCCTAAACCTTTTGCCGACCATGAGCCATATTTAATATAAAAAGTATCTGGCAAGCCACCTACAATATATACGAAAGGTAGTACATAACAAATAATACAGTGGAACCCCAACATACAAACGTAGTGTGTACCATGAAATGTGTTTGTAAGCTGAATGTTGGTAAGTTGAATTGGTTTTTTCATTAGAAATAGAGTTAAATTTGTTAATACATTCCTGAATCATTATAAAAAATCAATTTCCATGTATTAAAAGGGTAAAAAATTGTGCTTTCAATACATAAGAATTGAGCCTTGTGTCACTAATAAAGCACAGGGCCCTGATCCAGGGAATCGACTGAACATGCCTTGCACCAACCCTGGTTTAAAGAAATTATATCAGAAATTGATGCTGAACACAGGGATGTTTTTACTTCACAAAAGTTATATGGCTCAGTAGAGGAAAAGTCTTGAAACAGTTCTTAGCTCTGCATAAAGAAATCCTTGATTTTCTCAGTGACAAAAGAAAAAAATATTAGTAAATTGTCCCATTCTGAATGGATCTGGCATTTGGCATTCTTGTGACTGGGCATTTGAATGATTTGAACCTCAAGTTACAGTGAAAAGAAAAGTTAATGTCTGACATGTTTTATGATGTGAAGGTAATTTAGCACACTTATCTTGTTGATCAATTTTTTCCAGTGACAGAGTGAATACCATAAAAATTTCAGTGGATAAATTCACCAAAACATTAAAACTATTGCAAGAAGAATTTTGAAGTAGGTTTAGAGATTTTTATGTGCATGGTCAGGATATTCAAATGTTTGAAAATCCTTATAATGTATCACCTGAAGATGTTGATATAAAGTATCAGATGGAGCTCATTGATTTACAATCAAATAGCAAACTTAAGGATTCATACAAAGAAGGTAACCTGCTTACTTTTTATTCAAATCTACCTGAATCATTTGTTAATGTTTACTGTGGATATGTTCACAGTATTTGGAAGTACATATATTTGTGAACAAACATTGAAAATTGTTCAATCTAAACTGAGATCAAAGATTACAGATGAACATTTACATATAATTTTAAGAACATGCAACACAAATATGGATGTAGATATAGATTCCCTGGAAAACAATCTACAACGGCCCACAGATGATATGGCCACAGTCTTTATGTCCACTTTTTCATATCCTCAGTTATGTCCATAGTCTTTAGGTCCACTCTTTTATGTCCACAGCCAATATGTCCATATTTGTATATGTCCACAGTCTTTACGTCCGCTTATGAGAAATGAAGGGGGTGATTAAGGAGGGGGAGAGAATACGAAGTAAAAAAATATGGAGGGGAGTAGGAGGAGGGGGGAGAAAAGAGGTGGGGGTATAAGAAATGCTAAGGAGAAACAGTTGATATTGGTATCAATCAACTAAGAATTTTATAACAATTAGAAATAGGGAGTAAAAAGGTGAAAATGGAGGGAGGTAGGAGGGGGAGGGAAAAGGGAGGGGGGCATCCTAAAGAAACAGTCAACATTAATATCAATCAACTAAGAATTTTATGAATATGCAGCGAATAAATGAAAATGGAGGGGTGATATAGAATTATAAAGTGAAAATACATAAATATGGACATATTGGCAATGGACATAAAGACTGGGGACATATATAAATGTGGACATAAAAGAGTGAACCTAATGACTGTGGACATATAACTGGATATTTATTTATTTTTTATATTTGCTCATAAACAGCTCTTTGTGGCCTTTTACAATGAGCGCAATAACAAACACACACGTCCATGCCCTCGGCAGGATTCGAACCCGCGACCCTAGCATTGGGAGCTAGACACTCGAACCTCCCTTCTACCAAGGCCAAATTTTAAAGTACAGTGGAACTTCCATAACTCGAAGTGAATTAATTTTAACAGGCAAAATAGAAATGAGAAAAACGTATTTCCATAAATCAAATTTTCTAAAACTCAAATATTTCTTTTGTTTCCCTTGAACCAGCCTAAAAATCCCACTAATTGCAAATAAACAGTTTTTTTTTTAATTTAAAACATTCATAAGTGGTTTTATTACCAAGTGTGTATATTGTATTTGCATATTATTTGCAATCTCTTTTTATATATTTTTCTTTTGCCTCTAAATAAAATCCTTGAAATTAATTTTTCATCCTTCATGAACCTTTTAAATTTAAATATTAAGCAGATTTTTTTGTTTGAAATTCTACCCTAGCCTATCTTCAAATCTTCCAATAGGGCCCACTAGAGGGAAAACTTTGTGGATCCCTTGTCTAATACATCTTTTCCTTTTGGATTTTAATGTGTATTTGAATTTTTTTTGCAACTGTATGACATTTAATTTTTCTGCTTCTGAAAGTTTGTAGCATTTTTATCAGAATATTAATTTATAATTAATTCAGGATTGTGCATGCATGCAATTTCAAGTTTATGTTCTCATTTATTGTCTATATCGATTGTTGTTGGGATGTTAAAGCTTTAATTTCTACGAAGACCCACAAAAACATCTATTTTCTAATTAAAATCCACCAAAAAGAAAAAATTGCATAAATTATTTTAACCTGTCAAAGGAGGGAAACCTGCAAAAGATGGAAAATAGTCTGGTCCCGTGAGGTTTTGCCTCTTGCAGGTATCCTTCCACTCAGGAGGGGTGATACCATAATACCATACCACAATGTCTGTATTTACACATAGGAGAGCATTCAGTGACTGTTTGGAGAGTTTTTTTAAGCAAAGAGGAGATCTTGAATGCAGGAGTATTGAAAGTTTTGTCAAGGTCATGGGGTACATATGAATGTCGCAGCCCAAGGGTTAGGAAACATGCAGCAATTTAATATTCGGTTCAGATAATTGGCCTTTTGGATAACTAGTGTTCAGATATTTGGAGTTCTACTGTATTTTTAAACTATGAGATTTACATCAGACAAAAGTAAGTGATATGGTCAAGTATTTCATGTAGGCAGCTGTTATTACTTGGTTAACCATTTAAAAGTAATGATGCATTCAATTCTGTTTCTCAGTGATATTCAGAGCTATAAAAATTGAAATCAAGATTACCTAATTTATTGATCTTTTAGAATTGGTATACAAGCCACAGAGGGCAATTAATTTACTATCAAATAAATTACAGTTATTTCAGTGGAGCAAATCATTACAAGCAATAATTTTGTGCTTTTAATTAAAAAATGCTTAATTCAACAGTATACACTTGAAGGAAAATACATTAAGTAAATTATTATATCATTTAGGGCAGTGTTTCTCAACCATTTTCATTCTACGGCGCACACAAATAAAACAAGTTATGGTGGCACACCGCCCCATTTCCCAGTATATCTCTCTTGCTTCTCCCAAATTTCTGTGGCATACCATTTCATGCCTGACAGCACACCACAGTGCCATGGCACATCGGTTGAGAACCACTGATTTAGGGTGTATGCATGCTTAAAAGTACAATGATTGAAAAGTGGATGACTGACTGAGCTGAATGTGCTTTTTTTGTTCAAGGTATGTTCAGTAATGTAAGATCTTAAGGTGAATTCTTTATTGCTTAGTTAATTCACCGATGTATTTAGAGAAGTGTAAACATTATCATCTTCTATGTTTGTTACTACAATCCTGGACATGGAGTTTTCCAGAAAATCTCCAATGTTGTCTTCTAATTTCACTCAAAAATTTCTAATTTCTTCTTGTCACCTTCTGTGTAGTCTTTATGATTGTTTCTTGTCTCTTGAGATCCGACATAAAATGCCATAACCAGGGTATGATGAAGGTGGCATTTGCCATAGGTGCTGCTTGCAAAAGGCACCAAACATTCTTCCCAGAAATCCCAAAAGTTTATTATCTTATAAATAAGTATTGATTTAATAGTTAAAGTTATTGTTGATATAAATGCTATTATGCTATATTAAAACTAAGTAAAATAATATTCAACATAACCAAGGTGTTTCCTAACATTCTCCCAGGTACGTCCCTGCCATCATATTTCTTTTGGCCAGACATGATCAAATCTCCAGACAACATGACCCACTCTATTGCCCTTCAGCTTCTCTCCTTAAATTATTGTAGAGGCCACATTTAAGGTGATATTTTTACTTTCTCCATATGTAGTATAGGGGGAAGTATTGTTTTCATGAAAAAAATCGACTTCGAGATTTCAACGGAAATACACGTTTTGAGGTCCCCTGAACACGTTTTGACAATTTTCTCGATGTCTGTGTGTGTGTATGTGACAGTTTTTTGTGTGCTCTTACTCAAAAACTATTAATTTGGTCAATACGAAATTTTATTATTAACATTTTTATGAGTCACAAGAACTGATTAGTTTTTAGTAAAAAATCGGTCAACCGGAAGTGGGTGTTTACTTTTGTCACATCCGTTCTTTTGAAATATTTGCTTTAATATTTGATAAATGTAAAAATGTATTGGAATAAAAGTTTAGGAAATTTAATTTTCTACAACCTTTGTTTGAAACATTTTCACCTATATTATTTATGAGATATCTTATATTCTTATCTGCCTCCACCACGCCACCTACCGAAGACTATTGTTAACAACTGACACTAAGTTGCATCTTAGTAATACTCCTTTTTCTTTTCTTAATTTTTGGATCTTTGTGGCTATATCCAATATCAGAAGGCTATGGTTTGAGTTTATTTCTGTTCTTTGTAAAGTCTAAAATTTTCTCGCAGTTTCTTAAAATATTTATTATTATGTAACCTATTTGGAATTTTTAGATATATTACAGATATGGAGAAAGTCATGTGGTGGCCACATCAGATTTTTTACTTTCTCCATATACGAAGTATAGAGAAAGTATTGTTTTCATGAAAAAAATTGAATTCGATATTTCAACGGAAATACATGTTTTAAGGTCCCCTGAACACGTTTTGACCATTTTCTCGATGATGTCTGTGTGTGTGCATTTGTCTGTGACCAGGATTTTGTGGGTGCTCTAACTCAAAAACTATTAATCAAATCAACACAAAATTTTATATTTGACATTTTTGTTAAAGGATAAAGAACTGATTAGTTTTTGGTAAACATCAGTCAATCAGAAGTGGGTGTTGCCTCTTGTCACATCAGTTTTTACTTTCTCCATATACGTAGTATAGAGAAAGTATTGTTTTCATGAAAAAAATCGAACTCGAGATTTCAACGGTAATACATGTTTTAAGGTTCCCTGAACATGTTCTGACTAGTTTCGCAATGATGTCTGTCTGTCAGTCTGTATGTGATAGATTTTTGTGGGCGCTCTAACTCAAAAACTATTAATCAGGTCAATGCAAAATTTTATATTTAACATTTTTATAAAAGTTAGAAGATCTGATTAGTTTTTGGTAAAAATCAGTCGACCAGAAGTGGGTGTCTACTCTTGTCATTTATCCGTTATTTTGAAATATTTGATTTAATATTTGATAAATGTAAAAATGTATTAGAATAAAAGTTGTAGGAAATTTCATTTTCTACAACCTTTGTTTGATACATTTTTCCATATAATTCATTGTTTAAGAGATATCTTATATTTTTAGCTGCTACCACCACACCACCTACTGAAGACTATTGTTAACAATTGTCGCTTAGTTACGTCTTAGTAACACTCCTTTTTCTTTTCTTAATTGTCAACCGGAAGTAAATATTGACAACGATCCCAAAGCTAACAACATGTAATTTGCCATATAAATATGGAGCAAGTCATGTGTTGCCCACATCAGTTTATTTTGAAATATTTGCTTTAATATTTGATAAATGTACTGGAATAAAAGTTGTAGAATATTTAATTTTCTACAATGTTTGTTTGAAACATTTTCCCATATAATGCATTATTTAAGAGATATTTTAAAAAATTATTTTTTAGCTGCTACCACCACACCACCTACCGGCAACTATTGTAAACAATTTACACTTAGTTATGTCTTAGTTTTATTTTCTTAATTGTTGGATATTCCTGGCTATATCCAAAATCAGAAGGCTATGGTTTGAGTGTATTTCTGTTCTTTGTAGTCTTTAAATTTTTCTTGCAGTTCCTTAAAATATTTATTATTATGTAACATATTTGGAATTTTTAGAAATATTACAGGTATGGAGAAAGTCATGTGGTGGTCACATCAGATTTTTTAATTTGTAAGCCATAAGAACCTTACTTGCTGTATAATCACATCTAACAATAAGTGTATTTCCCCTTCCCCTCACATTCAACTTTATATGTGCCATCTGCTGATAAATGGTAAAATTATTCATATAGTACTAGAGGCATTCATTATTCTTTTATCGGTTTTAATTTGAAATTAAGAGAAACCTAGCAGGAATTTTGAAATAAATAGGAATTTACTGCCTCTACTTATTTTTAGAACAGCTTCTGAAAGTAGATCTTGCCTAACATTTAAGGCCACACTAAATCAAGTCAATACAGAATAAATATTTCATGTGCTTGTATATGACCAGAAGAGAATAAAATATTCAAAATATTACCTCTTAACCCTCTCCCGGCTGAATTTAAATCCACCTATTCTCCGTCATGGACCTTATTTTTTCGCCAGCCTCAGGTGTACTCGACATGAATTTGCATATTACTTTATAACTCAAGTAGTACTAATTTTATTCACTCAAAATTTTCCTAATTGTTTAGGAGATATTATAGCTTATATAGCAATATATATATACCTTATCATCTTCTTAGTTATCCACTCCAACTCCTTTTTCTTGGTGGAACTCCAAGAAACAACTGGTTTTGCAAAGAGGTATGTCGCAATTTTTGCACTTCCATGTGGTCTGTATTCCTTTTCCGGACCTTCTTCCTGCCTTCTATTTTTATTATTTTATGAATTAGTTGAGATGAAACTGTACTAGATGTTACACATGTCTTGCAGCCCCCACGCTTCCGTGACCAGAAATTTCCGATCATCTGCCTATATAATGCTTTCCTGTATTTCTTCTGAGTGTCTCCGTGCTTGGATTTTGATGGTAGATTAGATTCAACAAACAGAATAAAGCTATTCACAATCGCATATTCGAACATGCGATTCGTTAAGTGCTATCGTATAAGTGCGGGAGTAAAAAGGGAGGGGAGGAAAAAATCGCCACAACATGATGATGTAATCCTAAAAATCATCCAGTAAATTCATCACCACCTGACTTCAGAAGCATTCCTTTATTTCTAGGTTCTTTTTTCCCTAAATATACTTTTGCTCTAAGTACATATCTTTGTGGACTAGCAAGAACCCAAACCTTGAACCCCCATTTCGTCGGTTTATTTTTTACATATTGTTTGATGTGGTGACGCCCTTTGCAAGCCACCCTGGCCTCATCCACTGCCAATTCCTTCCCTGGCCTATATTTTTCATGAAAATGATCCATTATGTCTAATATAGGCCTAACTTTTTGTAGCATGTCATACCCTACATCACCCAGTTGTTGTTCCGTCTCAATGTCACTATTGTGAAAATATTTGGTTAATTTTTTGTAACGTTTGTATGTCATGCAATTTTTTACGAGGGGACATTCAATGTCAGGGTTGTACCAATAGTCTGTCATTTCTGACAAATCATACACTCCCATGTAGATAAGGATCCCTATATATGCAATAATTTCTTCAGAGGAAGTCTCAAACCATTCCCGGTCAACCTTTTCTGCCATTTGCTCTCTACGAGTAGCATATTTATTAGTACTATCGGAAATTACCTGAAATATTCGTTCACCTCCTAACATGTACTTAAAATACAAGAATTCACTACTACCTGGTGGTAAGTTATGAACTGGACCGATGTTTCCAATAAAATCCTTGGGAAGCTCAAAACACCTGTCCTCTTTCCAGTCAGCTGATTCAGATTGGGCTTTTTCTATCCCCTCGGAATCACCTCCTCCAACAGCTGGAGCAATCACTATCTCTTCTTTTGGGTGGAAATCTATAATTTCGTCTTTTTCACTTGAACAATTACTCAATACACCACCAAAAGAAGACTCAGAGTCACTATAGTCTTCCTTGTAGACTTCCTCTTCCATAATGATCTTACTAAGACCAGCCATGGGTACAGACTGAGGGGCATTGATATAGAAAACATTTCAAAATTCATTTCAAGTGCCTATGGTCACGTGGTAAGGATCAATAGACTGTTTACAAATGGAACAAAGAAGTAGCTTACGAGAGCATGATTCATACTCTTGCTGATGGCGCAGTTTGAGGTATGAGATTATGGGCAGTTTCGGGCATGAGATTATGGGTGGTTTCGGGTGCTTAGGCCCGAAGCGGAGATTCCGAGACGGACGGTTTTGGGCGCTTTGGCCTGGAGAGGGTTAAGGCAAAGAGTACCTCATTTTTAGGATAGTTTGTTTCTTTAAAATCCTTTTTTCCCATCATCTTTCTTTGGTTCACTTCCCATGTGGAGCATATTCAAATTGTTAAATCTGAGAGGAGAAAAAACCATATCTTCACTGGGAATCAAACCTATTGTCTTCCACCTGCAAAGCAGATGCACTGATATCGAGCTAGCTGTAAAATTAGGAAATTTCTCAGGAGTAAAAGGCTAGCTTAGTTTTAAACCTTATCCTACTAAATCTGCTCAGGTAACTCATTGATTCTTGTCTTTCAAATTTGGGAATTTCTCATGAGGGAAAGGCTAGCTTAGTTTTAGCATCTGACTGATAAGTGGAAAACCATGAGTTTGATTCTCAGTGAAGACCAGAATTTTCTCCTTCTCTCACATGGATTTTGTAACTTCAGTTAGTGTAAAAGTGTGATATATACTGGTTCCAAATTTATCTATATGAGTTGTAAATATCTAGAGAAGCTTATTCTTACTGGTTGTATTTTTGCCTAATTGTGTATTGCTCTTCCATTTGGACATCTGCCTTCCCTTCTAAACTCAGACTTCCCTCCTAAATTCTTCTTTTCCATAGCCCTCTACTGCAGAGAAATTCAACCAGGGGTATGCATACCCCTGAGGATATGCGAGGCTTTCCAAGGGGTACGCAAATATAGCAGGTTTATATTATCCCACAGCACTTTCACACTTGACAACCAGCATCACCATCTTCAACCTACTCCTCATTCGCCTTGAAGTTATCTTTCTTTTTGTCAGTTTCTTTTGGTTAAATAAACCAATACGAAGAAATTATAGTAGAAACTTCACTTTATTTTTGATAAAGTCAGTGTATGGTATTTCAATACAGAGTGCAGATACGGTGGAGGGGAGGTAGAAAAACAGACAGTCAATGAGTGATTACGGTTAGGAAAAGACTAAGTGGGAGGAGGGGAGCAAGAGTAATGAGGGAGATTCTGCAGTGATTAATACAATTATGACGGATTGGTTACAGAGTTTGAATAAATTACTGGGAAAGAGTAACTCATTACAAATTTCTTCAAAAATATTTTAAGGGATGCAGCAAATAAAAAGGTTGAATATCACTGCTCTACTGTATACTGATCTTTATTGCTTCAATCCACTACCAAACACTCACCCCTTCAAATTCCTTTACTATCCTTCACGCATGAAGTTATTCATTGAAAATTCCTTCCTCAAAATGAATGATTTATATAGTTCAGTTGATCTTTCCTTTGCTCTCCACATTCTCAGATGCCTCATCTTTATTAATAAATCCCTCCTGTTCATTTTATAAATTCTGTTTCTCTATATTTCAATGATCAGGGCCAGCTCAAGGTATTTTGGTGCCCTAGGCTAGAGGTCTAAATGGTGCTCTAGGAAAAAAAAACTAGTAAAATTCACAGAAAGTATTATAATTAGATCATTTATTTATTTAAATATTTAGATTGCAATTGGGCGCCTGGCCCAGTAGAAAAGTTACAAAAGTTTAAACCTATAAACATAATAAAATTATATTTACAATTTACATACTGTATACAAATTTAAATCCAAGAATCTTTCAGTATCAGGACCTTTGAGTTTTCAAGGTTCTTGGTAGGCCTTCACAGCTACCATAGCGTTCATGGGACCCTCAAAGTCCCCACTGTACCTCACCCTACCAAGCAATCCATCTACTTCCTCCATCTCCCTCATTAATAAATTGTCTTAAAATATTGATACATAGTAATACTAAAAGTAATGAATATCGTTTACATTGATATTATTAACTCTAGATTTAAAAGTTTTAACATTTCTGGGGAACGGTTGGAAGAGTTCCTCAGGTAACGTATTCCATTCCCACACCCCATGATTTATTAATGAATACTTAGTTACATTACTTTTCTGCATTCTTAGTTTTATTTTATACTTGTGATCATTTTTCTCCACAAACTCAGGTTTACTTAAATGCCTATTCAAGTCTTCCCAACTGTTATTATTTACATATGCATTGTACATTCCTCCTAGCCTGTTAACACGCCTTCTCACACTTAGCGTTTCCCAGCCTAACTCTTTAATCATTTCTGTTACGCTATCCACCTTCCCAAACCTCCCTAACACATTCCGCACTGCCTTCCTCTGAACCTTATCTATCTTATCTGTGAGCCCTTTACTATGTGGATCCCAAACAGGTATCGCATACTCGAACGTTGGCCTTACAATGGAAGTGTAGGGTAATTCCCTTGCCATCTTAGAGCACTCTCTAAGGTTTCTCATTACAAAATGTAAATTTTTGTATGCTTTATTAAGTATATTATCAACATGCAAACCCCAATCTAAGTCTTTTGTGAAAAGGACTCCGAAACAGTGCTGTAGTCGTAAAAAAGCAGAGGGTATACCGTATACGGAAGTAAAACTTTGAGGGGGAGGGTCTTACCCAATTTTTTTAAAGAGCAAACAAAGTACGACTACAATGTTACGATGGCAGGAGAAAACGTATGAGCTTACTTTGAATTTCCTTGACAATTTTATTTCAATTATATTTTATCGATGTATATAAAAATAAGAAGTACAGTATTTATTTTTAATCTGATTGAAACAAAAGTAGTATTAGAATATTGGTATTAAACCTGTGGGCCTCAGATTTTCAAGAATTGCAGGTGCACCTTCAATATTTGGGGCCATGAAAAAAGGAGGAATTGGCTGTTTTTTTTTTTTTAATCAACCTGTATAATTTCTCATAAGGCCAGGGTATATGCTATTTGTTTGAAAATGCAGAGGGTATACCCTATTCATTTGTAAAAAGCAGAGGGTATACGGCGTATACCAACGTATACTGTCCACTATAGCACTGCTCATAAGTACCTGCAATGGTCCGACTTCGGTATCTGTTTCCCATTTAACTTACAATCATAAATACTACTAACTCTCTTATTCGTAAATTTAATACATTTGCTTTTATTCACATTTATATTCATCTTATTTAATTTAATCCATCCTGCCACCTTATCCAGATCTTCCTGACGAACTAAGCTATCATTTTCATCCGATGTCTTCCTATAGATGACGCAATCATCCGCAAACAACCTAATACCTGACTTTATTGAAACCGGGAGATCATTTACGTAGATAAGAAACAATAAAGGTCCAATAACACTCCCTTGCGGAACACCAGAGGTCACTTGAGCTTCTTTTGAGAATTTCTCACCTATTCTGACCTTTTGCCTTCTACCCTCGAGAAAATCATTTATCCAGTAAACCACTCTCCGATCGATATTCATGTCCCATAGCTTTCCAATTAATCTATCATGAGGAACTGTGTCAAACGCTTTTGAAAAATCAATTACTACTGCGTCAACTTCCTCTCCTTCATCTATGGCTTCAGCAATATCTTGACACAACGCAAGAAGCTGTGTCTCACACGAGAAACCACTCCTGAACCCATGTTGGTTTTTAAAAAGCCAATTATTTGCTTCCCAAAACTCTCTTATATAATCAACTATGACTCTTTCCATGACCTTACACACAACTGAAGTTAAACTAATTGGTCTATAATTTTCTACATCTGTTTTATTTCCGCCCTTATAAATAGGTACTACCGTTGCCAATTTCCAGTCATCAGCTACTTGAGAGTTTTGGAGTGATATATTAAACAATTCTCTGATATATGGAATTATTTCTACTAAACCAAATTTTAATATTTCACTTGATATATTATCTGGTCCTCTTGATTTATTGTTACCAATCTTCAAAATTTTCTTCATTATGTCCCAATCTCTTATCATAATTGACTTCGTGGAAGATGCAGCCCTTCCATGTTTCTGACCTCTCGATCCCGAGTGGTAATCTTTGGGAGTCAAGTATTTACTTTCATCCCCAAACATACTAGCAAACCAGTTACTAAATTCATTTGCAATCCCTTCATCGTCTAGGATTATCTCCCCATTATTCCTCTTGATCGTTCTAATTTCCTCTGAGCTATCCTTACGTCTTCTGATATATTTAAAAAATTATCATTATTATTAGAGCATAGCATATTAAGGAGATAACTTTCTTGAGCTCTTCTTTTTCCCTCGTTAGTTCCGTTAGTAATTTCTTATAATTAATTCCATATTCTACCCCTTTATTCTTATCTTTATGTGCTTTTCTAACTTTCTTTTTCAATACTCTCACTTTTTTATTATAATACTCCGGGTCGGACTTTAGACTTAGTACTCTTTTGGGAACAAATTTATGCATTCCTTCAAATAGTATAGTCTTAAAATTATCCCATATTTCCTGCACCATTTTTCCTTTCCCAGTCCAGCTCGGAAAGTTTTCGTGTAAGTGATTCAAAAAACCCTATCGCCTTTTTTATATTGCCAGATAATGGTTTTAGGTACTATATTATGCGTTTTATGAAAACCCCATTCTAATTCTAAACATACCGATTTATGATCACTTATTCCTGGCATTGTTTCCACACTTAAGAACAACTCATTAGGTCTTAACATGAAAACATCCAACAAATTACCTTCCCTAGTAGGCTCTTCTACTACCTGCGAGAAACCCTCTTCTTGGGTCAGATTGTTTATCAGTTCCTGTGCCCTCCCACCTCCCGTAGTTCCACCTCCCCACTTAACTTTCGGAAGATTCAGGTCACCCGCAATTAAGCAATTTGAACGACCAGGATTTTCTGAAAACAACTCGTTCAAGGTCTCTAACAGGTACATATTGCACCCTGGACTCCTATAAGCTGCAATGATATCTAAAATTTTATGGCCCCTCTAGCCACTTAACCGTACACACATCATTTCACAATCCTTCCTAACCCATTCAAGAGCACTCGGTAAACCTTCCTTTACGCAGATGAAAATCCCACCACCACTAGAATCGCGATCTCTCCTGTACGTCATAAAATCTTTAGGGAATATTTCATTTGTCAATAAATCAGTTTTTAACCATGATTCAGTCCCAATTATTACATCCGGTTTGCATGTTGAGAACTCATTTATCTTATTTAGCAAACTACGAGAGTTGACCTGAAGGACTCTTAAGCCCTTACCTGAGTCAATTTTTTGCTGCCTTCTTAACGGCACCACTAATTCCGCCTCGCGTCTTCCCACAACCCACATAGTTTCACCTCTGGGAGTGTCTATGTCAGTTTTCACCTTCCCTCATACAATGTCATCTCCAGTTATTCTAGTTTCCCTGCCCCTTAAATTTATTAATGACATCACTGAAAAGTTTCCCATTTTAAATTATCCATCCCTATTCAAATGCAATCCGTCTCTTGCCAAGTCACTCTCTTTGACCCAGTAATTTGGATCCACAAAACAAACACCTTGCGTACTGCAAACCCAGTCAATCCCCTTATTGATATGGTTGTAATGATAAATGAAATTAATTTTTTTGTGAACTATCAAATAATATAGAAAATAAAAAATATATATCACAATATATATAACAACCATATTGTGACCTAGTTTGCCTATGACCCTTTCACTGAATGCCAGATATTTGTGACCCAATTCTTTTTATACCAACATAAATTTTCTTTTCGTCTTCCATTAATGACCCTCTCCTTAACTAATTAAAAACTGTCAATATTCCTCTCTTGTCTGGCTGTATGCAATATTGTTGTGCATGATATTCCATTTGTTCATTGTTGTATAGTAACTGAATATATATTAATTGTTACCATTTCCTACTGTACTGTATTAATATCTGTAAATTAATCATATTTAGTGAACTTCATTGAAGTTGGTTCATATTTAAATAAATAAAAAAAAATTCATATATTCAAGAACATATAGATACAATTAATAAGAGATTTTTATTGTTAGATATCAGAATTACTATAATATTAATGAGTACTGTTGCATTGTATATGTACTTGTAATATGAAATGTTGATTACCTTTTCATCAGTGTTTTTCTGGCTTGTTTAGTGTGAATGGGAATTCATTTTTATGGGTCCAATTTTATTAATTATTAATGCTCTGATCTCGTTATTATACAGCCTGTTTGGTTTATAACATGAGCCCACATAATAAAAAGGCACTGTCATTGAATATTATTTTTAAATTAAATGTATGCCATTTAAATGAAACTCGTGTCTTTTTTAATATGATTTAAAAAGTAAATATTAGCAAGCTTGGGAATAATTTTAGAACAGGAAAAATTTTTGCTATGACCAGGAATCAAACCCAGGCCTTCAACTTGCCAGGCAGATATTCTACCACTGAACTATCATAGCAGATTATTTCTTCCGTTTCTGAATGAGGGTGTTTTTCTTAGTTGGCTCTGGGCTAGCCAAGCTAGTATTATTCCTTTATATAACAAAAAAATTTATTTGAGTTAAAAATTAGGATGCGTGTTATACGAGGGTATATAATCTTCCTATTTTCATTTGACCTCATATTTCCACAATTTCGGCACAGTAATTACTGCCAGGGTATCCTCATATTTTTATTGGTGATTTTTACGAAAAGTAAAATAGATAATAGTAAAAATTTATTAACTAATTCTATAAACATAAATTAATTAGATATAAAAAGAACAAATTCAGTATTTATTTATTTTAAAAGCCAAGAAGTTCTTCGTCACTGCACCATTCTTCTTCGATGTTGTTATCGGAATCGTCATCTTATGCATGACGTCACCCTACACCGGCGCCCAGCCTGGTGGTGAGGTACTGGTACTACTTACAATTAGAAACAATGACAGCTGATGCCTTTGAGTACGCTGGAAGTTGATGCTTCTTGTAGAACTAAATAAAGTTATCGTTCCCTACCTTTCTCTCAGCATTCATACGTGATTTATTCTTGATTCTTCGAGTCTGTAGTTAATTATGGTTATTTGCTATCGTGTTTACGTGCTCCAGTGTGTTCTAATAAGGGTAAAACTGAAGCTTGGGTGAACCCGTCCACCTCAGGCGTGACAAAAACGTTTGTAAAAAACATAGGATTATCGTCATTCCTTCATTTTATTAGCTCAAATAATGTCATATGCCCTACTATGAAATTAATATAATTGGATTTATTGTGTATATCCTAATATCATCTTGTAAGTAAACATAGAGTATTTAATGATTGAGTTAGCTGACGTTCTTTTGGAACGTTATTCGAAAATTTCATTTCGCACTTTCATTATGTTACCAATACACAATACCAATAATTTGATCATTGCTTTAGAACACGTTACACCATCTACTTTATTCTGGAACGGTAACACTAAAAAAAATCTGTGCGCACTATACGCGGGTATATAGAAAAATCATAGATTACGAGGCTGAAAACCCCCCTGCGCGTTATACGAGGGTGCGCATTATACGCGGGTATTTACTACATGTGTTTTTCCATGAAAATTTTAAATTTGCACATACATGCACTACTCAAAACAAAAAAAGTTTTAATTTTTAAGTACCCTATTTTTCGGCATATAAGACGCACCAGGGTATAAGATGCACCCCGGTTTTTAGAAGATTTTTCAGGAAAAAGTATTTTAGTTCACCAAGACAAAGGGTCACGTCTTGTATTATTTCCAACCATGATTAAGTCTGTATCCTACAACATTTACAGAAAATATTCCAGCATGATAACAGTTGAATATAATGTTTTAGATAAACTTAATTCATAAAATAAACAGGGATGATCTAAAACATAAATAATTATAATACTTCAAGACTTGTATAGCTAAATGTGCCATGTGTGAACTCCCTGATTAAAAAGACATTCTTCTACTGTGCTATTGATGGCATTGAAGGTCACACAAATAGTGAAACAATTTTAACTTTCTATCTGGAACCATTTGCTCAGAATTTTAATTTGAACATTTTGAAGGCCATCACCTGCCGCCCACCGATTTCTTCAATAAATTTCTTTGGCAGCGTAATAAATAATGGCATCGTACAGGGGTGGACTGGCCTATAACCTTCTGGTGCAATCATCAGGTCGGTAAGGCAAAGGGCCGGTCTGTTGAAACTTATATATTAATTTCTTATCAATTAGTCATTCTTTTCCATGATAAAATTTTCTCTTAATTATATTACTTGATTTTAAATAAGATTTGATCCACTCTCCGCTAATAGTGTGATGGGAGGGGGGAGGTGACCGTGTGTTCTTCACAAATTACCATGCCATTTTTAGGCTGGTTTCCATAGAAAACATAGCCTTATGAAATGATCCTGTCTGTGTGTGTGTCCCCTACTAACAACTTTTGCATCAATGGACTGATTTTCATGAAACTTGGTATGCAGTTCATGCTACCAGGGCCTAACTCCAGGTTATATTTTATTTGGCGAAGACTGAAGTCCCGGGTTTGATTTCAGGAATGTTTTTCCCTATTTGTTTTACATAGTAAGTCTGAAATCCATCATGCAGAGATGTTTTCTTTAATACTTTAAAATATCTTAAAATTGTGATATTGGAGCGAGGTTTGTACTGTTCTAAGGGGAAAAGAATGTAGATTATAATTCTTATTGCAGAATTTTGGTAATTATCGTATTTTCTTGAATTTCTGCTAAAACATAGCGTTTTTGCATTTTAAATCACGTTTTATTGGATTGTTGCCATGGAGACAATTATTACCGAATTCGGCTTCATCATAGACGAGTGAACAAATGTGTTATATTCTTTTCCACTCGACTACCCTTCAGCAATGGACAGTTGATCCATACATATTAGCGTATAAACAGTAACATTTATTAAATTCGTTTATTTAAAAAACATGCAAAATAAGTCAGAAAGAGATTTTGACATTGTTTTTTAGTATTTTAAAACTGATAATGCTCTATTAATTTGTTTCCAATTATTCTCTATCATTGATAAATTATGAACTACAAGTGGTATTTATGGTATGAGAATTCCTTGGAATGACTAACACATACTGAAACATTTCCTGTCAATATAAGTAATCAATTCGGGATGTCAACTTTGGGAAGCCAGCCTGCATTTGTCCTGGTTTGGACTCCTTGTCAATATCTCGCAGTCGGCCCCTGGCATCGCATACACCCTGCAAATTTCAGTCTTATATCTTTTAGCATTAGCTTGCTATTTTTATGTGTTTCAGGGAAGATTTCAATATTGTCTTAATTAAACATTTTAATGAATATTGTTCATCTGGATTGCCTTTCCGCCAACTGTATTTCAAATGCTGTTATCTTTCAACTGATGTGGTCTGCAGTGCTGATACTGCCTTATAAAATGGTTAGAGTTGGGCAGGGCTTAACCTATTCAAACCACTGATATTATCATGAATGCTTATCAATATTGTGACCAGATTTCAACTTTGAGAAAAGAGTACAAACTGGTTTTAAAAAAAGGACAAAATTTGGTATTAAATGAAGTTTATTAGAAATTTAGAGACATTTTAATTCTATTCTAGGTCAAAGTATTTTATCACAGGTAACTAAAAGATATTTCATATAAACTAACCATTTTTTGACAAATAAAAACAGAACAAGCTGACCATTTCAATTGATTAATACAGGTTTATAAAATTCACTGAACTGATCATATTTTTCAGAGCTGCTCACTTTATTCAGCGATTCTTTATCATTATTTATAAAATCATAGAACTCAACACAACAAATGTTTAACATTATATCTAGCTATTAAACAGCCTTTTACTGATTCTACTTCCAAACAATTCCTATTGGTGTAGCGAGAATCAAATCAGAAGGGGCAATAGAGGTAGCAACAACTTAACATACAGGTTATGTTCTCAAAATCACATACGTTAAGAGGATGGCAATTACCATATAAACACATTACCCATTTCTGGCAATTGCAAATGATGCAAATTGCTATATGAATGTTCAACATCATAGCTGCCTACTGTTATACATAGCAGTATTAAGGAAAACTTGTTTAAATTTAGGGTATCAGACTCGAATCCAAAACTTAACCGTATCCAATTTTTTGTTTAGAAGTTAAGGGCCCTAATAAATAGGCTGCTAGTTTGAATTTAATCTGCTCATTCACATATATGCCTAAATATTTCATGTGACACCAGCATCAGGGAAATGAATTGATTTATTAAAAGGATCTACCTAATACAGATGCCTTTCTCCAGAAAGTTTTAATAGCTGTATGAAGATTTCTGTTAATCTTAGTAATACATTTTGAAGAAAGAAATCTGAAAACTCTTTTATAGCCATAGAAAATGCTACACTAGGTAATGTTTTCATCACAGCATCATACACACCTGTTCATAGCTATTTTCAGGGAGGTTCCATTTAAGCCCATGTTGACAATGTGGCCAATTTGTTGTAGTATGGAGCTTTACCTTCAAGTTGTTTTTGTAAATTAATAATTGGTGCCAATTATTCTTCTAAATATTATGTATAATTATTCCTTTGGAATAAAACATTCAATTATATCATCGATTTCTACTAATTTTTGCTATCATCAAAAATACTGATTGGGAACTTGTGTTCTAAATAACTTCATTTGATTTCTGCAGTGAAAGTGTTAAAAATTAAAATTTCGGTTTGTTTGGGATGCAACACGAATTTGAAAAAAATCATTTGGAGGGTAGTAATCTGGTAAAAATGGAATAAAACCCAAAAAATCCACACCCTAGTTATAACAGACATGTTGAAAACCTACTATTCACTTCCTTATTCTTTCCTTGCTTATAACCACTTTCTGACAAAAAATACAGGCATACCCCGATTTGTGCATTGATTTATGTTGTTTTGACTCAAAGTTATGTAATTTGACATCCAAGGCTCTTTAAAGTTCTCCTTGCCAACTTCATGAAGCTGTTACCCGATTAAAATGACAAATAGAAATCTATTACTAGCACTATCTAAATACAGACTTTTTTGTGATTACGGAGAATGTCATTTTAGTGAAATTAGTATGATGCTCCATCATAGTAAATGTCATTCTGAATCTGATTATGTATATTATAATTTTCTAAAAATTCAGGAAAATTATTTAATATTAGAGATATAAATAATAAATTCTATGCTCTCGGGCCAGACTATCAAGGCCAAAATTGTTTTTGAAAATATAATACATGCGCCCAATATACAAATCTTGGCTATTACAGTATTCATACCGAGCCTGCTCCCAATACAATACATATCTTCTAGGACAGGCTTATGATAGCCACTAAAGAGAAGCATACCAATAAAAGATTTGACTTCATCATGATTCAATGAAAAAGTAGGATATATTATTTAGTAGCATACAACATACTTTGTTTAATAAGAAGATCTAAAACAGATTCAGATATAAACTTCTCAAAAATTTACACTTGTTTTATTTTTCAAAATTATCTTTAGGTGCTGAATTTGTTTTACAGTAATTAGGAATCCACTTTTTCCATTTGATGTAATTGCTCAAAATGCTGTTGTGGATACCATATGATTTGATGCAGAAGAAGGGTCTGGTTGAGAAGTTTCAATAGAAGGCTCAATGAATCTCCTTTTATGATGTTGAGAAGAGATATGATCTGGTTCTTCATGCTCAATGTCACTTTGAACATCTGCAAATATTTGTGCAGTATCTTCATGGCCAAAAACAACTGAATCATTAACTTGATTTAATAATTCTGAAGTATCAGCTAAATCACAAGTTTATGCTTTCCAAATCATTTTCCATTACAAAATCTTCTTTGGCAAAGGGTCAGGATTAAGAGGAATAACAGAAATTTCTATATTATAAGGTTTTTCTTTATGCAAGCTTATTTCATCTAAGTATTCACCGACCTTGTCAAGAGTTAGGCTTTTCTGGCAACCAAAATTAGACTTGAAAAAATAAATATTTGCAATATAATACCTTTACTATATAGGACAGTAAATCAATACCATGTTATGCCAATATCCCACAAGTAGGATGTTTAACAAACAAACATTATAAAACATGCTCGATTATTATTCCAATTTTTTTATATGATTTGCTGCAGGAGACAAAAAACATCAATCATATCCTAAAAATAAATGAAAAGTGTGGAGCAGTAACTTTGTAAGTATTTTTACTCGTGCTCAGAGATACCACTTCATTATTTATAATCATAATCATTTTCACCATTAATAAAATACATGTATTTCAAATAGGTTTCATCAATAATATAAATAAAAAAGTACAAAAATATGTATACACAAGTAAATATATTCATTATATACACTAAAATATAATATCCATTGAATGTTCAAAGAATTCATTAACAGAATAAAGTGATTTGTCAACAAGCGAACTAAGAATAACTGTTTTAAATTTAACCAGAGAAATCTTCCTGGCAGCATCAGGAAGTCTATTGAAAAACTGTATTGAAGAAGAATTATAAAACTTAGAGAGGCTTCCAACCTGACACAGAGGATTATTAATTTGTCTTTGAATCTTGTATTATGATAATGGAAATCAGATTGGGTAGAGAAAGATTTGAGATTTTCTTTAACATAAATTATATTTTCATAAATATAACAACTAAACACTTAAAATTCTGTTTAGTAAATAATAGTCTACAATGTTCTCCAGAAGAAACATCTGATTGATAATATCCTTAAGGCCTTTTTTTGAAAAATAAAAATATTTAACAAATGAGACGTGCCCCCAAAGACGAACTCCATACATTATGTGGCAATGGAACAAAGCAAAATAAACAGCTCTAAGATACTGGTCAGATATGAATGGCTTCAATTTGCTTAACATATACAACACACGTGCAAGTTTTTTATTAATCATGTCTATGTGGTCACTTCATGTTAACCTAGAATCAAGCATAAAATCCAAAAGTTTCGCTGTATTAACTGTCATAATCACAGGACAGATCGCTTAAGGAAAAATAATACTTTGAGTTTTACAAATATTAAGCAGTAGCTCATTTGCAGAAAACCAATTTATAACAGTGTCTAGAGTTTCCAATGAATTAGATAAAGAAATATTTACATCTTTATTATGATCAATTAAGTATTATCATCTGCAAATAACAAAATATTAGAAGTAACACTGTTTGGAAGGTCATTAAGAACAACAGAGGCCCAAGGACCGAGCTCTGAGGAACGCCAGATTGAATTTCCAAAATACTGGATTCCTGGTTATTAAAGAACACAAACTGTTGCCTATTGGTTAGATAAGACTGAAAGAGAAGAAGGGCATCACCCCTAATACCATAATATTCAAGTTTTAAAAATAAAATTTCATGTGATATACAATCGAAAGCTTTTGTGAGATCACAAAATGTAACTGTTGTGAATTCCTTATCTTCAAAAGAAGATATAATGTTGTTTAAAAGAGATTCAAAAGCAGAAGTAGTAGACATTCCAGATCAAAAGCCATACTGCATAGGAGAGAGGATATTGTTATGTTCCAAGAATTTATATAATTGATTAAACATTATAGTTTATATATATATATATATATATATATATATATATATATATATATATATATATATATATATATATATATATAACTAATATTTTCTTTTGGAAAATATCTCATAGTACCAGTCAATAAATAAATGCCTTAAGTTTTAAAAATATTAAATTAAAATAGCCAAAAAAATATAAAAAGTTTAATCCCATAAGTGGGATAATGGTGATTAATGGGTTAATTATGAATGAACTGACTGTTAGCATTAACAATAACATGACATCATCATGCTGCTGCCTGACAACAGGCTTCAGCTGAATTGCTGTCTCCATCTCTCTCTCTCTCCCCAGAAGCCTCCTTTATAGAGGATAAGTACTATATTCCGGCTTTAAATTATCTAATATTCCTGTTCTTTTTCTCCCTCTTCTTCCACTAATTTTGCCTTCTAAGATCATCCTTTGTAAACACTGTCTTCTCAATATTTGCATTATCCAATTTGCTTTTCTTTTTTTCTTCTCCAACCATTTCCAATACTTCTTCGTTTCTCTTCCTCTCTGCCCATTTGACTTGCATCATCCTCATTCCTACCCACTTCTCAAAACTTTCTAAATATTTTTCCTCCTTTCTCCTTACCATCCACATCTCTGCGCCATAAAGAGCTATGCTCCACATGTAGCATTTCGCTAATTTCTTCCTCGTTTCTAAATTTATCTTCTTGCTTGTAAGAAGCTCCTTCTTCTTGTTAAATGCTGCTTTTGCCATCGCAATCCTACTTCTGATGTTCTGTGTACTACTTCCATCATGCACTAAAATACTGCCAAGATATTTGAAACTACTTACTTGCTCCAATTTTTGGCCATTTACCTTTACATTTCATTCTTTATGTTCCTTTGAAATCACCATGACTTTTGTTTTTTAGGCATTGACCTTCATTCCATATTGTTGGCCAACCTCCACTAGTCTGTCTGTCATCCTCTGAAGTTCTTTCTCATCTTCTGCTATTAATCCCTGATCATCTGCGTATTTAATGATGGTAATACTTTAACCTACTATCTTAAATCCTTTCTCTTCCATTAACGCTTCTTCTGTTAATGTTTCTGCATAAATATTAAATATCGCTGGACAAATAGGACATCCCTGCCTCACTCCTCTCTCTATTGAAGTACTTTCTGTTTCTTCTCCTTCAACCCTGACTCTAATCTTTTGATCTAAGTAAAGGTTTTTAAGCAATCTTTTATCTTTCAAATATATTCCTATTTTATTTAAAATAACCAACATTTATCCCATTTCACTCAATCAAAAGCTTTCTCCTGATCTACAAAAAAATAGTAAATATCCTTATTGACTTCTAGCGCTCTTTCTATCATCATCCTCATACATCCTGTGGCATCTCTAGTCCCTCTTCTGAAACCAAACTGATTTTCGCAGCTCCTTTTCTATTTTACATTCAATTCTTTTGGTTATTATTCTGGCTATAACTTTAGCTGTATGAGGAATTCAACCAATAGTTCTGTAATCCTTATAACTTTTTGCATTGTTCTATTTCTCCAGTGGTACCAAAACAACATCTAAAAAATCTTCAGGCCATATGCCAGTATCATATACTTGGTTAAAGAATTTTGTGAGTTGCTTAACTGCTTTCGACCCCAAAACCTTAAGAACGTCCACTGGTATATCATCACTCCCAACAGCCCTCCTTCTTTTCATGCCATCAATTGCTCTTTTAACTTCAGACTCAAGAATACTTGGTCCTAGCTGGTCTTTTTCCACATCCTCTTTTTCATCTAATTAAATATTTTCTGGCTTGCCTTCTTTATCATACCAAACCTCAATGTATTTTTTCCAGACACTCCTTACATCATCAGTCTCCATGACTATTTTACCCCTTTTGTTCATGATTCCTTTGCATCCTATCTTTCTTGCCTTTTTCTTGAAGAGTTCCATTGCTTTGCTATACATGAGGTCTGTTCTACAAATTCTTGCACACTCGACAATTTCCTCGCATTTGTCATTTATCCGCTGTTCTCTTGCTTTATCTGTTTCCCTTCTTAAAGCATTATTTAACTCCCTGTACTTTCTTTGGTCTTCTTCAGTGTTTATGTTCTTCCACTTTCTCTTCTCTTCCATTTTTTGCAACATGGCTGCTGTGATCCAGGGTATCTTGTTTCTTTTACCCATTATCTTTCCTACCTTCTTTTCCAAACATCTCTAATATTGCTATGGATGTACCTCCACTCCTCATCTACATTGTTCCTATTTTCTTCAGCTCTCTCCCCCAACCTTTCCTCCAGCTCAGTCATGATAGCCTCCTTGTTCTTAAAGAGTTCCTCTAAGTTCCATTTCTTGTTAACTCTTATGTTTCTCTTAACGCTTTTCAGTCTACATTGTGTCTTTGCCACCAAAAGGTTGTGGTCGGAATCGATATCTGCCCCTGGTAGTGTTTTCAAATTTTTAACGCTATTTCTAAATCTTTCATTGACTAGTATGTAATCTGGTATCGTCTCCGATCTCCTGGGCTTTTCCATGTGTAAAGTCTCCGCTGGTGGTGCTTAAACCATGTATTACTTAAAATCAATCTATTTCTATGGCAGAATTCCGTAAGTTTCTCCCCCCTTTCATTTCTCTTCCTTAGTCCATATTTTCCCCCTATGTTATCTTCCTGTCCCTCTCTGACTACACTGTTCCAGTCTCCCATTACTATGGTGGTGATCCTTCCTTTTCCCTCCTCCAATATCTCCGTAATCTGTTCATACATTTCATCTACTTCATCATCACCAGCATTAGTTGTTGGCATATACACTTGAATTATAAGCATTTTCACTTGTTCCATCGAAGTTTTATGGCTATTGATCTATCATTAATTGTCAATACCTTGTTAATTCTTTCAGCTATCTCACTTTCCTTTTTCTCTCCTCCCAAGTAAATAATCTTAAAGTTGTCTGAATTTATCTCATCTTCTTCTTCACTAAGACCTAATATACATACATTTTTCCTTCTCATTTCACTTTTTAATTTCTCTAGTTTACTCCCTGAATTCATAGTCCTAACATTCCATGTGCCTATTCTTAATTTCTCACCACTTGCTTTCTTCTTATTAATGTTACATTTCCTCTGTGCATCCCCTAGGGTAGTCCCCACCCAGAGATCTGATTGGGGGACTATTTTACCTCTGGAAAATTTTACCCCAGAGAGATCCATAGAGGTATTTTCAGCTTTTCAGCCTATCATGGAAAATATAATGATATTGTTTCCCCTTGCTTTCCTCATCACAGTTTCACAAGAGTGATTACCCAACTGTAGCTGTTCAAATTCACATGATCACCACCTAAAGAGGTACTGTGCAAGCTGCTGCCCTTGCATAGGGGGATGTAAAACCCCCAAGATTGCTTCTTAGTCTGACTCTTCCCCTCAGACCTTTCCAGCTTGAGTGGTCCTACCAGGAGAATTATCTCCCACCGGCATAGGTCTTTGGCCTGTAAGAGTACACAAATCCTCCCACCTCTGTAAGGTTATGCAGTCCATAGGGAGGGAACATGACATGTACCTACTAAATTTATTTCAAGTATAAAAATGCAGCAAAAAACAAAAATATGTATTCAAGCATGGGAATAGCATAACGAATTTCCTGTGATGACTTATTGTAACATCTATATCCTGATTATGATAATATCCTATACTTAATTGTTACTGACTGTAGTATCCTATCTTCAATATTGTTAATTTAGTAAAATATCTATATTAATAAAAGTGTTAAAATGGGATTATGTGTGGATTCATTGCCTGGGATGTGTGGAATGATCAGATAATTTCTATTGCCCATATAAGTTAACAGGTAAAAATAGATTTTTCAACCTACTGGCTTTTACTATTTTGTAAATTATGATTACAAAGAATGGACCTACGATCTTCAGAACTGGACAATTTTAAAGAAAAATAAATAACGTTACTTATTCTTATCATCACATTTCTCCTACGATTCGAAATCACTCAATTTATACATTTAAATCATATTATTGGTAAAATTTAAGCTCTTTAATGATATGTTGCCTTGTTGTGTCATCGTTAAATCTCGAGATTGTATTGTTGTCTCAATCCTTATACTATATATGCATAAGGAAAGCATGCTTTGAATGCTGTAATACGAGAGAGGGAGGGAGAGAGATAGATACATAGATAATGGTCTTTATTAGGGTGAGATACTGGGAAGTCTATTTCTCCAGAGAAGGAAAGAGGGGGAGAGGGTGGAAGAGATAGATAGATAATCATCTTTATTCGGGCGAAATTTAGACCATAAGGTCCATTCTTACATTTAACCCTTTGTCAATATAATAAATACAAGAAAAAGAATAAAAAAAGGTATAACAAAATACATTATATAAACATTATGTACCTAAATCATACAAAGTGAAATGATAAAATTTAATACAGATTTGTGTTTGTGGGGAAAACCTAGGTAAAAACAGACATGTCCTCCCTAGTAAAACTCACGTAGGAAAACACCCACTAAGAAGGGGGGTGTGAAAAACCTGCGAAAACCCTAGATAGTGTACATATGGTAATACAAAACTACAACATTAAATAGAAAGGAGTATGTACAGTGGGAGAGTTCGTATATACAGCGTAATTATATACCGTCATAAAAAAGTACACGTAAAGGTAATAACGTAATGTAAGCAAGAAATATACAAGTATACAGAATGAGATGAAATATACATGAAATATATACAATGAATGAATATAGAGAATGTTGTTGGGGCATGCATATTATAAGAAAGCAGAAAATTATATAAAATACATAAATAATATAATACAATATAAAATAATATAAAACAATAGCAAAAAAATAAAAACAACACAAAAAAATACAAACAATAGAAGAAAGAATATATATATAAACAATACACAATATATAAAAACAATACAAAATTATATTAATAAATACAAAATAATATAAGACAATACAAAAAAAAACTTGAGTAAGGATAATTTATGGGGAGTGTAAAGAGATGATTAAGGATTACTTTGTTGTTTTAGAAAGTGAGTGACACAGGTGCGTTTGAATGAGTTTAAAGAGGGAGATGTTTTAAAATTCTCATTTAAGTTATTCCAGAGTCGGCAACCAGAGACTTGAAAGGATTTATTGTAGATGTTCGTCCTGTGATGAGGAATAAGGAGGTTATTCTTGCCTCTAGTATCATGCTTGTGTACTGTATTGATTTCATTGAAGAGGGAAGAGAGATAGTCAGGTTTGTTATAAGTAAGGATTTTGTACATTTGCATCAGGGTATGTAAGTTTCTTCGAGCGTCAAGTTTGAGCCATGAAAGATTATTGTATTGTTCGCTAATGTGGTCACTCTTTTTAAGGTCACCGATGAATCTCATGCAGGAGTTTTGTGTGCATTGAAGTTTTAATGCCAGTTCACAGGAGAGATCATTATAAACAACATCACAATAGTCAAAGTGAGGAAATAGGAGTGTGGTCACTAAGAGTTTACGTAAGGAATTAGGTAATAAGTTTTTGAGTCTTTTGAGAGAGTGCAAGGAGTTGATGGTACTACAGATTTTATTGGTATTAGGAGCCCAGGATAGAGTTTCATCTACTATGACACCGAGGTTGACTACTGATTTTTGAAAATGCAATGTGGACCCCTCTAGCGATAGAAGTGGAGATTCGCTATGATCTATGGAAGCAAATAATTTGGGGTAACCGATAATAATAGATTGACTTTTTGCGGGGTTGATAGATAGTGAGGAAGAGAGAGATAATGGCCTTTATTAGGGCGATATTGATATTAGGAAGTCTATTTTTCCAAAGAAGGAAAGTGGGGGGGGGGAGGGCAGGATAATGGGAGAGAGGAAGAGAGAAAAGGAGGAAGAATGGGATGTGCCTTAAATTTAATACTTAATCCAGGCATACCGTCATATTTGGTGCTCATACTACATTGATATGATTAGTAAGGTGACCAGATATTTTTTTCCAAAAGGGAGGACAGATCCCGTTTTTTTACAAAATGTAAAGACAAAGGGAGGGAAAAGAAAGGAGAAAGGAAGGAAACATTTCATGACAGAAAAACTGTTTATATGCTATCTTTCATATTTTTTCAAACAAACTAAAGGTTGTAAAAGAACATACATTACAATAGTCTCATGACATGAAATTTTTTGTTTTAAAAAAATGCTGTAAGCTTTCAAGGAAAATTATAATTTTAGATACCATTTTTCACAGTGAAACACTAAAATTACATAATGACAAATCGTATTGAACGAATTTCAATTTCAGAAGTTCAAAGGTGAATTGTACAAATTTTAAACGTAAGTGTTCATTAATTATGTGTTTTACATATTCGCCCTCCCTAAGGACTGCATAACCTTACAGAGGTGGGAGGGTTTGTGTACTCTTACGAACCAAAGAGCTATGCCGGCGGGAGATAATTCTCCTGGTAGGACCATCCAAGCCGGAAAGGTCTGAGGGGAAGAGTCAGACTAAGAAGCAGTCTTGGGGGTTTTACATCCCCCTGTGCAAGGGCAGCAGCTTGCACAGTACCTCTGTAGGTGGTGATCATGTGGATCTGAACAGCTACAGATGGGTAATCACTCTGTGAAACTGCGATGAGGAAAGCAAGGGGAAACTACCTCATTATATTTCCCATGATAGGCTGAAAAGCTGAAATACCTCTATGGATCTTTCTGGGGTAAAATATTCCGGAGGTAAAATAGTCCCCCAATCGGATCTCCGGGTGGGGACTACCCTAGGGGATGCACAGAGGAAATTTAACATTAATAGGAAAGCAAGTGGTGAGAAATTAAGAATAGGCACATGGAATGTTAGGACTATGAATTCAGGGGGTAAACTAGAGAACTTAAAAAGGGAAATGAGAAGGAATAATGTAAGTATAGTAGGTCTTAGTGAAGTCCGGTGGGAAGGAGAAGGCGAGATAAATTCAGATGAATTTAAGATTATTTACTCAGGAGGGGAGAAAAAGGAAAGGGGAGTGGGGATTATAATGAGAAAAGAGATAGCTGAAAGAATTAGTAAGGTAGTGACAGTTAATGATAGATTAATAGCCGTAAAACTTCAGATGGAGCCAGTGGAAATGCTTATAATTCAAGTGTATATGCCAACGACTAATGCTGGCGACGACGAAGTAGATGAAATCTATGAACAGATTATGGAGATATTGGAGGAGGAGGGAAAAGGAAGGATCACCACCATAGTAATGGGAGATTGGAACAGTGTAGTCGGAGAGGGACAGGAAGATAACATAGTGGGAAAATATGGACTAGGGAAGAGAAATGAAAGAGGGGATAAACTTGTGGAATTCTGCCATAGAAATAGATTAATTGTAACTAATACATGGTTTAAGCATCACCAGCGGAGACTTTACACATGGAGAAGCCCAGGAGACCAGAGACGATACCAGATAGATTACATACTAGTCAATGAAAGATTTAGAAATAGCATTAAAAATGTGAAAACACTACCAGGGGCAGATATCGATTCTGACCACAACCTTTTGGTGGCAAATATACAATGTAGACTGAAGAGCGTTAAGAGAAACATAAGAGTTAACAAGAAATGGAACTTAGAAGAACTCCTTAAAAACAAGGAGGCTATCATGACTGAGCTGGAGGAAAGGTTGGGGGAGAGAGATGAAGAAAATAGGAAGAATGTAGATGAGGAGTGGAGATACATCCATAGCAACATTAAAGATGTAATGGAAAAGAAGGTAGGAAAGATAACGGGTGAAAGAAACAAAAAACCCTGGATCACAGCAGCCATGCTGCAAAAAATGGAAGAGCGGAGAAAGTGGAAGAACATAAACACTGAAGAAGGCCAAAGAAAGTACAAGGAGTTAAATAATGCTTTAAGAAGGGAAACAGATAAAGCCAGAGAACAGTGGATAAATGAGAAATGCGAGGAGATTGTCGAATGTGAAAGAATTTGTAGAACAGACCTCATGTATAGCAAAGCAAGGGAACTATTCAAGAAAAAAGCAAGAAAGATAGGACGTAAAGGAATCATGAACAAAAGTGGTAAAATAGTCTCGGAGCCAGAAAATGTAAAGAATGTCTGGAAAGAATACATTGAGGTTCTGTATGACAAAGAAGGAAAGCCAATAAATATTGAATTAAATGAAGAAGAGGATGTGGAAGAAGATCAGCTAGGACCAAGTATTCTCGAGTCTGAAGTTAAAAGAGCAATTGATGACATGAAAAGAAGAAAGGCAGTTGGGAGTGATGATATACCCGTGGACGTTCTTAAGGTTTTGGGGTCTAAAGCAGTTAAACAACTCACAAAATTTTTTAACCAAGTATATGATACTGGCGTATGGCCTGAAGATTTTTTAGATGTTGTGATGGTACCACTGGAGAAAAAGAACAATGCAAAATGTTGTAAGGATTACAGAACTATTAGTTTAATTTCTCATACAGCTAAAGTTCTAACCAGAATAATAACCAAAAGAATTGAATGTAAAATAGAAAAGGAGCTGCAAGATAATCAGTTTGGTTTTAGAAGAGGAAGGGGGACTAGAGATGCTATAGGATGTATGAGGATGATGATAGAAAGAGCGCTAGAAGTCAATAAAGATATGTATTTTTGTTTTGTAGATTGGGAGAAAGCTTTTGACCGAGTGAAATGGGATAAGATGCTGGGTATTTTAAACAAAATAGGAATAGATTGGAAAGATAAAAGACTGCTTAAAAACCTTTACTTTGATCAAAAGATTAGAGTCAGGGTTGAAGGAGAAGAAACAGAAAGTACTTCAATAGGGAGGGGAGTGAGGCAGGGTTGTCCTATTTCACCAGCGATATTTAATATGTATGCAGAAACAATAACAGAAGAAGCATTGATGGAAGAGAAAGGATTTAAGATAGGAGGTGAAAGTATTACCACCATTAAATACGCAGATGATCAGGGCTTAATAGCAGAAGGCGAGAAAGAGCTTCAGAGGATGACAGACAGACTAGTTGAGGTTGGCCAACAATATGGAATGAAGATCAATACAGAAAAAACGAAAGTCATGGTGGTTTCAAAGGAACATAAAGAATTAAATATAATGGTAAATGGCCAAAAATTGGAACAAGTAAGTACTTTCAAATATCTCGGCAGTATTTTAGCACAGGATGGAAGTAGTACACAGGACATCAGAAGTAGGATTGCTATGGCAAAAGCAGCATTTAACGAGAAGAAGGAGCTTCTCACAAGCAAGAAAATAAATCTAGAAACAAGGAAGAAATTAGCAAAATGCTACATATGGAGCATAGCTCTTTATGGTGCAGAGACGTGGACGATAAGGAGAAAGGAGGAAAAATATTTAGAAAGTTTTGAGATGTGGGTATGGAGAAGAATGATGAAAGTGAAATGGACAGAGAGGAAGAGAAACGAAGAAGTATTAGAAATGGTGGGAGAAGATAGGATGCTAATAAAAACAATCAGGAAAAGAAAAGCAAATTGGATAGGGCACATATTGAGAAGACAGTGTTTACAAAGGACGATCTTAGAAGGAAAAATTAGTGGAAAAAGAGGAAGAGGGAGAAAAAGAATAGGAATATTAGATAATATAAAGCAGGGATATACTACTTATAGAGGTATAAAAGAGGCTTCTAGGGAGAGAGAGAAATGGAGGCAGCGATTCAGTTAAAACCTGTCTTCGGACAGAAGCATGATGATGATGACATATTCGAGAAAAATAAACCCCAACACGGAAAAGTTTAAACAAAGTTCAAAAGCAATTAAAATTGAAAATAATAGATTCAATCCTACAAATTGTTATTTATTCTAAATTATATCCTGATTGCTTGAAAATTATTTTATATAAGCCAATATTTATTGAAAATATATTTATTCAAAATATATATTTACTGAAACATATCTTTTCTCTACAGGGTGAAATATGTAGTATGTTTTTAAAAATGAAGTGTTTTCATTCTAATAATGACATGACTGTTTTGTATTGAAATATTTGTCATTTCTGTAAATTTTTTTCAAAAAATCGTCATTTTTATTTAACATTTCTGAGAATCGCTCGCAGCTATAATCCATGTTAACTTTTATCATTATGATTAAGGTCAATGTTTCCAAAGAAAGACTGCTCTTTACACAGTCCCACACATCATTAATTATCGAGAATACACGCTCTACACTTGCATTTGTCCCAGGTAAAAATAAAGATATTTCAACCAATATCTTTAAATTAATAAAAGGAAGATATTCAGTTTTTTTAAAACTGAAATATTTCCTCCCATATTTTGTAGACTTCTATTTTATTTTCAGACCATTCTGAAAACTTATTAGCTGAGCAGTGCTCATTTAGTCTCCGAACCTCATCAAACAGTATTGTCATCAATCTTTATGAGACACTTGATTTGCAATTTCACCGATTCTACCACTTTTTCCCACTCGATCGATTTTCTTAATAAAGTCCACTGAAAAAAATGTATTCCATCCAGAAATTTTGTCCATTTGATCAAATAATCAAGGCAATTTCTATAAAATAGTTGAACCTCGTCCGTGAATGCCCCTCTAACTGTTGGATTATTCTCTTCTAGTTTTTTCAATAAATTATCTGCATTTACTGGTCAACATTTCATATTTAATCTGGATTCCAATTGATCATTAAAACTGTGAAGAATTGACATTACTTCAGCTGCACATATTTTGTTCTTTTTAATTTGCTCTATATTCGACTGAAACAATGTTGCCTTACTATGCATGATATGCAGAGTAATTTCATCTAATGGATTTTCAAAAAAATCTTTTAGAAGTTTGGGACATTTATCTAAACTTAAAAAATGTAAGCTTAATGGTTCAAATAATTGAGTAACACGTTCAATGGCAGGTGTTAAAGCCAACCACCTGGTTTTTGAGTGACCTAATAATTTCTTATGCTCAACTGAAGCGACCTCACAAAATTTAGTTTGACTCTTTACTCTCACAGTGAAACGATGAAAATGTAAGTATATTTGTGGAAGGATTACTTCTATATCTATAGCCAGTTGACTTGAGAATACACAAATACACCAATTAAAAGAACGCGTGGCTTGAGTAAATGGAAGGACAATAGCAGAGAAATGTTCAAAAAGGAGGACATGGAAAGACAAAAGGTTTAGGGAGGACAGCGATTGAAAAAGGACTGTCCTTCCAAAAGGAGGACGTCTGGTCACCTTATGGTTAGAAATAAACGTTTCTGCCCCAAATTAACAAATATAACTTATATTTTGAGTATGTCCTACTTAACCTTAGGAAATGTCCATCATGAAAGGATGGCAATCCCAAGTACTACCCTTATTGTGATTTCTCAGACTCATCGGATAAATATAACTAATTGGCCTAAATGAAGTCTATCATGGAGTGAACTTGGGGGAAATTTCTTTCATGTTTGACGGTTATTTACATCAATTTTTATGTAACTGCAATTTTTCTGGGATTTGCTTGAAATTTCAAACAAATATCATCTCTAATTCGTGCAATAATGCAATAAATATACTAGGTCACAATGCTTGTATAGATCAAATCAATGGTCCACACAGTAAAATAAAAAATAATGCGAACGATGAAGCTTTTCACTAATCTTTTTCTCGTGGGGACGAAATCGCCTCCAGATCCTCTCAAAGTCACAAATAACGTCTTCAGTAGGGGGTTAAGCAAGGCGAAATTCTAGCTTTCTTCCAAGCAACTACAATTTAAGCGTCAACATTTTGAAATTAGTAAGTCTGGTTTTAATCATGCTCGAATTACCAAGATCACTATGTTAGCGTAAGAGGCTGAAACAAATTTACATAAACATGTACATTATAACAAATCAGAAATTTGCCTTTCTTACATCCTAACTTCGAAGAAGATTGGTGTGGCATCTATGAGCGAAGTCTGAAAAGATGTCAATTGTTTTGTAAGAGTCTCCATGAAAATTCGTTCGTTCTGGGCTTACCTGTGGAAGAAAGAATGGACGCACTAGTAAATTACGGCAGTGACGACGAAAGCAGTGACAAATACTTGGATACCAAGGTATTTATTTGAAATAAATTTCTAAACGTTTGTTTTCTATTGCTATTTACATTGGATTTACTATGGTGCGCAATTTTGTATGGAAGCCATTTTTGTTTCTTGAGTTTTCATTAGCTTAATAGTAACGGTTTCATACTATTTGGTATAGTCATCAATTTCTATTATACATTTTCCACAATTTCGTCCAATTTTGTGTAGGGATGTAGGAGCGATGAACCGAAAACGGCCGGGAAGTCGCTGAGTGAAATGGTTGAGGATGTCAATTACGACAACGTTCAAATGGACATGAGTGAGGTAGGAATGCAAGAGTAGGAAATGGTATTGGTTGGAAGGGTGGAAAGCTTTATTTTTTCACTTGGTTTGTGATTGCAGACGTAATGATTAATGTAATGCCTTCGGGTCAATTGCCTTTTGCATTTGTACGTAACTTTGAGGAAGTAATCTTGAGAAATAAGAAATGAATATTAAAAGCGCTAAAATTTGTGCCAAGTCTTAAGTTCCGAAAGCAATATTAACACAACTCTGTTATAAATACATCGTATGCATGGAACAGTGCTGACACCCGTCGTGAGGTCAGTTAAGTCGCTGCTCATCAAAACCGCAACTGGTGGTGATGTAAAGAGAGAAGGGAATTGGAAGGGTGAGTAAAGAAAAATAAAGGTCATGCAAGTAAGTTGAATATTTTAGTAATTTAGTACATAGAGCATAGTTTTATTATCTCTGTCATGATCTATGAAATGGTGTTTCAATTTGAGGGCAACTATTAAAGCGATAATTATAATGGCGGAGCAGCAGCATTTGTTATATTATGGTGTAAACTTTCAATTCCATTCTACTCGTGTAGTCTCATGTATGACAAAATTGTGTCGTAAACTGGGTGATATTGATCTTGTTGGTGTTACTTTACAAATATTTAGGCAAAGATTCAACTTGAAATGCATTTTTACTTACACAAAATTATTTTAAAAGAAGTTAAATAGATTTTGTGTAGGTGCCAGTGTATTAAGTCAAAGCTCAATTGTTCAGGAAAAGTTAGTTAGTTTTAAAAATGTTTTTCGTATTATAAATTTGACATATTGAATTGTCATTAGCACATGGATCGGGATGGAAATTTTATTATGGTATACAACAGTAAATACATGAGATGAAGATCTGCATGGATTTTTTTATATTTCCTGTAAGATATGCTCTTAAGAATTGATATGTTGTTGCCACATGTTGGGTTAAGTCAACGGTTTCCAAACATTACAAAGCTGTGCCCTCCCCTTCACTTAAGAAAACTAATCTTTGCAACCCCCTCTATACCATGTTCAATTACAGTTCATAAACAATATCTACTGGACATACAATTACCATTAATAAAGCCATCTTAAGGAAAGACACATGCAAACGATACGTCCTTGCCAATTGAGGGCTAGAATTTGGCTGCAGCACATTGTAAGTCTCAAGATGAAGTTGGTTAAATAGACAATAAATATACCTATGAGAAATCCTTTGCACCCTCCTCCAACCTATCCATCACTCTCCTCAAGGGGTGCATGCCCCACAATTTGGAAACCACTGTGTTAAGTGGTTGATGTAATTACAGACACAAAGTTTGAGACATGGATGAGTTTTATGAAGTTGTGACATTCCAGTACATCAACAACCGGTTTGATTGTCTTGCAAATTTCCTAATTTACAGGAGACGTTAAATCCTTTTGCTGCAAGAAAAATACAGTCCACCCCGATTATAATACAGCTCATTATTGAGCGGTACCTGATATTATGCAGGTGTTATTCAAGCTCTCAAGAAAAGTTTTCTTTCTCCAGATGGGCATGGGTTCATGATTTTACTAACATAGTTGCATTCCTGGCGTCACTACAGCAATAGTACGTAAACTTGTTTTCTTCTATTTCCCTCCACTGTTTTACATTAAGTTATCTCTATAATGTGGAGTAACTTTTTCCCCAATACACTATATTGAATGTGCACTGTATAAAGAACTGGTTTGACCAAACCAGTGCGAACCGTCAGAATGACACCACTGGTTTTATGAATATTTCATCTCCCTACATTCTTTTGGTGAAGGATACAATGAGATTTTATATGCAAAGACTTGTATGAAAGAAGAGTGTATATAAAGGACAGAACAAGTGGAAGATCCATCTTGTTCAATAGAAAACCTTCTGTTGTGTGACACTTTTATTTTCTTTGATAAGTTTAACTAACCATTGGCAGGTAAAGCATAGAATTGAACTACTGAAAGATTATTTCTTCTTTCTCTTGAGCATTTTGTTCATGCTCACTGTTGTGGTCATTTTAATTAAATGAATTTTATTTGCTTTAAGGTGCAAGCAAATATGCAGGTTTATTACATTAAACAGGATTACAATGTTAGTCTGAGGTACATCTTAAAATGTGTAATTTATTTCAGAACAAGATAACTCATTGTTGAATCTGATCAAAATCACTCTGTTTATAGCACTTTAATGTTAAATTAGAGGATTTTTTTATTTTATCAATTGATTCAAAAATACAAATCTTATCCCTTACATTCTTTATGATTTTTTAAATTATTGTTTTCTATTTATTTTAAAGTTAAACCTTTATCTTTTTATTGATTTTTCATTGTGATAACTGAAAAACTAATCAATTTTAATAGCTTTGAAATGAGCCACTTAACACTGAAAAAAAGAAGTGGTTTGAATGCCAATGATAAATTAAAGGAAAAAAGTCAATTTTTTTGCATTGCAATAATTGCATGTAGGTGTAAACATTTATTCTGTGCTTCATGTAAATTAAAAGTTTTATTTTGGCATATTTCCCACTCACCTTTGATTCCGGTATCATCTCACACCCCCCCTTCTTCCACTCAAACCTTTTTGCCCTCCTGTGACTCCTCGACTTTCTCTCCGCCTTTGCCACAGAAGAGCCAATGTCTCTCCAACACAGGAATCGGATGCGGGCCAGCGGCAGAGGGGTGGAGATGCCGGGAGGAGTAGCAGTGCAAGTAGTAGCCGTAGCAGCTCCACAGAGGATGAGGATGAACCCCCTCGTGTGAAGCCTCGCATTACAGCTGTCGGCACTCAGGATGCCAAAAGAGGGAAGGAAAGTCGTGATAAGGACGGTGGAAGCAGCGTTGGAAGCAGGCATAAGAGGCGAGAGGAGAGCCGAAGGAGCCCTGGGCAGAAGGAGGCATCGAGGCGCAGGCGGAAAGATAGAGCTGGCAGGAGGAGTAGAAGCAAAGATAGATCTGGAAAGTTCAGGGACTCAAGGTGAGGTACAAGTTTGCTCTAGACAAATTTGCTTGTGGTTTAGTATAGTTTTTTAGGTAGTAATTGTTTGTCACATTCTATGCATTATAGTCAGTCTGATGGTGATTAGTAGATTCATAGTGAGCTTTTAGAGTATAGGATATTTTATAAAAAATAGATATAAATTTTATTGGCTATTTATTATACATTTATTTAAATTTGAAGCATGTAACCAATATAAAATTGTTTTTTAAATAACTTTTATTAGTTGTAATGTTGCATTATTGATATTTGAAATTTGAGTCATAATTTTGAATTAGACCATTATTTCTTCTTCGTCAATGCTTCTATTTATTTAATTCTAATGGTAACCCCAACAAATTTTCATTATAACTTTGAAATTCTCTGCCATAAATCTTTCCTTTGAACATTTAAGATTCAAGTAAATGGAATCATTTGCTAAAGACATGTTTATACTGCTCATCACAAAATTTTCTTACAATGTTTTCATGAATTTCATAAGTGTGGCATATGTTTATCATGCAATATATGTGAAGCAATTTTGTATGACTTCATCTGCTCCAAGATTATTTTTATACCATAGTTTGTTTCTTTTGCTTTCAGTACAAGATGTGTGTGTGTGCTTGATTCGAACAGTGCTGTTACACGAGTGTACAATAAATTAAAATTTATCAGAAAATCAATTCATTACATTTCAGCTTGTAAGAATCCAATGCTTTTAAGTTAGAAATACATTTTTAATCCACAAATTTTTGTCCCCTTAAAATTGGAAGGACCACTCATATGTGTCAAGGCAAGTACCTTAGTAAAATACAAGGGTGCAAATACAAGTCTGTTTAAAAAGAAACCCTGTGACTTTCATGGTTCTTACATTAATACTCGGAAGCCAGAAGACTCCTTTTAGTATCATAAAATCTGATAAATCATGGCCGAAAGACCTCATATGGTGGTTGCTGTGATACAAAGTTGTTTCAACTCCATGTACTCATCCGTGGTAAAGAATTTTCATTGATATATATTAGGCATTTGTATTCATTTCAGTGCGATTAGACCATTACATTGTATGAACAAGTTATAAAGTTCATAACTGCACAATTTTTGTTTTCATTTGGACAGGCAAATCTCTCACATAGGACCTAAGAAGGAGAAAAAACATTGGCCTAAGAATTTTTTATTATTGGCATGATGGGGACTCAAAAGGGGTGAACAGCTAAACAAGTCATATTGAAAAAGATCTTCTCCTTCTTCCTTCCTCTCTCCGAGGATTAGAAATAATGGGGTGACAGATGGTATATATATATATATATATATATATATATATATATATATATATATATATATATATATATATATATATATATATATATATATATATACATATATATATAATAGTGGTTGTGAAACAGTAAAGGAAAGAAGTTTTCGTCATAGGCAGAAGTTCTTTTATCTCTGTAGAAAAGTGGTTTGGATGGGAGCCACTAATGGGATAAATAGAGAGAGCTTATTGAACAGTTTTATGGATTTTTTTTCAACAAATTCAAAGTGGCAGCAATTTCACAAGGTTGCTGTATCAGCCAAATGGTCAGGTTTTTTATGACCATGTTCTCATCAGGCAGGCAGGGACCAGGCTGACCAAACCCTATGTTAAATTTGCATTTTTACTTTTTTTTGGCACAATTTGCTTTATAGATTATCCCAAGATTGATTTTTTGTTGCTAGTAAAAATATTTATTAATTACCATTTTTAGTGCTTTTCATCATTGCTGAAAAGCACTACAGTAAAACCTCTACCTTACGAACCCCTTTATAGCGAAGACCTCCGAATAACGAACAATTGACGGGGTCCCGCCAAACTTGTATACAAAATCTCTAATTATAACCTCTTTACTACGAACTTCCGTACTACGTAAACTTCTGAACAACGAAAGAAAAAGACGTCACTTCCGTTTATATTTACCTCTTTAGAACGAAATTTTGCTCGCTAAACATTTTTTTCCGTACGGAAAACGATTGAAAACAGTCGCCAACGCGCCAATTAGCATTAAGCTTACAACAAGCCAATCATAGCACGTTTTCTATCATGATGACGTATTTCCTGTGTTTCCGGCATTCTCGCGCCAGTGACAAACTCGTCCGAGAGTTGTAGTGATGCCGCTATGCATGCTTTTAGGGAAGTGGAGTCTGCCGTTTCCCGAGAATTCACAAAGAATTTGAAACAAAATAATAGATTCGTTTATTATAAAATGTTGATGTATTTTAAATAGACCTTTTAAAAAAGTGTTGTATTTGAAATCATTCCCGATTAAATTAATCCCCTAATCCATTTAAAGGGAATTTTAACGAAAGATCGTAGCAATGAGGTATGTATCGTGGTGAGGTGGTTCCTATACACTTTTTTGTGATAGTTAATTTATTCGTCAGAGACGGAGCTGGAGTGTTGTTAAGAAGGTTAGTGAAAAATATTGATTGGAGTCTTAATTTGGAGTGCCAATGACAGTTAGTGCTTTCTTATGAGGAAAATGCTGCTTTCATTCATTTCGTTTTGAAATATTTGCAACCCGTGCCGTGGTGGTTAAATACTAGTTTATTAATTGGTGTTAAGAAGTGGCGTTGCTGTCAATATTTTTTATAAACTTAGCGACTCAACAGATGCTTTAGGATAGGCTCAGCGAGTATCACGCATTGCAACCTCGAAAAAAGTCGCATAATAAAAAATTGCAGAGATTGTTTTCGTGCAGAACCTGCCAATCAATGCTAGAAAAAATAACATTGCATTTCCGAGTTATTTGGTGCTTGCCACTTTCAAACATTGCAAAATGAGATGAATGAAAGTGGCCCTTTTTCCATAAGAAAGCATTGTGTCGTCGGAGCTTCAAATCAATATGGCCGATTATTAAACATTGAGGGCGCGTTTTGAATATCGTCCACTTATGTGATACTTTTTCCTGAAAAGATGTAATGGGCATAATTTAGTAGAGTTACTCCGTTTCTGAGCATATGCCTTCATTTGGATAGCCCCGTTGCTCCCATATAATCTAACAGGCAATGTGCCCCTGAAGTTATTTAACGCCCAATAACCTCCGATCAACGAATTTCCGAATAACGAATAGACGAAAAATTGGGTCCCTTGATATTCGTTAATGAGAGGTTTTACTGTATTATCTTTGTGATATCCATCCATCTGTCCGTCCATCCATCCGTACGCATATATCAGGGAAGAATTGGCTAAACCAATTTCAACCAAATTTGGTACATAAAATAATGACCAAAGTGACATATTTGAACCGGAATGACACCAGGGGTGCCACAATCGCAAAGTTTAACTTTTCGGTAATTATGAATTTGGAAGAAATTGGCCCAACTGATTACAGGGAAATTTTTTATGAAGTAGGTGTGCAAGATAGAAAAACAAAATCAATATGTGTTGTATAGATATAGAAATCAGGACTGCCACAATCAAAGTAATAAAAAAAATTCCTTTTACATGCGTGTTGAATTGTCAGAATCAATTTTAACAAAATTTAGTATTTGTAATGTCACATATATACTAAACCATAATAGCATATTTGAACCGGATCAGCCAATAAAGTCACAATTTCAAATAAAACTATTTCAATAATAATGGACTTGAAGGGAATTGGCTATATGAATTTCAACGAAATTTTGTATATAAGATTCATACACCATATCATAATGAAATCAAGATGTTTAAAGCGGAGCTAAAGAGCAGGGCTACCACAGTAAAAAGTTAAATGATTTATTTTACACGTATTTATAGAGAACTGACCATATAGATTTTAACCAAATGTGGTGTGTATAATCTTCATATAAATAAATAACCAAAATATTATATTTCAACCATGTTGACTAAACAGGGCTACAACAATATCAAGATTAGAATTTTTCGGTAACTATGAATTTGGAAGGTATTAGCTGAATGGATTTAAAAGAAATTTCATTTGTAGGGCGAGTATAGAATGGGAAAACGAAATGAATATGTTTAGAATGGATCTAAAATGCAGGGCTACCACAATATAAGGAAAACTAATTTTCTGATTTCAAAGCAAATACATTAATATACAATTATACTAGGGCGAATTTGACGAAAAGCACTTCTGTAGCACGGGAAACCCGTGGACACCCCTACTTGTTTGTAGATTGTTACTCTATTCTTCTGTAATAATGCACATATTCTTTTGATAACTTTTTTAATTTTATGGGCCAAGAATTGATTTACATTTTTACATATGTCATTGGTTTTGTTATCCCAGATTCTAATGGTTTTGACAGGAATGTTATCCTTGTGAATAGTACAGGCTTACTGTATCAATATGATTTGGTTTTGGAAGAATTAGGAATTTTTGTAAGCTGTAACATTGTTTATTTAAATTAATAGAACAACTGTTTTACAGGTTTATGTTGTTATTATTTTACCAGGGAAAAAGAGAGAGACAAGAGAAGACGTGGTAGTTCTAGAGACCAGGGTGGGCCTCATGATTGTGAACCAAAAGATAATTTGAGTCACAGAAGTGGCAGGGAAGGCAGCAGTAAAAGGTCCAGAAGCCGTGAAAGAGTCAGGTATAGGTGAGCCATCTTTTGTTCTTTTCAAGTTTTTATTATACCCATATGTAATGCTTTCCTTATCGTGTGATTTTAGACATAGGGTATGACGAAGAAATTGTTATTTCTAAAGAATAATGTATGACTTATGTTGCAAAATATTTTGTTGTGCAATTTAAGGTAGCGTTTAAGTGAATTGCAGAAAAGAGTAGATTACCAATGGGCTGCATGGGCTTGAGTCCAGTGTCTCCAAACTTCAAGGGAACCCTTTTCTCATAGGTCAAACTATTCTGCATAGGGAGGGACCTATATATATTATTATACACCGAAGAAAACTCCTCCCTCTCAAATGGTGGTATCTCTTCGAGGACATCCGTTGGGGCAGTTTGATACTAGCTTGGCTAGTTCCGTCCCAACCAAGAAAACATCCGCTTTCAGAAACGAGAAAAATGATCTGCTACGATAGTTCAATGGTAGAATATCCGCCCGGCAAGTGGAAGACCCGGGTTCGATTCCCGGTCATAGCAGACTTTTTTCTCATTTCAAAACTATTCCCAACTTTACAGCTTATGCCTGTCTGCATAGGATCTTCGGATCACTTTATTCCACCAATTTCGTATATACGATGTTTACATAATTTTCCCTTGGTTATAGCCATACTTGCATTCTTTAAAACGTGACATTTCACAAAAATTTGTTAAGCAAGGGAGTATTCCCACAATAAAAATCCAAATCAATAAAAAATGATTTTATGAACCCTGAACAAGGTCTTATGTAATATTTTTTAGAAAGATCTTTTGATTATGTTCCAGATTTTCAGACTAATTTTTGTGGAATCCGATTTTTTTATTTATTCATTGATTTTGAATTAAATCATTAACAAAAATATACCTAATGCGTTGTAAATGAGCTTTGTATTATAATTTTACATTTATACATTCATTTACGTAATACTTATGTATTATTACAAATGTCAATGCGTCACCGAAAATGTATGAATGGACAGAAACTTTTTATAATAATTTGATGTTATTTTCTAATGATATTATTAAAATGACTAAGATTCAGCTTTTATTAGTTAAATTATAAAGCATGAAAATTTATTCATGATGAAAATGCTTCTCACTTCAATCTTATTTACTTGAGGTGATGGGTATCACGAAATGTGCTGATTGATTTTAGACATGCTTTAAAAAAGTTGGGGAGTTACAATGTGATAAAGCTTGATCTGGCGCAGCGTCTCAGCCACCGGTCCGTTTCTCTGCATAGTACAGCGCTTTTGTTTAAATGTCTGTATCATAAGAACTACAAATGTTATTAGATTGGAGTCTTTTTCAAAAATACATTTCAACATTTTTGCACATTTCGTTCGCTCAATGTATCCTCTAAATTAATTAGGAAAAAAGTTTCCCACATCGACTTTTTCATGTCCCAAGAAATGATTTAGGAGAAATAACAGTGTTATTAATTTTTTAAAAGATGTTTGATAATTATTATATATTTATCATTTATAGAAGCGTTCTAAACAATCCTTCAAGAGGCATGACAAAAGAAATTGACCTTATTGGATCAGCAGAAGCCAAGATATGACGTTCTATGTTTAAAGATACATAAAAAAACTTACCGTGTTCACATTATTAGTTTTTCTTATTTTTAATAACTTTCTCGAATTTTTAGAAAATTAAGATAACATAAACAAGTTCAGCATAAAATTTACTACGATTGAGCATCATAATTTTACTTAAACGTCAATATCACCAAAATCGCAACAAATTTGGCAACTGAGCGGGATTAGAGAAGGACAGAGCGCTAGGGAAAGGCAATGAAAAAGAGAGAGATGGCGATAGCCCATAAGACACCATACTGTCAACTAAGTGTGGAATGCGTAATAGAAATGATAATCTAAGAAAGCAAGTCCATTATATTTGTCTCATGGTCTGAAATGCTGTTTATTTAGCTCTTCTCCATTTAAATATAATTTTCTTTGGTATTATTTAGTGCTTGAAGGTCATGTGCTGAAAGTTTCTTCCAATTTTCAGCATCTTTTTTCTCTGTCATTACCATGAAACTTCAATTTCAGATTCTCACTGATTTCCCGCCAAATGTTTCATTTGAGTACAACAGACCCCCGACTTACGACTGCTCGACTTTGGACCCCCCACTCATATGTCCTCTCTTGAAGTAAATAAGATCCACACACGTCCAAACTCGTATATACGACTGCCTAAAGGCCAACTCACACCGAAAACTAATCCACGCGAGCAAGCTTTCTACGCGATGTGTCTTTGAATCACCACAATAGATTTCCTGATGTAGCCTCACACCGAACACGAGCCATATAGCCTGTATCGGACGTGACGGACGCTATATTACTGACGATCGCTGGGTAGGCGATTTCTCTTTGCATAGCTGTGCTGTGCAGTTCGGATGGCTGTTCCATCAATGCCTTACCCTCTCTGCCAAAGGAACAAGTGAGTGATCTCACAACGTCACATGGTTTCATAGCGTCATAGCATGGCCGATATAGCAAACACGCGGTCTGAGCTGACTCAGTCTCGAGACCGCGCAAATTCAGCTGTTTCGTCCCGTTGGCCCCCTTGGTGTTTTTCGTTAAGAGCACCTGGTTTCGCTTCTTCCTTGCTATCCAGCTATTCATTACATCTTAGATACCCATTGCGAATAGGCAAGAGGTGAATCAGCTGGGAACATACATTAGTGACTCAGTCTGCAGCCTACACTTGAAGCGAACGCATCTCTTTTGCAAAGCTCTTTAATTTTCTGTCAGTTTTCTTCAAATTTAGTGGTCAATTTTGGTATTTTGTGATGTGAAATGTGATTCCAGGAACGAAACCCCAATTTATAACATTGCGCCTATGGGAAATAAGGGTTTGACTTACGACGTCTTGACTTAGGACACTTGTACAGGAACCAATTAGGTCATAAGTCGGGGGTCTGCTGTATTGAATTATTTTCTTTGATTTCCCATTTCTTGATATAGTCTTTTTTCCCATATTTGGTAAAACCTTTCTGATGCTTACATGAATTTCTGCCTCAATCCTACCTCTGTGAAATGGAATGGGGTGGTCAATACCATTGTTATCAAAACGAAAGCTATCACATTCACTCGCAATTCTACAATTGTATTGAAACATGCTATAGTTAGATTTTTAATCTTGCATCTATTATCATTCAGTTTGACTCACCATTTGCAGCAGAAAATTTTATACCTTTAATCATGCATCAGTATCATTGCAACCTAACTATTGGTTACTCATGGTTAGTATTGTAATATTCTCGGGAATAAACTTTCGGAGAATATTCTCCAATGCGAGAATTTTTGAGAATTTTCTCTTAAATACTTGTTAAATATTTCTTAAAGAATTTTACTATTTATAATAATGTCTTTCTTTAATACAACTTCTAGAATCATGAAAGTTTCCAATTGTTATAATGAAAATTCGGGAAAGGTAAGAAAAAAACACAGGTTTAAATTACTAGAACTTTTATTACAAATCTTGTGTTGCAGGATACAAATATTTTTAACTTTCCGGATTGAATACAATTCTAATCAGAATCTGCACTTTCCAAATCTGTCTCATATTTCTATCCCTTCTTCCTCATCCATATCCTCTCCTTCAACTTCTTCTTTCTCTTCAGCATCATCAATTTCTTCTTCCTCATTTCTCTGGTTCTGTTTCCTTTCTTCTCCTGGGGATTTCAACGGAGCATCATTTGGATTTTTAAGAAGCTTTATATTGTGGGCTATGAATGTCAGCTTGCCTGCCTTTTCTTGTGTTAACTTGTTTCTTTTTGCATTATGAATGATACTGTAAGTACTGATGAGGGAAGGACCCGTACGTGGGGTCACGGATTTTGCTGAAACTTTGTAGGTACGTAGCGCTAGACGCCAGGATCACAACCAACCTCCCTTTTGGGCATATATGATCAGTAGTTTTTATGCAAATTGCGTTCAAAGTTTGCAATTTTGCAACGCGCGCGATAAAGTCACTCACAACGGCATGGTTATTTAACGTCATCCGTAGCCTAGCGCTAGGGAGCTGGGCTGACAATTCCAAGGTCCGGAGTTCGCTACCAGTTTTGGTCGCTTTTTCCCTCGCTTATTTTATTATTCCTGTTTTCCTTTTTCGCGGTGAAGTTTTACTCTGTATCCACAATAACTTTTTAATTTTTTTCTTAACTACATTTTCGTTCTCGGAACTTTTCACATATTCTCTTGTTCACCGCACGGCAGACATGCTAGAATTTACTGTCAGGTCAGATCTTCTGTATATGTTTTAACTAATATTTATATTCGTAGTACATGGTAAAAAGATCCATAAAATATTTTTGCGAACACTGTAATCCATGCTTTTAAAGATCCATAATTGGCAAAAAATATATCAGCCATAGAATCACTGCCAATCTTTTAAGAATATGAATTGGTGAAGACAGTCCTAGATATATCCATTCTTTTTCCTGATCCTTTGCTCATATTGTTCGTCATGCTTTCGTGATGATCTGCCTTGGATTCTTATGAGTGGACTGCGAAATCGGAGCAGAAGCGAGGAACAGGGATCATACACTCGTGCTATAAAAATTTGCTTCCTTAAATCTTACACCAAGTTCATCATACACCATTTCTAAATATCTCATAATTCTTTCATACATTGTGCTTTGGATTTCTTGTGCCTGTTAATCGAGGAAACTAGACATGGTTGGAAAAATGGTTAATTGTTTTTCTTCTTTCACGTATAAACTGGTCTGTTACTGTATTTTGGAATTTCTCAATTATGTGAACAGTATCAGCTATTGTTAAATTGGGTTCCTGTAGCTGGCGATTTATGGAAATGATTTTTGGTAAAAAGTCCTTCAAAAATAAAATACACGAGCGCGCAACATTGTCTTGCAGTTGGTGAACCAGTTCCATATTTACAGATTTCAAAGCAGTCACTACGTTGTCGTAAAGTTCGCATAAACACTGGCAACTTGTCTCAAAACTCAACCAACAAATTGCATTATAGTTGAGCACATTATGTTTCTCGCTTTTCATTTCACAAAGCGACTGAAAGCTATTTTTAAGGATACTGCGTGTATTTATTGTATTAATAGTTATATTTACAACACCCTCAACATCTTCCATTGTTTTACATACAGCCTTACAAATGAGAACTTCCTGGTGAACAAAACAATTTAATTTGAAAACTTCACTGCTACAGTCATTCCTGAATAGTCTTAAAACGCCATTTTCCTCTCTCTGCATCGCGGCTGCTCCATCTGCAGTGATGCTGCACAGATTGTTAAATGAAATTCTTAAAACATCCAATCGAGACTTTATAGCTTCATAAGTGTTTTTGGCGTTTGGGCATTCATTAAGAGAAACAAAACACGAGTTTTACTGAAGAACTACCTTTGTCAGTATCAAGGAAACGGGAACATACAACTATCTGATTAGTTTTTGTGATGTAATTACTTTCATCAAGTGACAAACTGAAATATAGACTTTTTGAAATACCTACTACCTGCAATCTCATTTCCTATGAAATTCCCAAGCTCTATAAATCTTGGAACTGTGGCATTGCTAAGAGGAATGCCCCTGAATAACTGATTATCTGGTTGTATGGAAAGAATCAATGTTTTAATAAATTCACCATTTGTGAAAGGCTTTTTGTATTTCCCGATGCAATAGCAAGCTTTAAATGTAGCTGCTAATTTCAGCTCGTCCTCACGAGAAAGGAATACTTTCATTAATTTTTTGTTGAAACAGATCAGTCCTACGGGTGTTTACCAGTTCTCTGCGCGCACCCAGATCCTTAAATTTTTTCTCTACTTCCGATTCCTGTGTACTGAAATGACGCTGAACTGCATAAGTTTTTATTTGGTGAATTTCTGTTTTACATAATGTGCAAATCATTACATTTTCTGCTGAATCAGGCTTTAAAAATACTAAATACTTTTCTTCCCGCTCGAAATTAAATTTTCTTTTTTCAGCTCTAAAATCACGGCGTCGTTTCGGGGCAGGTGAAACACTGAAATCTCGGCTGGTGCTTGGATTTGCTTCATCAATCTCTTTCTGTTCCTTTTTCTTAAAATAATTTAAAAGACTCATTATGGGTAAATTTAAAATCTTTTAAAAATACCGAGTTCGCTACAAAAAAGCAAACAATTAAGATTTCACTAGAAAATCATCACTGAATTTCTGGAAACACACTGTATTTCATTTAACATCACACCTATGATTACACTTACAAACACACTTTTAAACACGCTACAATCACACTGATAATCACTCTAATTATTATTGTATTAGTAATAGGGAGACACAATGAAAAAGTGGAATGAACACAAAAGACCCCTTAACGTAATCAAATAATTGTGATATTATGCAAGAAAACTGAAAATGAGGCACTAGCAATATGTGAACAGCACATATGATGTGAGCGTACTCTTTCCAGACAAGCCCGTTCACGACTGACTTTCCAGGCCTCCCTTACCCATTCCTTTGTTTACTCAAGGAGCAATCCTTGGTATTAACGCCTTAACCTGTCATCTGGGTATCCTGAGTTAATACGTCGCGGCAAAGCTAGTGCGTACCCCGAGTTAACTCGTCGTTCTCCTTTCTGAGCCATTCGCTATGGGTATCCCGAGTTATTTCATCCTCGGGTTTTTACCACGCCTAGCTGCATCAATGTAGTACACTTTTCGGGCAGTAGATGGCATTTGCTTTCTTACTGTCTCAGGGAATACGATTCCTACGAAAACCCTGCATCAGCTGTGCGGGTTGCCTACACACCTACCCTTATCGTAAAGAATTTCGTGACCGAGATAATGTTTCGCACCTCCTTGTGAAATTTTACCATCGCTGTCACTTTTCTTAAACCACTTGGGTGGCAATGGGAGCAATGAAACCTACCCTTTCAATTGCAGTAGCTTTTGAACATCTGTGTGCGTATGTGAATAGAAAAAAAAGAGTTTGCCTTTGAACGGCATAGTAGATGGTGCAGTTTTTAGTGCGAATATCATGTGGAAATTTTATTTCCTTTTTATAGGATAAAACTTATTGAATCCCTTATCAATGGCATCATCTAGTAAACGTATAAAATTGTCTGATTTGACCGAGGAGGATATTTTCAGCATTGAAATCAGTGAAGACGAATGTAAAAAGAAATTAAATTTTTCCTTATATGGTGGCAGACCTGATTTTTGTATTGGATTTTAGCACGCTGGTTTTGTTTACATATGTTGCGCAGCTTCTTCATACCAAATCTGGTTGAAACCGGTTGGCAAAACCCTTCCAAAATCAAAGTAACTAAAACGTTATATTTTGCAATGGTGGCACCCCTGATGATTCACTCTGGCACAAAATGTGTTTATTTTTTTCAAATACAAATAAATAAATATTATATTTGGTTAGAATTTATACGGAGAGTGCAACACTAATAAGTGTAACAAAATTAAGTAATTCCTTCTATGTTGGCAGCCCTGCTTTACATATTGGCATTTTGTATCTTAATTTTGTTTACGTATCTTGCATAGCTTTTTCATACAAAATTTGGTTGAAATCAGTTCTGCCAATCCCTTCCAAAAATCACAAAAACTGAAAAGATTAATTTTTCTATTGTGGCATCCCTGTTTAGTCGATTTGATCCATATATGTAATTTTCTCCTTATTTTTATGTGAAGAATCTATGTACAAAATTTGGTTGAAATCAGTTCAGCCAAATGAATATTTAAAAGATTCTTCTATATAGTTACTGAAGATAAATATTTGCCTCATATACAATTTAAATACCCACCACCAGTGCAGTTTCAGAAAATTAAATACCCAGATGACTGGTTAAGAGAGAGAAGAATTATTAAAGAGGATATGGTGCGTTTTCACCCGAGAAATATAGTCAATTAACCTCCCTTTGTGTTTGTAGAGGGGCATCTGTATGCACCGAACAAGAGACTATTCATTCAGTCGGTCTAGTTGCAATATTGCTCTCGAGGCTTGACTGTAGAAGGCTCCCGGCGCCGAACTAGTGGTGGCCAGACCAAAATTTCGTGGTGGCCGCATTTGAGAATCCCTGATCTAGAATATTTGCAGTATAGTGAATGTCTTTTAGAGGCATATCTTTTCTTTTTTCAAAACTTTTCATCACATTCTGTTCTTGTTTGGTAAGTGGACTTTCGGGAAGTAGCCTATTAAAATGATCACTTAATTCCCTGAAACATTTAGGAACTTTGCTCATTTTTGGCTGGTCAGATTCAAGCAGCTTAATCCATTTAACAGCAGGACTTATCAATGCATGCAGTTTTTGGACCCATACCCATATTATCTTCATCTTATATATATCTTCATCATATATATATCTTCATCATATATATCTTCTTCTAGGATTGTATTCCTGGTACGTTTGCTCAGTGTAGTCTCTAAATCTTTTTGGACAGCAAGGCATTTAAAGACATTTTTTGATTTCAATAAGCTTTCCAAACAATATAAAATGGAACCCCACCTAGTACAACTAGCAATTTAAGTGCACAAGTTTGATTTTTCTCTTTTTGAAATGCAGTAAAATGAGCTCGTAAAACTTGCGAATTGTTAATTTCTTTCACAATAGTTTTACTGGTAGCTTCAGTTTCTTCAACAGATTTTAAGTTACTGATGTCACCAATTAACAAATTTATATGAGCAGCACAAGTGTACATAGGCAATGTGATTGTATTTTTCGTTAAATATTGATAAGGATTTCACCATTGCTGCAGTGACAATGGAACCAAATTTTTCAATGCCTATTTCTGTCATTATTTCTTCCATACGAAATGCCATATATTCAACAGTATGGCATTCAACTTCGGTTGGTTGTCACTGTCTTGTAAAACACTGGTTGGGGTGTTAATATAATAAAATTTATAACATTCATTTCTTCAGTTGCTCCAAGCATTGCACTGCAGTGCAAGAAAGAGGCTTCTGCAATTTTTGTTTAAGAGCATCAACACGTTGATATTTGGCTTCCAAAAGTTTCTTAGAAAGTGTGTACCTGGATGGTATCTTGTAAGATGGTCTTAATGTCTGCATGAAAGTAACCCAATCTTCATTTTCAACCAGTGAAAGAGGCGATCCTGATGAGAATATAGCTCGTGCAAAAAGTTAATCCAAAACCTTGTTTCCAGTTTCATTCATAGAATCAAAGTAGCGACTTATAGAGTGAGACACCTTGGCTGAACCAGATGTGGAAGGTGATCATGTAAATGCACTAGCACTATCACAGTGTTCTATAGATGCTGATGCAGTTGATGGTTGAGGCGATCTGCTTCTGGAATTTTGTTGACTTTTCCTTGATGTAAGCAGGAGTCTTTAAACAATTGGAAATATGCTTTCTCCTCCTTGTTGCATTTTTGGTGTATTCAGCCTTGCAGTACTTACATTCATATAACACTTTATCTTTAACTGTTTTATGAAGGAAATAGTCCCATACATCACTTTTAGGCTTACAAGGAGAGGCTACGGACTGTAACTCACAGATTCGGTTCATCTTCCAGCGGAGAGTTTTGGTCAATATAAGAATACCTTTTCGGAATTTGCGGCCAATGGCTTTTAGTTTAAGAGAAATAATTAATCAAAAAGGACAAAAATGGACCTATTTCCTTAAATGCTTGTAGCTTTGCTGTTCTTCTCAATAGATGATGTAGACTAGGGTTAATGTGTAGGGCTTGTGTCCCATACTTTTGGCGTTCAAGACTCCCGATTGTCAAATTTTTTTCTCCTGCAAAATGTCCTTCTTACTGATTTTTATATCCCAACCTTCAGGAAATAATTATTCACAGCTAATTTTTTTTTTACAGAATTATTTTTAATCAGTACACCACTATTCTTTCCATGCATATTTTACCTACTCCTTCAAAAACTCTGTGTAGGCATTTACCACATGTCCGTGGCTGCGTTGACACTCAACGTAGACATTGGCATATTCACCCGTAATTGAAATTTAATTTTTAAAATATAGTCTGCATTTTCAGCACATTCCTTTGGATTGTCAAAAAAAAAGGAAAATATAAATATTCATGGCACAAGGAGCAATATATAAATGGCTGCATGGTGTAACTTGGAATCCAAAAATCTCACATAAAAAATCGTGAAAATATTTTGAGTACGTGAATGAAGAGGGTAGAAATGTTACTTGGGCCACCCGGTCGGAGGGACACACTTTCTACTTGAGCTGGGATGCCGTGGCTTTTGGATTTTTGTGGTACTAACAGATGTTTTAGGCACTCTGTAGATGACATAGGCATATATTTTCAAGCTGTTTTTAGTCTAACCTTGGACGATGAAAAGGGCTGCTTCTACTTGGTTTCCCCGGGCTTTTTGCACCCGCATAAAACCTTTTTCATCCCTTGGCCATCACTTTTCTCACCCCCTATGCCCTAAAAGGCCTAAAACAGATGGTAAAAAGCCAAAAATATCTTCAGTTCTGTGTCAACTTTCATACGTAATACATCCCGTTCTCAAACCAAGTTTTTTTAGTCTCATTTAGATTCTTTCGTTTTCTTTTGCTATTAATAAAAAGAATCGACAAAAAAGATAAAAATATTTTTTCGGGATGGTTAATAATCAATATGAATGTAAATGATTGACAAAATAACTTGTAAAATATAAAGAGACTAAAAGACGAACGAATGAACGTAGAAGCGGAGCTCCTAGGGAAAGTATTCAGCACAGGGGTGCTTCAAGGTCACTGAACTCGGCGCACACGGCTGACGCAGAAGCTTAAAGTCCATAGCAGCGAAATGGTTAGTGTTGGAAATCCATGGTGAGATCAAATGCAGTAAATAATGCAGGGTGACTGAAACGAGCTGACAGAAATCTGACACATTTAAGTGGGGGATGAGTATACTCAATTGTCCTGCGCTTAAGACTTCATAAATTTTACTTTCAGACTTAATCATAAAATATTCATAAAGTTTAATAACTATATTCTTTTTAATTTTATAGGCATCACTCAGAGAGGAGGCGATCACGTTCTCGAAGTCCACACCATCACCACCGCCATCACCATAGGCACCATGACGAGAATGACCGTGTCTCAAAGAGGAGTCGAGGGCGGTCTTCATCGAAGAACCATTCAGGTGATGAATCTCGATCAGCTGAAGCCAAGAAGGCGAGCGCTGTCTCTCGTGCCGTGGCCGCTGCAGCAGCAAATATTGCAGCGGCAGTGGCTGCCACAGAGGCAGCTCAGTCTTCTGCCTCTTCCTCTTCATCCTCAAAGACTGAAGGAAGCTCTCAGTCTAATAATGAACTAGGGGAAGAAGGAAACCAGTCTATAAATACAAAGAGCGGTCAACAAGGTAGGTAAAGAAATTGGTTTCAAATCCCAAAAAATGCCAATTTTCAGACTCAGTGAGTCGATAAATCACTCTGAAGACTTTCTACATTGTTGGATGCCAACAGTGTTGATTTACACGTGAAGCAGCAGGTAGATAAAATTATTTTTCTGTGTGCACTGTGTATTGCTGAATGGTCAATACAACGACATTTTTATGTGGATGCAGGGCACTATTTCAGTGGAAGGTTGTTTTCATTTGGTTTCAAAATTCATCGTGAATTTGATTAAAATGTAATCCATATATACAATTCAATGAGGTTATGATAACTAATCATTATCAAGGAATATAAAGAAAAAATATTATATTTACTTGCATATAATCAGAACTTTTTATCCATATTTTGAAATTACAAAATGATGCAGCTTATATGAGAAGAAAAAATAATAAACTAAATTTGGAATATAGGAATTCAATTTCACTAGGACTCTTGTCAAGTACCCTCCTGATTCAATATGTAGGATGTGGCATATAAAAATATAATTATTGCAACAAATAACAATAAGATAGAAATATTATTGTTATCATTATTGTTGATGGAGGCGTATCAGTTTTTGTATGTGATCACAGATGGAAAGTGAAAGAGATGCTGTAATGTATCATATTTCAAAGCATCATCGCAGTTTGGTCTCATATTCTGATATCATAAGGAGACATTTTTGTTGTGTTGCTTTTGGTTTTTTAAAAGTAATTTTGATATCTCTGTGTAGTTTCTGTATTTATTTATTTTAAGAATTATCTAGGGAAAGGGAAGGCAGTCTTCATGTACAAAATGCACCTATCGGCACTGTAAATGCATGCCGTGGACAATTTTATGAAATGAAAATGGCAATATTATGTAAAACAAAGTCCTATGTTAACCCTCTAGCAGTGTGTTGTCAACTTTGATCAAAAATTCATATGTAATAAGTAATTTTGCTTTAGTTTTTTAAGAGATAAGTCATTGATCAACTTTTCATTCATATAAGTTATTGTTTATGAATGAGAAAATGTGAAACCACTTAATTTACCTGAATCCAAGACTATTTTTTTATTTCAGCTTGCAAAAATTGAGTTTTCTTAAATTTGAGTACAAAGTAAAGTTATGAGTTTTAAGTTTGGAGGATTTTATACTTCATTAGAGGAAAAGCATAGGTTATATTATGATATCAACTTTTCTTCGGCAGACCAGATTAGCATAATTAGAGTAATCAAAAATGTAGTCTGAGTAATCTATCCTAAGAGTGGTTATTCCACATTGCAATTCTTGCTGTCCCGTTTCCTCTTCATATTCCAATTTAGATTCTGTAAACCAGACTACCATGATTTTCTGATTACAGCATGCATCCAATATATTTATTACGCATCTCAGTTTTCATGAATCACTGGTAAGAAACTCCTTCAGCCAAAATTAAAGGATTATTCCCAATGCATTTCACCCACTAAGTGGGCATCTTCAGGGGCGAACCTGACCTGGCAGTGAACAGGGGTCGACTGCAAAGAAGTTAGGGGGAGAGGTTATAAAGAAGACCGAAAGACATTTGAAGAACGAAAAGAATTTTCAACGTCATTGTTGTTAGGTTCGGTCAGTTTGTATAAAGTTTTGTTAAAATCCATGTCTGTATTCATTATGTCCCGTTTCGAAAATATGACTGGCAACGCTTGATTTTTCAAAACGATTGTGTTTAAAATGAGCCAAGTGTTCCTTGAATCGTGTTATTAACCTACGTCTTGTTTGTCCTATATACATTAAATTGCAGTGTGAACATTGTATTTTGTAGATTCCGGATTTATTCAGAGTTTTGGTTTTGTCTTTGGTGCTGTCCAGTATGTTTTTCAAACTATGTGGATTCATGTATGTTATTGTGTATTTCTTATGTTTGAAAATTTTGTTCAAGCCCCTGTTTAATAGTGGAAAATAAGGTAATTTTATATATTTGTTGACCTTTTTGTGGTCAAGTTTGAGAGTGGTAGAGTTGGACAGCGTTTTTTTATGATTGTGTTTTCTTACTAATTTATCAATTAAATTGTGATCGAATCCGAGTTTCTTTGCAATTTGTTTTGTGTGTTTGAGTTCCTTTGCATATCTATATTTGTTGAGGGGGATGTTGCACAATCTGTGTGTTAGGAATTGGAAAACAGCTGTTTTGTGATTCATTGGGTGGAAGGAGTTATTAGGAATGGAATTGTCAGTGTGTGTTGATTTTCTAAAAATACCAAACTCTATTTTTTGTTTATTATTAATGATTAATAGGTCCAGAAATGGTAATGTGTTATTCTCTTGGAGTTCCTAAGTAAATTTTATGGATGAGTATATATTGTTTAATTGATCCACGAAGTCTTCTACTTTTTGTTTTTCTAAATCAAAAATTGTGAAAATATCATCGACATATCTATACCAAATTTCTGGAAAATAGTGAAATTTTTCTTTACAAGCTTTTACCAGCCTACCTTATGTGATCGTGCCCCGCGATCATCATCTCTACAAGGTCACCAACACTTAAGTTTTTTATTGTTGGTCACTCCAATAATTTTATTACCAGCATGATCTCTTATTCGTATTTTATATATTTACATATTAGGATAAATTGCCAATACTCTCTTAATTTGGCTTCAATCCCAAATGGCTGCGCATTACACACCTCCACTCGAGATATTTTAACGAACTTAACTACAACGATCATATTTCTTAGATCGTCGAATTCCAAAACCTTTTACTACCTTCTGGATTTGTTCAGACCTTTTTGTCTTTTATCGTGGTTTTATTTTCTTGATTTATACAACTTGGTTGTGTTTTACTGTTCTTGTTTTTATACAACAGACATGTCATTATATAATGATACTTCAGTTTTTATAATATCGACTAAGTATCTAAACCGCTTCCACAATTTGCACACTAGAATTAACAATATAGCAGCTGACATCAAATTTTTGAAATCATGCAGAGAAAACAAAGTAACACCTAATTTCATGAATGTTTTCTCTAAAACAAGAAAGGATCATATAACCACAGTAAAACAATTAGCTATTAATAAATGGTTCCAACTAGAAATTAAGAACCTACTCGCTAAAAGAAGCTTTCTAGAAATATCGGCCTATGAATTACATCTAAAAATAACAAAAAATTTAAATAATGTTGGCTTTGAAATATGGAACAACTTGGAACATAAAATGCATGAGACCAATACTCATAAGTTTCAGATCAAATCACTAACTTTAGATAAAAAATTAAAGACTCTTAAGAAAAAACAGATTGGCAACATACAAAACATAGCTAATCAATCCAATTATATCTCTCATAAATTTGAATTCATTGCAAATTTATCTAAAACATCTTTCTCTCAGGAAGAATTGTCTCTGTTAAATATGGGTTTGAAGTTTGCTGTACCACCGAGGAAACCACCGATAGATGAACTTATTACTGACATTGAAAAATCCATCGAATTTTTTTATGAAAACTCAAAAAATTACATTAGACAAGCTTGTTTATTACAATTACAAGATAACTTGAACAAACCAACAAAGACTCATCCTATAAATAATCAGTTCCTCTATACCATCAAAAAACTTAGAGGAAAAGATTGCTTTTATATTAAAGCTGATAAAGGCAATAAAATTGTAATCATGGATAAAACACAATATTTTGACAACGTCCAAATAATGTTAAATAATGGACCATACACCAAACTAAATAAAAACCCGTTAAATTCCATGACTCAAAAAACTAAAGCAATCATCAAAGGATGCAATACTATCATTGATAAAAAATTAAGTTTCAAGTTAAACATTTCCAACCCAAGCATACCCAAACTATACTGTCTTCCCAAAATTCACAAGAACGATAACTCCATGAGACCGTTTGCTTCAGGAACCAATAGCCCAACTTATAATTTAGCCAAATGGCTCAACAGTGAATTCAAACAGATGCAGTTTCCTGACAAACATTCAGTTAGAAACTCTTATGATTTGATTAGCAAATTGAAAAATATAACTCTAAAAGAATCAGAGATTTTGGTCTCCTTCGACGTTAAAAGTCTCTTCCCAAGTGTACCCATTTCATTTCATTTATTATTATAAACGGGCAACATGCCCAGTACAGAGAAAAATATTGTAGTTTGCACTAAATTATATAGTATACAATAACAATCACAATTAATTTAAATGAAGTTCCATAATCAAATTAATATAAATTAGCAATAATACATTAACATAATAAAGTAACACAAAGAAACAGATGTAAGGTAGAGTACAAGAGAATTCATACATCAAAGTGAAAATAAATGCCAAAAATTAAAATTTCAAATTACATACATACATACATTACATAGCTAACAATATATCAAAGATAGTCATTTAAAAATTAATTAATTAAATTTAATAATTAATGTAGTCTTCTTAACTGCCTTTTGATTAAAAATAAATTGTGACTGTAAAGGTCAATATCATTATTAACATTGTTGGCATACCTCAAAATTCTATTCATTGGGCTAAAATATGAGTAATTGTTCTTTAAAAAATCTATGTAAAAAGGATCCGTATTCCTTGAGTGGAAGGTAGGGATTCGCAAAGGAATTAACTCCAATAATTCTGGACAATCTACCACATTATTAAGCAATTTGTATAAGAAAATTATGTCTAGGTGATTATGTCTAACTGAGAACAGATTTAATCCTAATTCCTTATAAAGATGCTCAAATGGTATATTTTCAATTGCATAGCCTTTTTTAAGGCATACATTCTTATGAACTTCCTTAGAATCTTTTCAAGTCTATTTTTATGACAGTCATAATTTGGAGACCATATTACTGAGCCATAGTCAATTATGGGCCTTACCAAATTGAGAAAAAGTATTGTGATAACACTTGCATCTGAAAAATCTCTGGAGAATCTGGAAATGAAACCAAGCATCTGCTGTGCTTTTTTTACAACTACTTCTATGTGATTATCAAAAGTGCGAGATGAATTTAATATTAGAAGAAACATCCAAAATTTTAAAATCACTTTTACAAAAACAAAATTTTACTGACGAAATTGTCAATGAATGTTTACAACTCACTAATTTATGCATGTCACAGAACATGTTTCAATTAAAAAATGAAATTTACCGACAAACTCAAGGTACCTCAATGGGAAATCCCTTATCACCCTTTCTAGCCAACATATTCATGTCACATTTTGAAAAGACTTGTAAAGAAAAATTTCACTATTTTCCAGAAATTTGGTATAGATATGTCGATGATATTTTCACAATTTTTTATTTAGAAAAACAAAAAGTAGAAGACTTCGTGGATCAATTAAACAATATATACTCATCCATAAAATTTACTTAGGAACTCCAAGAGAATAACACATTACCATTTCTGGACCTATTAATCATTAATAATAAACAACAAATAGAGTTTGATATTTTTAGAAAATCAACACACACTGACAATTCCATTCCTAATAACTCCTTCCACCCAATGAATCACAAAACAGCTGTTTTCCAATTCCTAACACACAGATTGTGCAACATCCCCCTCAACAAATATAGATATGCAAAGGAACTCAAACACACAAAACAAATTGCAAAGAAACTCGGATTCGATCACAATTTAATTGAAAAATTAGTAAGAAAACACAATCATAAAAAAACGCTGTCCAACTCTACCACTCTCAAACTTGACAACAAAAAGGTCAACATTTATATAGTGATTAATTGGAGCCTAATGTGTTCGAGCTATCAACTAATCAGTTTTCATGAGTAAAATGTCCGAGTAGTTTTATACATGCCTAAAATTTTGTTGTAATAAGATCAATGCAACCTTTCTTTGTGGAACTGAGTAAGGGAGGAGAAAAAATAATTAACCATGTTGATTGTGGAATCATAACTTGATTCCAGTAGGTCAATGGCTATGTTTGCATCTGATTCCAAGATCCCGAGTTTGATTCCACGAGTTTTAATTTCTCATTAGAATAGCATTTTCTTGGACGTAGTGAGAGCCAGCACATTGCATGAAATCCACTTTCATCCACGGGAAGGCTATGTTTGCCTCCAATTCCAAGGTCCCAAGTTGTTCTAGGAGCTTTACTTTTCCTCATTACAGTAGCATGAGGATGGGTGACTGTATTTTTGCCTTAAATCTTAAAATACGTATAATCACTGTAGAAACTTTGGTACATGACCAACAAAATGTTAAGCAGTGTTGGGACATAGAGAATTTTTGTGAATATTTTTTTTAAATTGATACCTCACAGATCATACAAGACACAGGGAGAAGAAAGTAGGATTTTAAAAGATTGTTCTTACCAAAATCTTTGTATCAACTTCCTTGAATTTCTATCCCAGAAATAAAATTATGTGCTCGTACTGACTTTTTTATGGCAAATGTTGTACTTTGTCCGAATAAATTTTCTAATTGATGCTTCACAGATTATCTTAGAGCAAGAAATTTTGTCATAACATGAAGTACAGTATAGGACCCCTTATCCGGCGAGTTCGGGACCAGATTTAGGGATTTTCTGGATTTTGGGCACTTAGCTTAGTATATACACCCACTTCTCGCTTTAACGCTGAAAATAATTTAATACCTTTTTCCGAATTGCGCTCGCATGTTCCATATTAATGATTTTCAAAATTTCTGGTGTAATTTACGAAGTCCACTCCGCAGCACCTCTGTGCATTTACAACACACAAGACAGTATTTGCAGTTGCTTGATGTTTCTGTGCACACTTGTTGATGATTTTTTAAGTCAACATATAGAATGAACGTTGTTTAAATTATATTTTCCCTTTAAATAAAAAGACCATGAGTGATAACTGGCGGTGAGAGGAGAAATAGAGGAAAAACTTAACTCTCGAGGTTAAATTAGAGGTTTTACGGCGACTAAAAGCTGGAGAGCGCCAATATTTGTTTGTTTTATGTTTATTGCTCCCTTTTCGATTGTTTTTTTAAAATGTAATACCAAGATATTTGAATTCTTCCTTTATTTGGTCATTCCATGTTCCTTTATTTATCAAGCACATGTGATAATTCTTTTATGAATTGATATTTCTTTATCGAAACGTGGCTTCGATTGTTTCAATATATGATTTTGTTTTCGTCTTATTGGTTGCTTTCTCTTAATTGAACAGTATGTTCAGTCATGAAGCTTATGTTATTATGTTCCAATTTTCTTTGTGTTAATAAAATAGTGGCTGTATAGTGAATATTGCCTCACCCTGTATATATAAGTAGACACAGGTATCTTCTTCTACTCTAATTCCTATACCTTAATGCTCCTGCACGATTTATTCAGCGTGAGATTAGCATATGTTCCGTAAAAGGCAATTTGTTCTTCATTTATATTCAAGTTTTACTCTTCAGTTTTAAATATAATTGCAATGCAAATGATGACCTATTCTATGCTACTTAATATTGTTAACAAAGAATACTTTGGTGTATGAGGTTCTTCCCAAAAGATTCGGGAATTTGAATTGAAAGTGCTGGCAGTATCCTTTGTGAAAAAGTGTGGAACGTGGCGGCTAGCTGAGTGCATGTGTTCGCAAGTTCTGTGCATTTTTATAACGTCGTGTTTGGGTGGTTCTGCGAATTCGTTTAGAACTGAAATGGCTGATGTTAAGGAGCAAAGAATTTGAATCAAATTCTGCTTCAAACTTGGCAAAACTTCCGCAGAATGCTTAAACAAGCATTTGGTGATGATGCTTTAAGCCAAAGCAAAATGTTCCTTTGGTACAAACGTTTCTAGGATGGATGGACGTCTGTTGATGACGATGTGTGTTCTGGTTGACCGTCGACAAGCACAACTCAGAAAACGTCACAAAAGTGCATGAGGCTATCCTGGCAGACCGAAGGCAAACAATCCATGATGTTTGTGACATTGTCGGACTGTCGTACAGGACGTGTCAACGCATTTTGTCAGAGGATTTGAACATGAGACGCATTGCTGCAAAATTTGTTCCGAGACTGCTGAGCAACGACCAGAGAGACCATCGCGTTGCTGTCTGCAGGGAGCTTCAAAACGAAGTTAGAGATGCCCCTAACTTCATTTCCAAGGTCATAACTGGTGATGAATCTTGGGTTTATGATTACGACCGAGACAAAGCAGCAGTTGTCACAGTGGAAGTCGCCAAATTCACCACGGCCAAAAAAAGCACGTCAAGTTCACAGCAATGTCAAGTCCATGCTGATCATTTTTTTTGACGTCAACAGGATCATCCACAAAGAATTCTTTCCACCCGGTCAAACTGTCAATGGAAAGTTTTACTGCAATGTTTTGAAGCGGCTAAGGGAGAACGTCCGATGCAAACACCCAGACAAGTGGCGCAACAAAGACTGGGTGCTCTACCATGACAATGCGCCTGCCCACACATCACTCATTATTAGGCAGTTCCTGGCTTTCAAAGAGGATTTGGTGTCATGGATTCGATTTCATATCCCTTCTCCTTTTTAATGTTATCATTAATTGCTTTAACTTTCTCATAGATTTCATACTTTTCTTCAGTTTTAACATTTTCAAACTCTTTAGAAGAGGGTGAAGAAAAACAAATTTTATGAATGTGCTGAATTTCCACATTTTCTAAATAATACGTTTTACCTGAAGCTTTTAAAAGTTTCATGATGATAGATTCTGTTCAACCTATTTCTTAATGATCGTTTATTTTCAAATGCCACAACTAAACCAAAAATATTGTTGGATATTTTTCTCCATCCAATTCAATCAATGCTGTCTGCATTGGATTGAGGTATTCTACTAAATCTAATAAATCTTTCTTTTTAACCTCACAAATCATGTCACTCATCTTTATTTAATTAAAATATTGTAAATAACCTCCCGATTTTCAAGTATTGAAGAGATTATACGAAGAATTGAATTCCAACGTGTCTTGATGTCTCCTTTCAACGTAGATTTCAGCGCACCTTGTAAGCCTGATTTAAAAAAATATTTCACAATTTTTCTACACTTCTGAATTAAAGCAAGTGATGTTTCATTAGAATAAATAGAAATATCTACAACATTATTTATTAAATGTGCTGCACAATTGATTTTATTGGAAATTTTCAAAGTAGCTTTAATATTTTCTCCACGGTCACTGACAAAGTAAAATTCTTCAAGTTAATATAGCCACCATATTGTTTTAAAATTAGCAACAATTCATTGCTTAATATACTCCCCAGTTTATTATTTATATAACATAATGAACTCCTCCCAAAACTCTATATTCTTCAAAAGTCATCGTTAAAAGTCAGTCGTGAAAGGAAGGCGAGGCGAGCCAGTTGGGACGTGCACACACACTTGTAAACTAGCATGGACTGGTCGGGGTTCAGCGTTAGGTTAGTCTGCCAGCGCGGCGAGCCCCCAACCCCGACACGAGCCTACCCATTCACTTATGAAATAGTCGGTGCTAACCAAGACCATGAGCCGGTCAGCCAACTGATCCGTAAGTGAATGGGGGGCTTTAGTAATACAGTAAAGAAATGAGAGTGGAGTGAATATTGTAGTGGAGATGAGATGGAGATTTCGTGTGACACTGTTTGAGCACATTTGAGAAGTTTTGTCTCCTTGCCCGCAGAAATTAGGTTGGGCCAAGAAAACCCTCCAGCACTTTTAACATCCACTATTACCGTATTAGTCGGAATATAGTCCCCCCCATATTTCTGAAGCACTAGTTTCGGAAAAAAATTTGGGACCCATAACAAACCTCACTTTTAATATTGTAAAGAACGGGTTTTAATATGTACGAGCAATTTAGTTAGAGCTATCAATTTACAATTAAACTGGGACATCACATGTTATAGTCGTATTTAAATATATATCAGGTGTTACTGGACTAAATTCGAAAACTTTACATTTATGAATGTTATTTAAATTCCATTTGTATCCTTCAGATACCGTTATCAATGGCTGCTTGAAACGTGCCTGTAAAAAAAGTGATTATCACCAGATTTCCAGTTAACATGTTATTTTCATGAATAGCTTTACTTGCGCCAAGCATCTGCATGCTAGTACTTTATTGTTCAGTATCGTAAATTTCTTTGTTCACAATTTTTGACCTCATGATTTGCTGATACAATCATGCAAGTCAAATGATCTTGCCATATCTCTCTCCCTCCCTCTGTCTTCCTCCCTTACTCTGTCTGCCTCCCTTACTCTGTCTGCCTCCCTTACTCTGTCTGCCTCCCTTACTCTGTCTGCCTCCCTTACTCTGTCTGCCTCCCTTACTCTGTCTGCCTCCCTTACTCTGTCTGCCTCCCTTACTCTGTCTGCCTCCCTTACTCTGTCTGCCTCCCTTACTCTGTCTGCCTCCCTTACTCTGTCTGCCTCGCTTACCCTGTCTGCCTCCCTTACCCTGTCTTCCTCGCTTACCCTGTCTTCCTCGCTTACCCTGTCTTCCTCCCTTACCCTGTCTGCCTCCCTTACCCTGTCTGCCTCCCTTACCCTGTCTGCCTCCCTTACCCTGTCTGCCTCCCTTACCCTGTCTGCCTCCCTTACCCTGTCTGCCTCCCTTACCCTGTCTGCCTCCCTTACCCTGTCTGCCTCCCTTACCCTGTCTGCCTCCCTTACCCTGTCTTCCTCGCTTACCCTGTCTTCCTCGCTTACCCTGTCTTCCTCGCTTACCCTGTCTTCCTCGCTTACCCTGTCTTCCTCGCTTACCCTGTCTGCCTCCCTTACCCTGTCTGCCTCCCTTACTCTGTCTGCCTCCCTTACTCTGTCTCCCTCCCTCCCTCCGTCTCCCTCCCTCTCTCCCTCCGTCTCCCTCCCTCCATCACCATCCCTCTTCCTCCATCTCCCACCCTCCATCTCCCTCCCTCCCACCATCTCCCTTTCTTCCTCCCCCCTCCCTTCCTCTCTCCCTTCCTCTATCCCTTCCTCTCTCCCTTCCTCTCTCCCTTCCTCTCTCCCTTCCCCTCTCCCTTCCTCTCTCCCTTCCTCTCTCCCTTCCTCTCTCCCTTCCTCTCTCCCTTCCTCTCTCCCTTCCTCTCTCCCTTCCTCTCTCCCTTCCTCTCTCCCTCCCTCCCTCCCTTCCTCTCTCCCTCCCTCCCTCCTTCCCTTCCTCCCTCTCTCCCTCCCTTCCTTTAAATGTAAGAATGGACCTTCTGGTCTAAATTTTGCCCGAATAAAGACGATTATCTATCTATCTATCCCTTCCTCTCTCCCTTCTTCTCTCCATTCCTCTCTCCCTCCCTCTCTCCCTCCCTCCCTCCTTCCCTCCCTCCTTCCCTTCCTCCCTCTCTCCCTCCCTTCCTCCCTCCCTTCCTCCCTCCCTTCCTCCCTCCCTCCCTTCCTCTCTCCCTTCCTCCCTCCCTTCCTCCCTCCCTTCCTCTCGCAGTCCCTATCTTCCTCTCTCCCTCCCTCCCTTCCTTAAATGAAAGAAATGTAAGAAGGGACTACATAGTCTCAATTTCGCCCTAATAAAGTCGTTTGTCTGTCTGTCCCTCTCTCCCTCCCACTCTTCCTCCCTACTTACCTCCCTCTCCCACCCGCCCTCTCCCTCCCTCTTTCTCCCTCCCCCTCACTCTTTCCCTCCCTCTTTCTCCCTCCCCCTCACTCTTTCCCTCCCTTCCTTCCTCTCTCCCCTCCCTTCCTTCCTCTCTCTCCCTCCCTTCCTTCCTCTCTCTCCCTCCCTTCCTTCCTCTCTCTCCCTCCCTTCCTTCCTCTCTCTCTCCCTCCCTTCCTTCCTCTCTCTCCCTCCCTTCCTCCTCTCTCCCCCTCCCTTCCTCTCTCTCTCTCCCTCCCTTCCTCTCTCTCTCTCCCTCCCTTCCTTCCTCTCTCTCTCTCCCTCCCTTCCTCTCTCTCTCTCTCCCTCTCTCTCTCTCTCCCTGCTCCTCTCTCCCTCCCTCTCTCTACTTCCCTCTCTCTACTTCGCTCTCTCTACTTCCCTCTCTCCCTCCCTTCCTCTCTCTCCCTCCCTTCCTCTCTCTCCCTCCCTTCCTCTCTCTCCCTCCCTTCCTCTCTCTCCCTCCCTTCCTCTCTCTCACTCTCCCTTCCTCTCACTCTTTCTCTCACTCTTCCTCTCACTCTTCCTCTCACTCTTCCTCTCACTCTTCCTCTCACTTCCACTCACTCCCTCTCCCTTCCTCTCACTCTCCCTCTCCCTTCCTCTCACTCTCCCTCTCCCTTCCTCTCACTCCCTCTCCCTTCCTCTCTCCCTCTCCCTTCCTCTCTCCCTTCCTCTCTCTCCCTCTCCCTTCCTCTCTCTCCCTCTCCCTTCCTCTCTCCCTCTCCCTTCCTCTCTCTCCCTCTCCCTTCCTCTCTCCCTCTCCCTTCCTCTCTCCCTCTCCCTTCCTCTCTCTCCCTCTCCCTTCCTCTCTCTCCCTTCCTCTCTCCCTCCTATCTCTCTCTCTCTCCCCCTTCCTCTCTCTCCCTCTCCCTTCCTCTCTCCCTTACTCTCTCTCTCTCCCTTCCTCTCTCTCTCTCTCCCTTCCTCTCTCTCTCCCTCTCCTTCCTCTCTCCCTCTCCCTTTCTCCTCTCCCTCTCCCTTCCTCTCCTTTTCCCTCCCTCTACCTTTCTCTCTCTCCCTTCCTTTCTCTCTCTCCCTTCCTTTCTCGCTCCTTTCCTCTCTCCCTCTCTCTCTCCCTTCCTCTCTCCCTTCCTCTCTCCCTCTCTCTCTCTCCCTTCCTCTCTCCCTCTCTCTCTCTCCCTCCCTTCCTCTCTCCCTCTCTCTCTCTCCCTTCCTCTCTCCCTCTCTCTCTCCCTCTCTCTCCCTTCCTCTCTATCTCTCCCTTCCTCTATCTCTCCCTTCCTCTATCTCTCCCTTCCTCTCTATCTTCCTCTCTCTCTCTCTCTCCCTCCCTTCCTTCCTCTCTCTCCCTCCCTCTCTCTCTCCCTCCCTCCCTTCCTTTCTCTCTCCCTCCCTTCCCCTCTCTCTCCCTCCCTTCCTTCCCCTCTCTCTCCCTCTCTCTCTCTCTTCCTCTCTCTCTCCCTCTCTCTCTCCCTCTCTCTCTCCCTCTCTCTCTCCCTCTCTCTCTCTCTCTCTCCCTCCCTCTCCCTCCCTCTCTCTCCCTCCCTCTCTCTCTCCCTCTCTCTCTCCCTCTCTCTCTCTCTCCCTCCCTCTCTCTCCCTCCCTCTCCCTCTCTCTCTCCCTCTCTCTCTCTCCCTCCCTCTCTCTCTCTCTCTCCCTCTCTCTGTCTCCCTCTCTCTCTCTCCCTCTCTCTGTCTCCCTCTCTCTGTCTCCCTCTCTCCCTCTCTCTCTCTCCCTCCCTCTCTCCCTCTCTATCTCCCTCTTAAATTTAAAGGGTTAAATGTAAGAATGGACCTTCTGGTCTAAATTTCGCCCGAATAAAGACGATTATCTATCTATCTATCTCTCCCTCTCTCTCTCTCTTAAGGGTTAAATGTAAGAATGGACCTTCTGGTCTAAATTTCGCCCGAATAAAGACGATTATCTATCTATCTATCTATCTCCCCCTCTCTCTCTCTCTCTCCCTCTCTCTCCCTCTCCTATCTCTCTCCCTCCCTCTTTCTCCTCCCCCCTCCCTCCCTCTCTCTCTATCTGCCTCTTTTCTCCAACCTCTCTCAATCCTTCCTGTCATAATCCATACCTCTCCCTCTTTTTCTTCATCTTCTTCTTTATCTCTTTCCTTCCATCCTTTTCTAATCCTTTATCTCAGGTTTTTCTTCAGATTTTATTATACAATACTATTATAATGATACAAATATCTAAGATGTTTCAATGCCAGCTCTATCAGCTGTGTTTAGCAATAAAAGTTCTTCTCATAGCTTGGCACTTCCTGTGTGCCATGCATTGCTGTAGCATTTTATTTATATAGATAATTACCTGAATAATTTTACCCGTATTTTCTTTACTTCCGATATATATACCTCGAAATATCACATCAAGGAATTCATTCTGTAGATAGTTGAAACACCCTCAATACCTCAGTTTGATTTACATATGTAATACTTTTATAATGCAATTTCACTATATACTATCAACAGCTGCATAACCTGGACACTATGATCACCTGGAGCTGCCTACAGATTGATGGGTAACGAAGATAATTTCTGACATTTTCTCTAAAAAATCAATTGGTGGCACTACTACATATCAGTATTTGGGACTGATGGAAGGGATGAGGTTTGCCCATCAATGCTTTCAAAGCGAAAACTTGGCAATTTCCGCTATTATGAAAAGACGAACATTTAAGGCAACGATTCCAAAGACTGGAATGGTAAATAAACAAAAATTCCTTCACTGTAAAAAGGAAAAGAATACTCACATGCTGCAGGTTGCTGGTAAACACTGTCGCAGGACCTAAGTCAAAAAGAGACACACGCAGAAGCATGCAAAATCCACTCGCACAGTAAACTTGAACCAAAAATTAAAACTAGACACTGATGTTTCGACAGCTAAGCTGTCATCTTCAGTAGTGTGGGGTGTAGGAGGGAGAAGGAGGGTATATATCCAAGGAGTGATCTTAGAGAGGGAGAAAAGAGTGAACAAAAAAATTGATTTATTGCGGCATATGTATCAAGAAATTCTCTGTAAAACTATCAAATTTCCTGCGATGATATTTTCGTTTGCTAATTATTTGGGCAGGAATATAGTCCCCACCCTTACTAATATTTTGGCCAAAAAGTGGGGTACTATATTCGGAATAATACGGTATGTCAGCCACAGCAGCCGCCACTTGTGCTTGTCTGCTTCCTTTTATTGGCGAGTATAATTAAGTGTTAATTGTTTTAATTTTGTATCTAGCACATATGAAGTTGTTATGGAGCGAAAGAAGGGCGTCTTGGAGGGGAAATGTGTTTGCTATCTTTTACATGTAAATATGGGTTCTGTTTATGTGATTTCGCTTTATGCGTCTCTTTCCTGGAACGCAACCCCCGCATAAAGAGAGGGAAACCTGTATGTCATAGATAAAAATAAACAGCATCTCATACTTAACTCGTGAACCTCGAGATATAACTCGCACACCTCTGGTTGAGAAGCCCTTCTCTAGTGAAGAAATTAAATTACAACTATGAGCTGTTTGTTCATTTTCAGAACAAATGTTTTAAAATCTTTCATCCTCAGAATTATTTAACAAATTAGATGCCCTTACTGAAGCAGGAGGTGGGAACATGTTTTCTTAGAATTTCTCAGGGTTATGGTTTGCCTGGTCCTATGAGGAGGGGAAAAGCTGCACCATTCAAATGTAGATATTTAATAGAAAAGTTCTCTCCCCTAGCTTCAGTAATTTGGATAAAATACCACTTCAAAATATTGATTTTTTTAATTGAAGCCATCTAGTGGAACATCTATGAACTATATGGAAAACCTAATCGGTGGAAAATTCCTAGATTGGTAAGAGCTATACCAAAAAGAATTTTCCTGATATTTCCAGTATTTTGGCTACAATACCATTTCAAAGTTTTGAATTTTCCGAATTTGAAATGTATGAACTACCGTAAATGTGTAGTCAGTGGTAGGTAAGTCGCCCTTCGATCGCATAAATCTTTCGACTCTTTTACTAAAGATTGATAAGAGCTATCTAATTCAAAAAGAAATTTCCAAGTATCTTGTAAAACAAAAAAGTCAACTGTCCACAGACGGAGTGATCACATAAGCATGTTTTTTTCTATTAAGATAATGTGCTAAAAATGGATTTTTGAAGTTGTTGATAACAGTCCAATAAAAATCCTTGATATTTAATTTAATTACACATTTTGTATGAAATATGCTGCAAAAATTCAGGAAGTAAGAATGGATGTGACATTGCCATTAAAAATGTCAGCAAAAAATATTTTACATTGTCTTCAACTCGGGATATGGCAACAATGCCAGATTAAAAAAGTTGTGGGCATTGAAGCATAATTATTTGCACACCACCCCTCGCGATGATGACATCTCTGTGCTTGTTTGGGTCCAAGTCCCCCGTATGATGCCGTGTCCTTTTTAATTCAGCATTTTATGGCAGGAAAAACTAATTTGTTGGCAAGTTCTAATATGCCATTAATGTACAGATTAATCATAGCATTTAAATTTGTCATTGCTAAAATCCAGAAAAATTTGCATTTTTTGGGATTTTAAACCAATTTTATGGTTAATTTGAATTTTATTAATTGAAATGATTAACTTAACTATTTTTGCTACCCATATGTATATTCCCCAGTTCTTATCATGGTATTAATCTATTTTATAATGAAAATGAAAAGATCTTACACTCAGTCACGTGTTAAAAAAAGAGTCAAAGCAGATGTTCCTAGTATTGCATTCCTAGTGCGCTGGCAATGATCTGGCAAAAACCTAGGATTTGTGCCAAGTATCTGATGATAGATGGGCATAAGTGAAAGTGGCCATGCTTGACTTATTCAAATTAATTTTAATAATCATACTTAGAGAATGGTAGAATGAAATTGGCTTTTACATCAATGAGATAATACCATGAATAATTTATCATTTTATTTAATTTATTTATTTGTATTTTTAGCTCTTTTAGAAGGATTGGGTTTGCAAGTGGAAGGTACCTTATCCAAAGGAGGGATGGGAGGACTTTCAACCAGTTTGGTAACTCCTCAGCTTTTGGTGCAGCGCTCCTTGGAAGTTCAAGCATCACATGTACATACCACAACTGGAATCCAGTTCCCTGCTTATTATAACCCTGCTGCTATGAATCCATTGAAATATGCTGAGCAAATGCAGAAAAGGAAAAAATTATGGGGCGGCAATAAGGTAAGGAGTGAATGAGATAATATTGCTAATGAAGTGATGCCAATGAACTGATTGTATTTAAGAAAGAATGTTTGTTACTTGACGAAACGTGTATTTTTCTAGGATGCTGCCAAAGAAAGTAATGCTGCAGGAAGTACCTCAGGGTCTACTAATAATTGGGAGAGTACGACATTTGCCCAAGATCAAGATGGGAAATTATCAGCTAAATTTAAGAGGCTCATGGGAATAAAAACTGCAGGTAGGGTGTGTTTCATTATTTCGCAATGCAAAGGTCAGTCATATCCTATCATGCAATGATCCATTATTTGGCATTCTGCCGAATGAAATAGTTACTAATTTAAGCTATTTTTTTATTAAGATTGCACTTCAATATCTTCTGTAGATTTTCCGGTGCTGAATGTTATATATAAAGCATGAATGCGTGCCGGAAAATTAGCGATTGGTGTACATTCTCTTCTATTCCAACAATCTTTGTATGTAAAATATGATACGCAAAATAGATATTCACCAATTTTATGTTTTTCGTAACTCCACAAAAAATTCAGAAAAATCAAGAGAAAACTTCTAAAGTTATGATTATTTTAATATTTTTGAACGTTTTTGCAACGCAATCATGAAAATTTAAAAACCTCATTCGGCCGCAAGGGTGGGATTTAATAAATCTCCTCTGGGCTTGAGGGGTTAAAGCACGTGTTTGCCTAAACCACTCCACCAACAGTTTTCAGTTTTTCATGTTGTGCAACTTTTAACTCCTGGTCTGGTTGATGATTAACAGAATTCTTAAGTATTTTATCCGTATTCACTATAATTCCGTTGAGTAAGGATGCCGGAATATTACCATATTTACCAAAATCTTTTAACAGATTGTCAAAACAGCAAAAATAATTTACAACCTAATTTCTCACTGAATGTTTTTGCAGTATATTTAAAACACACATTCAGATAGGTATATGAGTTCATTCATTAATTGAAATGATTTGTTACAAATTTTTGTTTGAGGAAAAAACGCAATTTTTAAATGTATTTTTAAAAATTAATACTGTATTTATTGAAATCCGGGTCCTAAGTTTGCAATGAAAACTTTCAGTAGATACAATTATTTTATCTGACGTTTAATTTGTTTAAAAAACATTGATTAAATGCATAACCATCCTTCCTACGGTTCTATGACAACTCATCACGCATCAATTCATCGCTCGATAAATTCGTCGAGAGAGAAATTGGAAAGCGAATGAAATTAATTTAAAAAGAAATTATGATATAATTTGTTAAAACCATGTCAAGCAACCAGTTATGAAGCGAATCATTGCGATAACTTGAACTCGGGAAATTTTGGAACTACGTGTTCATGATGGCTCTCGCTATCATGACATCAGTATGGGATATCCGTCACCCCTTTCCCCTCCCATTTTAATACGATAACCATAACATATACTTTAAATTGGATGGATAGAAGAATTGGACTTAAATGAAAGAATGTTGAATTGCATTTAATAAATCAAATTTATTAGCTTATATCACACATTGCGAGAGTACAAAGTCATTATCAAACCAAAAAACAGAGGTATTTGTACATAAATACAAAACATACATAAATACAACACACAAAAATGAATAATTGTAACCAACTTTTATAACGTTTATGAATACCTTTAATGCATAGAAAAATATTCAGGGAAACTCACGCGAATGGCAGGAAACGTCGAACTTTCACATTAAGAACAAATTTGTGGATCAACCGAAAATATGTGGTAAAGGGATTTTTCATTCTTTTCGACTTTCTTTGGTGAAAATCCTGTGTTCGTACAGAAATCTTAAGTAATTTTAATATGCAAAACATGAGAATGCTGCACCCTTTCTTGTGCCATTCAAAGGGAAGATATGATTATATAAAAGTTGGCGAAAAAGCAAAAACAGAATAAGACGAAATAAACAGCTAAGAATAAGAAATCAAGTACTGGGGAATAACAGATCCATTACATGTATTACTCTTTGCATTACAGTTGTACACAGGCAACTAATAATAATAATATATTTATTATTCCGTTGATGTCACAAATAATGGCATGTAAGTCATCATTCAAAATACTAATTACATATTCCAAATAATGTTTTACACTTCACACATAGACACGTTTTTACAGAAATACTAAAATGAAATACATATCATATCACATTGCCCTACAAAATATCCACTTTGTTTATTTATAATTTATTCTAAGCACAGTTGTATTTGCTAACCATCAGGTGTCCTTAGTCACAATTAGGCCATTTAAGATCTATATGTATTAATCAAATAACAAGGAAAACTTTTGATATGGAAATTTCAATTTCTAGATCGAATAACATATACCTACTTCTAAGTACATTTTGAAACAAAGATAGAAGAATTATCATAACGTCAAGAAATACAAGCAATCGCATAATGAGAAATAAGAAACAAACAAGTGAATAATCTCTGTAAATAAATCAAAATATTTAAAAATAAAACATAATATACATGAATCAAAATGAGACATTGCTATGGTATACTTATTTCATTCTATTACAAGCACAATTCTATTCTCTGACTTCTACGTTGCAGTTCTAAAGAACTCACTATAATCTACAAATAACCACGAGAAGTTATAAATAGAAATTTCAATTACTCAATCTAAAATTATGGCTTATTTTGTGAACTGACATGTACCATATTCAAATCCATTGCTATGGATGGAACAGCTAGCTGAAGCAAGCGAGGTTTTACACCTAAAAAAGAGAAACACTTCCTCTCAAAATGCTTCTCACACACACAAAAACGAGAGAAATTTCCCTCCTTCCTTCCTAGGAGATCTATCCAGTGCAGGTATCTGTTAAGAAAATATAAAAGCATTCTCACAAAACGCATTCACATAACACTTCATAGAACTATCTTGTCAGAAAATTTTTCTTATATATATATGCTGTTTTTAAGACTTACCTGACTCTGTTAATTGGAGAACAGAATAAATTCACTCTATCATGTCTTCTTAAACCACAGCCAGCCACTGCACATCTGTCTTGTCTTAAAGACATATTGCTATATGTACATGCCAGAATGCCTGAATCCAGCAATGGAGGATTTCTATGATTCAAAATGGCAGAAGTCAACTGCACACCCCGCTCAAGGTTCATTGCCGTCCCGCCGTGAATCTAGATCGCTGTGGCTGCAACTGCAGTGCTTCCCAGGAGAATAGACACCCATGCGAACTGTGTAAAACGTGGGTCTCTATTCTCCCATGAGAGTTTCATACCCCTGCTCTACCGGCCATCTTTATCTGTCAATCCTTTAAAGAGTGTTTTTTCCACACTAATGTTATCTGCTAAATAACTTAACAGTTACAAAATAATCAAAAATATTTACTTGCGTATGTATGTAACAGTTTTAGAAGTTCTTCAGTATGTGATATTCACCAAAACAGAGGTATATACATAAGGCAATATCACACTTGTGAATTTTGTGCACACTTTTTTCTGCTCTCATCTGGTTGTATGTTTGCATACCTGGCACTGCCTCTTAGTCCTTGTACCTCTGTCTTTTATTTGAGGCACAGGAAAAGGAAAATGTCATTCCATTATTCTAAGAGAGATATCTTTACTTGAAGGTCATTCATCCCTTCGGGTCTATAAAATAGCTTCTTAATCTGTTCATCTTTTTTGGCCTACAGATCAAAATCCCTCATGTTAAACATTTAATTCACATATTTTGGGGTAATCTTGCCATTTTTATGGGATGTTGCCTTTACAACCAGTAACATCGTTAAACCTCAAAATCCTATTGTTACTTCAATCCTTATGGGTGAAAATGTGCTTTGAATGCTTTTAATACGAGAGAGAGAGAGAGAAAGAAGGAGAGGGAAATGATTTTCATAGCAACCAATGTAACAACATTCGTTGCATTATTTACGAGAAGGAATAAATTTGAATGTAAAATATTAATCATTTGCTTATTAAAATTACTTAGAATCATCATAGGAACTTGAGACTCGAAACAACAAACGCCTAAAACAATGAAAATTTGTTTTCCTGCCTTAAATCTCACTTTGCCCAACATCTGCTTAAAAATAACCATTCCTCCAACTTTATCATGGAGGTCATTCATTTTAAAACCAAAGACTCGGGACTATATGTTTTCAAGCGGTTAGAAATTTAGTTACATAGTAATGATAATACTCTTCACCTTGTCAGTGGACTTATTCTCCCCTCTCATTCCACTCTGCTTGCTTTGTTTCTTCTGAATTATCACTCCTTCCCCATTCCTCAACGTAACCTTTTCCTCACCCTGTCCATTCCTTGGCCCCCCCTTTTGTACTCTCCCCTCCCCCACTTCCCTCCTTTTCCATATATATTTGTGTTGCTCCTTGCTTTCATACTTGATGATGTCTAGATCTTAGTTGAAACCGGTCGGGTTTGCTTCATTTAATAAAGTGGAATTATTTTACCAAGTGTTTTTATCTTTTTTATTTAAATGGAGTTCCACAAAGTAAAGGCTTGATCAATCTAGTCTAACCCCTAGACTCGTGAGACTGTTTACTTCGAAGAGAGAATTCTGACAACTGTGCATGTAGTTCGTGATATAGACCTGGTTAGGAATTATTATAGCAACACAATTTAAACACTTGTGGTCTGTCACAATGTCAACTGGCAGACCTTAAGCACATTTTAAAAATATCACACCAATTTCTGCGATGGAAGCAAAGCTAATTTGTTCAGGATTGATTACAGTCCTTCCAGAATGTGTTCGTCACAGCTAAAAACAAATAACTTTACCATGACATGTTTTCCACACGGACGATTGAACCATCTTGATTCTGCTACTCGAAGGAAAGATATCTGGGTATTTCAAATTCGAACCCTGTTAATCCCAAGGACTTAGAAATTGTTCTCTAAACATTGTTTGCCTATCATTTAGAGGCCAATGGAGGCTTGAGTAACCAAGGCAGCTTCTCAGGACTGGTTTGTGAATTTTTGTCCAGCTGTTCAACTTGATTTCTTTTAATTATATGGTAGTTGAAATTTACCTTTTAAGAGAACATGTACAAAAAGATAAGTCCAGAATGTAAAGTTTAAGAGAAGACAATAACCTGCAGTGTAATTAATTGCTTATTCACATCATTGTCCAGGTGCAAATAGTACTCCTACACCTGCCCAGTCTGAAGGAACCACCCAATCTCCTGATGACGTCATCAAAAAGCAAGAGGAATTGTTTTCAACAATGGAACGCCAGTATGAAGCAGCACGGCTTGCCACTCATACTTTACGAGGTGTTGGCCTTGGGTTTGGATCATCATCAACCTACCAATACCCTCGATAGATGCATCTAATCTTAATTAACAGTGTCATTTAAGTTTTGAAAACGTAACTATTTACTGGGTCTCAAGAACCTCTAAAAGGCATTATTTTTTGGTACAGTTAGGGAGACTGATGAAGTAATGGGTCTGAGGGACATCACTCGAGTTGACAACTTGAAAGAAATGGTTTATATTTACATGGTGACAGTGATATTAACTTTATTGTTGCTGACAGCATTAACTGTGAAACAGAGCCCATAGTAATTTGGTTTACTTTACAGGAAATTGAAAAAGAGCCTTGATATTGAGATCACAGTTCAGCTGAAATTTTTGTAATTTTATTTCTGTAATTGCAATTTTTCTCGAATGAATGAAAATTGTGGCTGTAAATATTGTGAAAATGTGCCATCTGTTTTGAATTAATTGTGTGTATATATCTACCAAAGATTATAGTTCAATGTTTTACTGCTTTCAAGGTTTCTCATTGTAATTAGTTATTACAGGTTTATATGGAAATACTAGAATGTGTAAAACATTTTGCAGTGATTTATTAGTTTGTCATTGTCTTGTTATAGAGTTACAGTGATTGTGATTGAGGTTTTTTTTAATTTAAGATGCATTAACCTTAAAAACAATTCTGATTTGTCATTTTTTTATCACTGGAAGTTAAAATTTTATAATATTACAAGACACATTAAGAAACTTCACCAAAATTAAATCAGGTTTTACTTATAAATATAATGGTGGGTGTTGCGGTTGAAATTAATCTTTATGACATATCTTAACATCCTCGAAATATTTTTCCTTGCAAAATATTCCAGTGATAAATTTTATAGTCTTCATATTTTGTAAAGTAAATTCAATAGTAGTGAAGGCAATAAAAGGTTAGTGTCACATTTTTTAATAAAGCTTATAATTTTTTACTTTGCAGTTGTCTGTCGTCAAACATTTTTATGAACCAATGAAGACGAGAAATTTCCTAGTCAGAAGGGCAGAATCCAAGTACTTTTTCCCATTTGCTGATATGATGTTTGTGCTTTCCATAGTATTTTATTTGCCTATTCAAGTTGTATTAAATCTATAACGTTTTATATCTATTACGTGATATAAGCACTTACATTTTTATATAAGCTTATATTTCAGCAATTTTTTCTCTGGCATTTAAAAGAAGAACCGTGACCTTGTGGAATTAACTAGGGATGTGCCAGAAATATTGGAATAGTTTGTCTTGAAACTTACAAAAAATAACTGTTACTAGAAAAAATAACTGAAACAGCTACCTCTTGCTGAATAGCAGCAACACTGTGGAATGGGCCTAAGTGAAACCAGACATTCAAATGGCTTTCCCAGTTCATACATTGGGAGTGGTGCTCTCACTGAATCTTGTCATGTGCAGTGGGTTCCATTAGGAGTTCTCGGAGCTCCAATTGATCCTGCAACTACTGTTTCTGTCAGAGCACTGCTGTTGTTATTGCACTCCTATTCTTCTCGCAACTCTTCCTATTGGAAACTACTGTTACTCTCAGAACTGTTTTCCCACTCAAGCCATTTCTATAGCAGTTACCAGACCTGTAACTACTGCCATTTGTGACTCTCGCAGGCTTTTATTTTCTTTAAGCGATTTAAGCATATTTTCTGCTTTTCTAAATCACCACCATAGCTGCAAACAGAGCATTACACACAAAATAACAGAAGGCTTTCATTATTGTTCAAAACTCAATAATTGCTCCAAAATTGTTTTTAAGTTGTTTACCTAATTTAAGTAATGTAAAATAAATGGCAGGCTTGAGGCAGCGCCAATGGTGCAACTGCAAAGGTCCCCACACTGCTGTACTTAAAAATTTTTCTTTAACGTAATCGTATTTAAATAATTAAGTTATAGATAATTTTATTCCCTACAACTTTTGTATATAATAATTTTTTGTAAAGCCAAGTGATAAGGAGGTATTTTAGTTCAATATTGACTGATTACAGTGCCGCCAACTCATAAATTACGAACTGCATATTGAGAAAATCATTTGTTGGCCACATCTAGGGTTACCAGATGTAAAATTCAAAAGCGAGGACGAAATAGGAAAAAATGAGAAGAATTTTCAGTTTTCAAAACGAGGACATTTTTACTTTCTCCATATACGAAGTATAGAGAAAGTATTGTTTTCATGAAAAAAAATAGAATTCAAGATTTAAACGGAAATACATGTTTTAAGGTCCCCCGAACACGTTTTGACTGTTTTCTCGATGTCTGTGACTGGGATCTTGTCAAAAACTGTTAATCAGATCAAGGAAATTTTATATCTGACATTTTTGTTAAAGGAGACGTACTGATTAGTTTTTGGTAAAAATCTGTCAACCAGAAGTGGGTGTTTACTATAGTCACATCAGTTTTTTTTTTATATTTGATAGATGTAAAAATGTATTGGAATAAAAGTTGTAGGTAATTTAATTTTCTATAACCTTGGTTTGAAAAAATTTCCCATATAATACATTGTTGAGATATTTTAAAAACTAAATTATTTAGCTGCCACCCCCACACCACTTACTGGCAACTATTGTAAACACATTATGCTTCTTTTTATTTTCTTAATTGTTGGAGCTTCGGGGCTATATCCAATATCAGAAGGCTACAGTTGGAGTTTATTTCTGATCTTTGTAAAGTCTTTAAATTTTTCTTGCAGTTCCTTAAAATATTCATTATCATTTAACCTATTTGGAATTATTATAGGTATGGAGAAAGTTATGTGGTGGCCACATCAGATTTTTTAGATTAAATTTGGTATTCCAAAATTAGTGTTACAAAGGGATTTTTATTAATATAATATACATATTATACCTGGTTGTTGGAACGGAATGTCGTAAGTCAAGGAGAATTTGTACTAATGTCATTGTTATGTCACATTGCTAAAAAATTAAAAAACAAAGACAAAAGCATAAAATTCCCGATGAAACCCCTAAAACTAGGACGTCCTTGGAAACGAGGACATCTGGTAACCCGAACCAATCAGATTTTTACTTTCCCCATACATAGTATAGGGGAAAGGAAGGTAACTACCCAATATGGCCTAGCTAAGCTTTATTAATTTTTTAAGCACCTTTCCCAAATGCTGCAAGTAAAACTAACATTGTACTCTTAGACAGTTTATTTAAGTGAACAGAAGAAAATGTTAAAACTATAATGCTTCAACATGGAATTACTGGTTTGCATTTTTGGCAAACCTTGCTGTTAGGCCATATTAGGAACATATGATCTCAACATGGCCTATTGGGTTATTGTTCAAAATATAAGAGAGCAAGAATCTGAAATATTTATCAAGTACTTGTATATAAATCTAATGTGGCCACCATATTACTTTCTCCATATTTGTAATATTTCTAAAAATTCCGAAGAAGTTACATATTAATAAATATTTTAAGAAACCGAGAAAATTTTAGACTTGACATAGAACAAAAATAAACTCAAACCATAGTCTTCTGATATTGGATATAGCCACAAAGCTCTAACAATAAAGAAAAGAAAAAGGAGTGTTACTAAGATGTAACAGCATCAATTGTTAACAGTAGTCGTAAGTAGGTGGTGTGGTGGTGGCAGCTAAAAATATGCTATCTCTTAAATTATATAGGTGAAAATGTTTCAAACAAAGGTAGAAAATTAAATTTCCTACAACTTTTATTCCAATACATTTTTACATTTGTCAAATATTAAAGCAAATATTTCAAAGTAACGGATAAGTGACGAGTCAACACCCACTTCTGGTTGAGCGATTTTTTACCAGAACTAATCAGTTCTTGTGACTTTAATAAAAATGTAAAATTTCATATAGATAATTAATAGTTTTTGAGTTAAACCACCCATAAAAAAGCTGTCACATACACACAGACATCATTGAGAAAATGGTCAAAACATTCAGGGGACCTCAAAACGTGTATTTCTATTGAAATCTTGAAGTCTATTTTTTCATGAAAACAATACTTTCCCTTATACTACGTATGGAGAAAGTAAAAATTCTAATGTTTGATTGCTCAAAAATATTGTTGTTGGTAGGCAAAAATAACTAAATAATGAGAGAATAAAAGTCAAGATTCTAATTTTACACAGGTAAAAATCGTAAAAGTGTATCACCGAAATTTAGGCCAATGAGGTCAAAATTGAAATAAAGAAATGAACAACAAATTGAAATCTAAAGTCATTCAACAAATTCATTGTCATTATTTAAGGCTCACAAAATGGGCAATATGGCCTACATAGGCTGTAATGGGGAGACTTGGACTGGTAAAACATATTCTGTTGGAGCCAGATGACATCTCAATGAAATGCCAAGCCAGTCACACTGCTAATAGTAGAGACAATTATCTTGTAGAATGCCTAAGGTCAAATTAATTAACTTTTACCTGTACAAACAATGACTTAACCAACATGTAGAAAATAAATGCATGTAACCATAAACCCTGGTCTCAAACAAAACACTCCTGCAAATTCAGCAGAATTTCATATATAAACAGTTGTTAGCAGTCTACCAAATATACTGCCACCACCATCTATCAATTGTGTCACGAAGTACGTTTGATATGGTGATTAGGCCATAATGAGGAACAGGCCATATTGGGTACAGTTAACTTATTGTTTTCATGAAAAAATTGAGTTCGATATTTCAACGGAAATATATGTTTTGAGGTCCCCTGAACATGTTTTGACCATTTTCTCGATGTATGTGCATGTAAGTATTTTTGTGGGTGCTCTAACTCAAAAACTATTAATCAGGTCAACTCGGAATTTTATATTTAACATTTTTATGACTGATTAGTTTTTGGTAAAGATCAGTGAACCGGAAGTGGGTGTTTACTCTTGTCACTCCGTTTTTTTTTAATATTTGCTTTAATATTTGATTAATGTGAAAATATATTGGAATAAATATTGTGTGAAATTTAATTTTCTACAACCTTGGGTTGAAACATATAATGCATTGTTTACTTGAAAAACTAATTTTTCAGCTGCCACCACCTACCGGCGACTTGTTAACACTTGACATTTAGTTACGACTTACAATCAGTAACGCACATTTTTATTTTCTTAATTGCTGGAGATTCCTGGTTATATCCAATATCAGAATGCTACGGTATGAGTCTATTTCTGTTCTTTGTAAAGTCTTTAAATGTTTCTCACAGTTCCTGAAAGTATTCATTACTAGCTGAAATTACCCGATGTTGCTCTGGTTTTTAAGTCAAGACAAAAATATTGAGTAAGATTTGAGAATAAAACCATGTAATGAAACCAGGATAATTTTTATTGTAGTGCTTAATGGTATGCAATATTTCTTGTCTTATCTTTTGCCCAAATAAATAAATTATTCCTGCATCTTTTATCGACAAATTTGGCGACTGTATTTTTACTTTCTCCATATACAAAGTATCGAGAAAGTATTGTTTTCATAAAAAAAATTAAATTCGAGATTTCAACGGAAATACATGTTTTAAGGTCCCCTGAACAAGTTTTGACTATTTTCTCGATGAGCCTGTGGGTGTTTATGACCGGGATTTTGTGAGTGCTCTAAATCAAAAACTTAATTAGATCAGCACAAAATTCTATATTTGACATTTTTGTTCAAGGGAAAAGAACTGATTAGTTTTTGGTAAACATCGGTCAACCGGAAGTGGGTGTTTACTCATCCGTTTCTTGTATTTGCTTTAATATTTGATAAATGTATTGGGATAAAAGTTGTAGAAAATTTAATTTTCTACAATGTTGGTTCGAGTCATTTTCCCATATAATGCATAGTTGTGATATTTAAAAAACTAAATTTAGCTGTCACGTACACCACCTACCGGCGATTATTGTCAACACTTGACGCGCCTTTTTATTTTCTCAATTGTTGGAGCTTCGGTGCTATATCCAATATCTATCAGAAGGCTGCTGTTTGAGTTTATTTCTGTTCTATGTTAAGTCTTTAAAATTTTCTCGCAGTTCTTTAAAATATTTATTATCATTTATCCTATTTGGAATTTAAAAAAATATCACGGATATGGAGAAAATCATGTGGTGGCCACAAGATTTTTTTATTATGTTATTAAATGGAGGCATATAATATTCAGGGTTGTATTATGTTCTTTTAACTGCTTATACAAGTTTACAAACGAGTAACATTTCAGTTACTTACCGGTAGTTAGAATCAAGTACGTACCCAGGGAGGTGGGGTGGTCCGGACCCCCGACCCTCCTGGTGTACAGCCAATTGTGGAATCTGCGATAACCACGCTACAAACTTGCTACGTTGCCTCTTACTACGCTGCCACTTGCTGCGTTGAGTTATGAGAACTATAATCGTTGTAAAAGTTTATATTATTTGAATAGGATTTTTATTTAATCAATTGCTGGAAATTGGTTTTCGGCCTCAGACCCTCCCCTTCACGAAATAAATTTCTGGGTACGTGCATGGTTATAATTGCTCTGCATGTTAGGATAAATAGTTTACTGGCTGTTATTTTGGAAAGGGTTATACAAAAATAACTTTTGTCCACCCCTAGAATTAACTCGTATCATATGCTTTTCAGCTGTCTCCGCTCGTCTTTTTTCCTTGAACGATTCGAAAATCTATGAAGCTTTGTGTTTATCGTGTATCTTTTTTCGGAACAGCTATCGAATTACCCGTCAGACTTCGCCGATGCGATTTCCGATCTTCTTTTTGTTTTTTCCTGCTGGGATTTGAAAAGGCATCTTCCAACAGAAAGAAATTATTGTTATGAATTTTAAAGACCTGCAATTATATGAAATGCACATAAAACCAGTAAAAATCCTTTTTTGAGATGATTCTAGGCCGAGCAAAATGTTCCTTTGAGGAAGAACCAAAAACACTTAAAATAACTTACCCAACCCGGTGGCGTCAAGCAAAATGTTTCTTCATGTTGTAATTTCCCTGAAATACAAAAGATCGGAAATAGCATCGGGGAGGCTGACGGGTAATTCGATAGGTAAGCCCTTTTTCATTCCTTGATGGAAAATCTTAAAACGGCATGAGCATAAGTCCTAAATTTGTTAATTCCCGGTTCTCGTAATTTCGGTTTTATTAAAAATAGCACACCATTGCAAAAATTGTAACCATAGAAAAAATCTATTGAGCATTTCCGTTTTGACGGGAATCATGATTTGTGCATTAATTCAACTGGTTTGTTTACATTTAATTGTTGTGGGTTAATAGGTACGAGAAAAACTAATATCAGCTACAGTTAAATATTCCTCGATATTATTAGTAAGTACCTACATTATTTACGGCCTACAATTTTTCAAACTTTTGATATGTGTTCCTCATTTACAGGCGAAACTTACAGAAATTAAAGGATTTATTATTGATGATAAAATAAAAATATGGAAGGTGACAAAAGAACTTGGGAGAAAGAAACGGACGGTGGGGTCGTAGATAGCGAGATAAAAAACAACGAAAATGAATTACAAGAGCCGTAAGTTTTTATTTATCTTAGAATTATAAATCTTTTACATTTTCAGGTTATTTAAACTTTCGTAAATCTGTAAAGAAATGCTTGAACGCTTTTTCATGAAGCACAGTCGGCCCTTTATATACACAGTAGTTATGTTCCTGGAAAACACCGTGCAAATTGAAACCATGTAAAAAGATAACAAAGGCCTTGGAGTTTAGGTTCCAAGTTAACGTGATTACCGTATAACATCAATAATAATTTCTAGAAAGTGTGCACATCACAAAACTTCAAAATAAATGACATCAAAGGACAGTGAAACAAAACATGATGGCTATTGAGTTTTTAAACATCTGCCACAGTGGTAGATTAAGGCATCTGAAGGCCCCAGGCCCAAAAGGTTCGGGAGGCTCCCATCTGTTCGTGAGTGGGGGAAGATACTCAATCTACAAACATTTTTACAACTTACGGATTTTAAAAAACGTATGCAGCAGGGTAAACAAATTGAATTACAGACATGGAAAATTACAGACAGAAAATTTAATATTATTATATAAACGCCAGCGGCAACTGTGAGATGTGATTGCGATGGCACAAGGGATGTTACAATGTAACCGTTGCATTGTAACAAACCTAAGTAAAACACGAAATTTTTACGTAAGTACGTAGTAGATTGTACTGATGCTGAAATATTTTACTAAATAAAATACTGAAAAAATCGAATTTTCGCTGTTTTGAGGCCCCCATGAGTGTCGAGGCGAGCGCCTCATGCGCCTGCGCGGTAATCTGCCAATGGGTGGCCATATGTTCGGATTACAAAACCGGGTCAGACAAATTATATGGTGTAAGAAATGTCAATATCACATATAAATAGCAGTAGACGTGCTGAATCAGACAAACCGATTTTTTAAGTAATAAGAAAACATTACATAAATGATAATAAAATACAATGAAAAAACAAAAAGAAAAAATGTATGTGCTATTAAAAACGAAAATAGGCAATTACGTAAAGAAATACGTAAAAATGTTCGCTAAGACAATAGAGCAGTGCTTCCCAAACTTTTGAGCTCCGTGGACCACTACAGCAACCCTCCAGGCCCTACAGACCACATTTCTTACACAAACGTACTTACTGTAACTATGTTTAAGAAAAGAGGTTAATTGGATACTTAGTTTATTTGAACATTTTCAAATGTATTACACAGTTTTCTGTCTGTTTGAGGGGCGTCTGACTAATTTTTGTTTTTTTCCAAGAGTTATTTTTAAAAATTGTAGGAGAAATTCGTGAAATATAAAATAGTTTTACAAACAACATCATAATAAACATATTACAAAATACATTTTATTTCTAAACTATGAACGTAATACAGAATAGTTGTAAAATACAAAAAACACATTTATTATTATAAGAACAAAAATGGACGTCAAATGTTGGCGTACTCTGTTCGCCAGCGCGCCTAACTAAGAGCTAATAAAGTATTGAATACCTGTGATAGTGTAAGAATTGATTAAGTTTTCCCAAAGAAAATTCAACTAAATATGTTGTTCATTCTAAAAATTACATTTTGGAAACCTTCGCGAACCACAAATGGTCCGCGGACCATAGTTTGGGAAGCACTGCACGGTCGCTTGCCAGGAAATAAACCCGACAGCTTATCGCTCACTACTACCCTTCCCTCCGTCCCTAATGGGTCGAAAGATAGCATACGCGCAGAAGAATCCAGGCCGGCTGCTAGATCCTTTTAAGGTGTTAAGTTATAGGAAAACTTTTTAATAAACAAGATGGAAAAGTATACTCCATAAATGGAATACACAGAGATTTCAAAGAAATACGTACAAAATTGCATCGAAAGTTTCTTGAATTTTTATACCCGAAATTGAAGTCGTAATTATGTGGTCTCGCGGATTGTTTTACGGAATATTTAGTCCTCTATCCGAATATTTTTTTAAATATGTAACTTACCGATCATATAAGTTAAATAGAATTAACTCCTTAACCGTAAAATTTTACGGTTAAGGAGTTAATTCTATTTAACATCAATTTCGCCGTAGTCTCCTTCTTTACTTATTTATTATTATTAATAGATCATATAAGAGTTAGGAAGAGAAAAATATGGTATTTAATTGTCGTTTGTCGAGAGACACATTTTAGCGATCGATGTAAACAAAATATGCGATGTTTTTTCTCAGGATTTTCTAGAATTTCTTTCTCCGAAACTAGAACTCGTAATTATGTGGTCTCCCGTACCTAATTGTGGTAAATGAAGTGCTCCATCCGAATATTTTTTTTAATACCTTACAGATCATATAAGAGCTAGGGAGAGAAATTTGTTGTTTTTAATTGTCATTTAACGAGATACGAGTAGAAATTTATTAAAGTATTTATGTAAAGTGGAATTTCTAATTGACGGATGCAGTTCAAAACCGCAATTTGGCGATGAATTTGAATAGCGATCACTCATACTTAATTTAATTCAAATCCGTCTAGCGGATTGGGAGATGAAACGGACGGACGGGCGAGACGTGCCCATGAGGCGTTCTTCTACGACCGCTTCGATGGTAAAGAACGCCTTAAAACGAGATAATCGGGAATAAAACCGGGAAGGCGTCTTTTTTATTGATCATTGCATATATGTGTTTTAATATGATACAAACGTCATCCGCATATATCAGCGGTTACCAAAGCGAGGTCCTCAGTGGTCTTAGGAGAGATTGTCAGGGTCCTCGAAAAAAATGTGCAGTGAGGCCATAGGTCGAACGAATCTTTTGACAGCGTATATGGCATTCAGTGTTTAGAGCAGGGGTCTCAAGCTCACATCGGTGCTAACCTATTCATTCCTATTAAATCAATAGTTTCTATAACGCGATTTTTCTATAACGCGGGGCCCTTCAATAACGCAACTGTCGCGTTATAGCAGAAACGACTGTACTTCTTAAATTTCTTACGGAAATATTTTATAAGAAATACATTTGAGTTTTGGGCGTCTAGTGTAAACTACCTTATTTCGCTGGCCGCAGAAATGTACCATAGGGGCCGCATGTGGCCCGCGAGTTTGAGATCCTTGGTTTATAGAGTCGCTAGGGTCGCCACATTTCTTCGAAAATCAACCGACTAAGAAAAATGCATATAATACAAAATTTTCATTTTGACGTGTATTAAAAGTAGTACATATAATAAAAAATAACATTTTCTAGGAGAAAAGCAATAACTATCATAAAAATGTAATTAATAATGAAAAGAGTTGTTATTTTCATATTTCATTTACTAATGTGTATGGTAAGGTTTCCAGATTTCTTTGACAAGGCAAAAAATACAAAAAAAGCGAAAGCGAGAAATAATTTTAAACATTTTTTATAGATTTAAAAGTCTAAATAATAGCGTAGCGCGCAGGGGTGGAGTTCTTACAATTAGTTTGTAGAAAAGATAACGTACAGGTATAAGGTCTCTTCTTTTAATTAAAACGACATCAAAGTACTTTAGCGGGCAGGCCTTTATGAGTTTTTTTCAAGTGTTTGATAAAATACTTGTATCTCAACTGATAAAATAAAACTCGGGATTACTGCTTCATAATGGATATCACGATAAATTTCCACTGTAGCTCTAAAGTTTGAAAATAAATTTGGCATAATTTGAATTAGATTTTAAAGTTTGCAATAAATTTGGCACAATTTGAATTGAATTTGAAAGTTTGCAATAAATTCGGCATAATTTGAATTACTCCGAGTACATTTTTTTATTAAAAGGCAACAAACAAACCTCGGGCCGCATTCTATGCAATTTGTAATTCGATCCTTCGGATGGTAAATGGAATTTTGTTTGCCGTTCTTCCTATATCTCTAGGATGAACCACTGTAATAATCGACAAACGTTTGGCAAAACGATCGCAATTCGATCTCAGGGCAGCCGTTCATATCGACGATCCTAAGATTGTCTATTTCGTGAAAGAACTTCCTTTTCATGGCCGGACGTTTCGCCGACAGACGTTTCTATAAAATGCGATAAATTTGCCTAAAGTCCGAAAATAAATCTAATTTTAAGCCATTTCGAAACGGTAAGGAAATTATGCCGCGAGATATCTCAACTTTTTGTTATTTTAAAATACTAACGAAAAAGGTCCCGCATACTGGATTAAAGCTTTTCTATGTAATTCAAATGTAGAAAACAAACTTTTGGAATCAAACTCGGGACACTTTTGAAAATCGAAAGAGTCCTCTCTGAATCCCCTAGGCGGCAGAAACAAAATGGCGTTTATCGCACCTAATCTTGTTTTTTCGAAATATGTCATAAAACCTGACCAAGTTTCCTCCGCTTTCTGCTCTAGGCTTGTCATTAATTCCTCAAAATGTCGAAGGACATCGTCTTCAGGTACAAAAGCAAGTGCTTGTATGCGTTCTCAGGTTCTACGTACTTACCTACCAGTTCTGTAGTCCACACGACTGTATATTTCGCCAAGGGCATTGGCTAAAATGGAAGAAGTAACCGTATATTCTGCTGTTCGGAAAATGTTTTTTAAGCTGCTCATGGCAGCGCATTCAAAGAACTTTTGTTCTAAACATTTTTCTCTCAGATGAGTATTTAGCAAGATATTAATTGAGTTGCGAATAGTAATTATCTAATAAACACCTAAATTAAGTAAGAAACATGCTATTTGAATATAACTGCTCACGAGGACGGTTAGATATATTATTTGCAAAGATTCAATTAAGAAAGCTGGATAGTACACAAATAATATTATCGTTCTGTCGGCGAATCGTCCTGTCGGCGAATCGTCCTGTCGGCGAATCGTCCTGTCGGCAAATCGTCCTGTCGGCGAATCGTCCTGTCGGAGAATCACCCTGTCGGCGAAACGTACGTCGGCAAAAGGACTGTCGGGTACCCTTTTAGAATCGGCGATCCTTGGATCGACCCATGCCTTGAAGCCCAAATGCGAATTTGTTTTGTCCAATCTTTTCATTTTTAGTTGACGGAGTTATTTTCATCCAGGAGAGAGATGATGGAGACGTGGTGCTTATTTCGTTGCAGGAAGAACATCTGGAGCTCGATAAGCGAAAGGAACACTCCTGCTCAGAGAATCATCGAGCTGATTTCCGGTCTCGATCTCACTACGAAAAGGAAGAGTAAACAATCCGCGATCGATTCTCCAAGATTCGGACCGAAAAAAGGGAAATCGCCCTCGAGAATAAAGGAAACGCCGTCCAGAGAAAGCGAGGGAAGGACTTGTGCGGAAGAAGGCGGTCGCGAAGAGGCAAATCACTCGTCGTGGGAACGCGAAGACGGAGCTCACTTGGACCACGTCGTCTATCCCGAGATCGAAATGCTCTCCGATGCTCCTTTTCCCCTGGATTTCCATAGGGAGTGGTCCGACAGAGAACTGGAGGATTGGGCGACGCTATCGCAAAGAAAAAGGGAAGCCAAGAGAAGGAAATTGAGTGTGTTCCTCTTGAAAAGAGGCTTGTCCGACTTCGATTACTCGACGTACGGTTTCACTCGACTCGATCTTTCTCGAAATGGAATCTCGGAGGTGAACTTGCTTACGCACCTGCCGTATGCTTTCGATTCCCTTTCCTGCATCGATCTCTCTCGCAACGACCTCACGGACATCTCGCCACTCGGCGCCCTACCGACCGTCACCCATTTGGACGTCTCCCACAACAAGTACGTTGAAATTCCCTTCGTTAACTCCTGGCGTACTCTTGAAATTAAGAACCATTTTTAAGTGTCGTCTCACTGGCTCGGAATACTTTTTTGCTTCAATATACCAGGTGTTCCGCCCCCCTGCTGTCCTCGCTTCGCTCTGACGCCTCGATTTTAATTTGTATACATTATACATTCACTTATAGTTAGTTCACATTATTTTGTATTGTTGTCTAAAATGACGGGTATGAATAGAAAGGTTCTCACATCAAAAAACGAAAAAAATCCTGTTCAAAATGATTGTGTAAATCGACACGCACTTGAAAATCAAGGGTAGGAAAATGAGTTATCATTCTTTTAGGCGGTCTTAGGTTCAAGTCCCTAGGTTGTACGATTATTTTGAGTAATTTTATAATGAAAATAAAATATACGCTGCACATATTTCACAGTTATTCAAATGGACGAATGAAACCGTCTTGAAATCGAACTCGGGCCGCTATTTTAAATGATTTTATCCAAAAGCTTCTTTAGACGTCGGTCTCTTTAAAACTAGAAGAATTGCTAAATAGATTCAGCGTTCTTGATTTATTCGACATTCTTTTGGGCATTCCGTTCTCACGCCGTCGGCGTCGAGAATCTGCATTATGATGCCCCACCCCTCCACATCTCCCCCCCTACCGCCCACCCACCTCCCCCTCCCCCACCCCTCCCCTACCCTCCCACCGACCTCCCCCTCCCCTTACCACCACCCAACTCTCCCTCCCATTCCCCCCCACCCACCTCCCCCTCCCACACGCCTCTCCCTCCCCTACCCACCTCCCCCTCCCACACGCCTCTCCCTCCCCTACCCACCTCCCCCTCCCACCCACCTCTCCCTCCCCTACCCACACCCACCTCCCCCTCCCCTACCCACATCCACCTCCTCCTCCCCTTCCCTCCACCCATATCCCCCTCCCACCAACCTCCCCCTCCCACCCACCTCCCTCTCCCACCCACCTCCCCCTCCCACCCACCTCTCCCTCCCCTACCCACACCCAACTCCCCCTCCCGTCCCCCACCCACCTCCCCTCCCACCCACCTCTCCCTCCCCTACCCACACCCAAATCCCCCTCCCGTCCCCCACTCACCTCCCCTCCCACCCATCTTCCCCTCCCCTTCCCCCACCCAACTCCCCTTCCCATAGCCTCCTATCCACCTCCCCCTCCCATAGTCTCCTACCCACCTCCTCCTCCCTTACCCCCCACCAACCTCCCCTTCCCCCAACCACTTCCCCCTCCCCTTCCCCCAACCACTTCCCCCTCCCATTCCCTCCACCCAACTCCCCCTCCCGTCCCCCACCCACCTCCCCCTTCCATACCCTCCCACCCATCTTCCCCTCCCCTTCCCCCCACCTACCTCCCCCTTCCCTTCCCCCCCACCCACCTCCCCCTCCCCTTCCCCCTCCCATACCCTCCCCCACCTCCCCCTCCCCCCCACTGACTAGAACATACGTATCATCTATATCAGTGGCTCATAAACTTTCAATTGTCGCGGTCCCCTTTGAATTGAAATCAGCAAAAATAAGAAACTTTAATACAAATTTCTTAATTTTATATAAATATTAATAATTTTTATAAAATCGCATTTCCTAAACTTTCCTGATAAATATGTTTTATTCGTGAAATTCTTATTTTTTGACATTTCACCTCGCATCCAAAATAATTTCGCCACTCCCTGGGTGAACGTTTCTGCATGGCGTGCCACATTCGTAGTTTCGAATTCTTCGGAGGGCCGAATTGAAAATGACGAGAGCTTTGACGGGCCATATGAGTGTTTGCATCACAAATTACCTAGATATTCCGTGGTCTCATAATAGCGAAAATAATGTCTAAGTAATTTGCTAGCGATAAGACTTCACCTGAAAAGATTTTGAGACTATAATTTTGCCGAAAAAATACGAAATTGTCTCATTTAATTTTATCGATCATGTATTCAGCCCGTGTGCCGTAGGTTGCTGACCCATGATCTATATCATTGAAGACGATTTTTAGGCGTTATTTAACAGCGAAGCGATAGTAGCGGAACGACTTATGGGCACGTCTCGTCCGACCGTCCGTCGTAACTTGCATCTCCTAAACCGCAAGGCGGACTTTAATTAAATTAAGTAGGAGCGATCCTTATTAAAATTTATCGCACAATTGTGATTTTGAACTGAATCCGTCGATTAGAACTTCCATTTTACACAATTACTTTTTAAAAATTATACAGTCGAGTCCCGATAATCCGACCTTCGATTGTCCGACATTCCGCGAAATCCGACATAGCCATAGGCAGCTCAATATCTGTGGCGAAAAATTATCGGCAAATTCGGACGAATTTTTTAAATTTAAAGCGAAATTTCGTTATCTCATTGACAAGGAAGGATTGTTAGGTGAGCAGATATATAACTGCGATGAGACAGGTTAAACTATAAAATACTGCCTTCAAAAACTTTAGCTTCTCTGGCTAAAGCTTCAGCTTTGGGTAGAAACGAAGTAAAGAAAGAGTGACGATTATAGCCTGCAGTAACGCTACTGGTAACCACAAATTAAAACTCGTACTTATTGGAAAGGCCAAAGAACCACGAGCTTTGAAAAACCTAGCTCCTACTGTTCTACCACTTTTGTATAAGTACTGCTTACTGATGTCATATTACTGAGACGCTGGCGCCACCTCGCCGCAAGGAAGAGAAGCGAAGCCTGGAAACAAACCCCAATTACTCAATTTTTTTAAACAATAACTTTAACTTCAAATAATATTTTTGTACTCTATTATGTTAGTTGTACTGTATAATAATGATTGATAAACGTGATTTCATACTTGTGTTACACTTCAAATTTTTGTTTCGTTTCGCCCCGTTCTTTTCCGTATAGTCCGACATTTCCGGTAATCCGACCACTCCTCGGTCCCGTTTAGGTCGGATTATCGAGATTCTACTGTACTTGTATCTCGTTAAATGGCATTCGTCAAGCAACAATGAAATATCTTACTTTTATCTCCCTAGCTCTTATATCATCTGTAAAGTATAGTTTTAAAAATTTATTTACTACAAGAAAGTTCTCAAGAATTCACATAATTATGATTTATAGTTTCGGAGTTAAAAACTCGAGAAAATCTCGAGCAAAACATCACATATTCTGTTTACATCGATATCAAAGACGGTTCTCTCAGCAAACAACAATTAAAATCCAGGTTTTTATATCTCGTGCGCTTATATGGTCTGTAATGTATAGATTAAAAAATTAGACGGCTCTCTCAGCAAACAGCAACTAAAAATCCATATATTTCTCTCCCATACTCTTAAATGGTATGTAAGGTGTAGATAAAAAAAATTATTTGGACAATATTTACAACAAGATAGTCCCCAAGACCACATAATTACGACTTATAGTTTCGGAGATAAAAATTCGAGAATCGTCCAATCTTTCGACACCGTTTTATACTACATGGTGGTGATTTCCAGGATTCTGCCGTGTTGATCCATTTCCTGGACAATATTTCGCCGGCGTTCCAGTCGGCTTCTTCAGGTTCTCGGACCTGAAGAAGCCGAATGGAACGCCGGCGAAATATTGTCCAGGAAATGGATCAACACGGCAGAATCCCGGAAACCACCACCATGTCAACAGCACGCCGTGGAAGCCCTCGTACCCGTTTTATACGTATCTCCCGTAAAGAACGCCTTTGTATTCCATTTATGGATTATACTTTTCCGTCTTGTTTGTAATTATGTGTTTACGTAAGAATGTATGGCGTTAAATGAAAGAATGCGAAATCCGCTTATAAATTAAAAACATTTCATTCTTTTTCAACCAAACGTTCAACAATACCACTTTAAGATTTTAAGCTGCTCACCTTCTACGTTGATGTCACGAGTTTGATTCCAGGAGGGTTCCTTCGCTCCATTTGAATAGCATTGGAAGAGCTGTTAGGAAGCGTAAAAACCTTTTATTCCTTACCATTTCAAAATTACTTATAATCATCGTACAAACTTAGAACTTGGACTAAAGAACGCCTTAAAGAACGAAAATTTATTTTCCTATCGTTGCGTTGATGTGGAAGCAGAGAGGAGAATGAGAGGTAGAAGGAAAAAGAGGGAGGGCGAGAGAGAGGATTGGAGGGAAAGGGGGGAAGGAAGGGAGAGGGGATGGAAGGAACTGAGAGGGAATTCTGCAAAAAAGTAATCATTTTGGGGGTAAAAAACGAAACGAAGCCTTTCGAGATCGATCGAAGCAATCCGTTCCTTTCGTGGAAAATTTCCATTAATCGATTTTTGAGTTGCGTTGGAAGTGTAAAAATGTCAATATCGCGTTTATTCAGGTCACGGTCTTTCTTTCGTCGCTCAAAATGTCACTCGCCGTCGCGCCCACAGATGGCTCCACTCGCGTGGATCCGTCGGAAATTTTCCGGTCAGGGCGTCGTCGTAACGTAGGTATATATTTCCCTTATCTTGGCCCGTAGAAGAGCACACGCTTCTTTATCCGGGAACGCCAATGCAAATACATTGCTTAAAGAACACACACGTTAACCGAGCCCGTCCCAAAGTACGGCGCTTTTACGACCCACAGATTTATACGCTATCGATAATCCTTCAATATTCGAGTGAGAACGCTGGCTTTGAAACAGTTTTATTTCCATTTATTGTGGATAAATTCCATCATATGTCGCATTCGATGACGTAGCCAGGGGGAGGGGATCCGGATCCCCTCCCCCTTCCGGTGTACGGACATTTGTGGAATCTGCAATAACCACGCTACAAACTTGTTACGTTGCCTCTTGCTACGCTGCCACTTGCTACGTTGAGTTATGAGAAAAAACGTTATAAAAGTTAATATTATTTGAATAGGACTTTTATTTAACCAATTGCTGGAATTGGTTTTCAGCCTCAGACACCCCCCGAAGAAAATTTCTGGGTACGTGCATGGTCGCATTTACCTGAATCCATCCAACCTTTTCACGTGTTCGCTCTGGCTAGTGATTAGGCGGCCCCGAAAAGTTTGTGTTGGAAGTAACTCGAGAGATTGGGCCATTATGAAGGTTGAAATTAACTATAAATAATTTTAGCGTTAAAATTTCACCAGGCAACGTTTATATAAATATAAAACTGAAAATTGCCATCTGTTTATTTTACTTGACACTATGAACATATCATCCTGGAAGCTCTCTCAGGGGTTAGGATTAAAATTTGGTATTCAAAAAAGTGGTGTAATAACCATTTTCAGGTCTGTAGTACTTAACATCCGAATTTTAGTGAAATATGTAATTTAACTAAATACGAATATAGTGATTAATTTCTATTAATATAACTTTTCAACAGACGATTACAATAAATTCAAGAGGGAAAAAGTCCGTTCAATATAAAGGCAGACATTCGGTTTTCAACAAAATTAAGAGAAAAACAACGGTTTCCCTTTTTTCAGTCTTCATAAATACGAAATAAATATATTTTTATATTAAATTTTAACTCGTTACTTCTGCCGTGGGATTGTGCCTTTAGGTTGAAACAACTTTTGAACATCTATCCTGAGTTTTATTGGAATCTTGAGAAACCGGACGAATTAAATGCGGATGAAGAGGTGACTAAAACCCTGTCACAGCTATCCGCAAGAGGTTGGTCCGTGTGCGGCGCTGGAGTGAGCCGCCTCCGATGGGTGAACTATTCGCACAACTTGGTGACCCGCCTCGGAGGACCGAGGCACTGGACTCACTTTCCGCGGATCGTTTATCTCGATTTGTCCCACAATCGCATACACGACTTGAGGAGCGAGGATCCGTGTCGCTGCTCGACGCCAAAGCATACGGTGAGATTCAGTTCGTGATATAATGAAAGGGTGTGAATTCTATATGACAATGCACATGCCACGGTTTCTAAAGATATAGACTTTTGTTTAAGGTTATATCGATGCTCCTAGGCTCATAATCACTAAGATGGTGTCTTCAGAAATAAGTAAATTATTTTTTTAAATAAAAAAACTAAACGCAGTTAACCCGAAAATCAGAACACCGCAGACTTCCCTGCGTTTTGGCTTAGCAAGGCTAAATGTTTCACCGATTGTTTTCATTGGAAGCGTATGGATCCTTATTTTCCATATTTCAAGATTGCTATAAAAATTATTAAATAACAGTAGCTCTGCCTTTACGCGCTACGCGCGTCGACCCCGTCGTCCGCTCGTAAAGCGTAAACTAGAGGATTTCTTTGGTATTGTCGGTGTCGCCTTTGGGTATGGGCCCAGGTCCCGGGCCCCGAATTTAAGCGCCCTGCTCCTCCCCAAGCACTGGGGCGTAGTCATACGGTCAGTTCCATTTCGACAATTTTTTGCCAAATACTCGGGTCGACGTCTTTCATGTTTTAGATATGTTATTATTACCTATCACAATGGTGCCGGCCGAATGATATTACCCTATCTACCACCGGTATAAGGACACAACCTTCTACTTCAATAATAGACAGTTATTCGCAGGACCGTTCCACAGTTTTTTGGGATCCCCTGCAAGATATAGCTAAGGAGACCCCTTACTCATCCAAAATTGATATTTTGCTTACGCTCTCCGCTCCTCATCCCCTTTTTATCGCTGAATTACGAAATGTTTAAATATCCTTTTACGACTACTCCCTCTCGTCTACCAAACTTCAGTAAGAATTATTTTCTTTTCATTTGGTTATATACTTACATGGATTGTCTGGAAGATTTTGAACCCGTTTTTAAACTGGTTCAGATTCAGTTCGGGTTCTAAAAAAATCACGGTTTGGGTTCGCAAAATTGAGCGGTTCAGAGCGGGTTTTTGGTTAAGGTTAAATAAATAAATAAATTCCGACTTAATAACCTTTTCCCTCGATATTTCCACAACGAGTTATCTTTATATGCTCGATAAAGTCCTACAAGTATTTATTTTCCTCCTGTTTTCAAATGATTCCCATCCTAGGTCCTTTAGCATTTCCGTTACGTTGCTGCGATATCTCAAAACAATATTACGAGGATCTCGTGAGAATTAGCTCCCTTTCCTTCTTTCTTCGCCTTTTCTCTTAAAATAAATCTTATTCCGTTTATTGATAAATGCAGTCTAACATCTCCTGGGAAAATATCCGATAAAAAACTACACACAAAAATTCGCTCAACTGATACATTTAATTATTTCGCAGGAATGCAGAGATGGGAATGGCGCGGCGTGCGGCTTGGAGAAATTGTCTCTTCTGCACACTTTGGACCTCTCTCACAACTACATCTCCCAAGTGGAAGGCTTTCACGGCCTCCACGTGCACAACTTAATCCTCTCTCGCAATGCCATCTCGAAGTGGGAAGGAGAAACGGGTCCCCTTCACGAGAACAAGGGCCTCAAGAGGTCGCCGAGTCGAAATGTCTTGGACCGTGTTTCCAAAAGGAAAGAGGAAAGAGTTTTGAGCCAAATCGAGGAACGAATAGACGCTCCGATATTCTCGAAAAAAAGTCCGACGGACGAAAGAATAGACGAAGTCTCATCCGGCGATCTCCAAATTCCCGATTTCCGAGTCATTCGAAATAGGTTTACCGGATTAATGAAAGAGGAGAAGGAGGAAGAGAGCGTCGTCCTCGGCACCGAAGAAGCGGAGACTACGAAAGAAACGGAAATTTTATACCCCTTCCAGCCAGAAAGAAAGACAGAGAAACTTCCATTGGATGTGCTATACGACTCCAGAAGACGAAAGGGGAATCCCTTATGCGAAGACGCAGTCTCTGAGGACGGGAGCCGAGCGATGGACCGGTGGCTCGAGAAAGATAACATTTTTAAAAATTGGTACGACTCCGACGTGAAATTCGTCCATTTTCCCCAAAGAGTCTATTACAGCGAAGACGAATCAAGGAGCAGCTTGGGTTCGGAAGTACGAGGGTCAAGCGAGATCGCACGCGAACAAGAGGTCACTCCCGACGCGCGCGACAGGGATTCGGACGAAACGAGCATCTCGAAAATGTTCGACGGCGAGTGGGAAGGCCACGGCGAACCTCCCGACGCGGAAGGGAATCTCGGGAATGGCGAGAGAACGAGCTACGCGACGCCTCGGGAGCGCCGAGACAAAGTGGAAGTCCTCCACGACCTCTCCCGGAGTTGGGAAGGAGAGGAAGGAGGAGAGGTCGCGGAGAGGATATACGAGGAATGGGATGACCCGGAGGTGCGCGTTCTGCACTGGGGGAGGATGGAGGTTGAGGGCGAGGAGGAGAGTGACGTCCCTTCCGAATGGCACGGAGGAAGGGGCGAGGAGGGCGTGGCGGTGCTGTATTCGGCGATCGACGGAGTGCCCTACGAGGGGACGGAGGAGGCCGGAGGAGGAGAGGGGGTGGAGGTGTCGTACGTTAGGGGAGTGGGGAGACCGGAAGCGTTGGCCGACGAGGAACCCGAATGCCGGAGCCTGGAGGTCCTGTTCCTCGGATCCGGAGGTTCGGAAGGGAGCGCATTCGAGGGCGAAGAGGAAGGGGAGAGCGAGGGTGGAGCGGATGAGATACGCGAACCCCGCGTTCCTTCTGTGGCGCTCCGGTTCGCTTTCGACGTTTACTGCAGGGGTCGCGGCGCCGAGTCGGAGGAAGGAAGGGTGGCTGTCGAAAGGAATGGGGAGGTGCCCGTCTCAAAGGACGTGGCGAAGGGAGCGGCGAAGGGCGTGGCGGGTGGCGTCCGCGCGATGGGAAGGCGCGAGGCTGGCGTTCGTGAGAAGGACGAAGCAAACGTCTTGGAAGACTACGTGGGATTGAGCTCGCTGCAGTGGCTGGTCGAACTGCACTTGGAGCACAACGAGATATCGTCGCTGAGGATGTTTCGGGGAATGTACTGTCTTCGTTCCTTATACATTCAATACAATCGAATCGGAGAAATAGGAGAGGTAAGCGTTTAAGCGCTCTTTACCTTCTTAAGCACTTTCGAATTCTACGATGTACATTCGCATTTCGATGCTTGTTGTGCTTTGTGGCGAACGGGTCATACTATTCGTCGCACGACGTTTCTTGGCGTCACATCCACGCTGCGCACACTGATCTGCCCTCGAGCAGGATTCTCCCTTTACCGCGAAATCCTTTTTTTATGGAATGGATCGGCATCGAGTACATTCCGTAAATACGAAATAAACAGAAACTAGGCAATTTATTAAAAGGATTTTATTTGTAAACTTATATAAAATGTCACAGGCATTATTCTGTATAAGAAAATGACATTACCGATAGATTTGAAGACCCTCCGATCATTTTTGAAGCTTCAAAGATCAGTAGCCGAAGAATTGCTTGCTTCAACGACAAACAAAGTAATCTTTCAATATCTAAAGTTTGGCCATGTGTTCTAGTATGCAGTTGATTAAAAGCAGTTTTATTATTTTAAAGTTTTGTGCTTAATATCTAAAGAGTTATTTCGTACTCATTGTCAGATCATATTCGATGTTATTAAGAGAATAAGAAAAAACGGTTGGCGTAAATATCCCTAGATGTGACTTAGGAACGAACTTGATTGTGGCGTGGAAATCTCCGACCTGAGGCAAAAAGACAAAATACATTCCCAGAGCAAGACACAGGAACAGATCGGCGATCATATGGCTCTAATGCCGCCTTTGGAAAAGTGACCATCCCAAACTCACCTCACCCCTCGGCCATGCAGACGAATGATAAAGTTTGATTACTTTACATAGAAATTTCGTACTTAAACAATTTTAAATGCGAAACAAATAGATTATTAAATATCAAAGGAGATAATTAAATTTTTGGCCGAGCGAAGCGTGGTCTCTTCTGTTGAGTCCTGCATTTTGTCTGTTTGTCTGTTCTGCGATTACTGCTGTCTCGATTGTCTGATTTTCACGAAACTTCGTGTGCATGTACTAATAACTTAAGAGTCGACTGACTATAGTTTTTCTAGAACACCGCCCTTACAGTTACAGCGCAACTTGCGTTCGCTAATTTCTAAATCGTATCCATTCAAAACGAAATTTAGCATATATACGAAAAACTTCAACCGATGAAGAAAACGCCAAATAAAAATTTCTCTAAAATGTACAGGGATCCTCTCAGAGGCACGCAATTTGCGTTCGCGCGGTCGATCCTGTTGAGTCCCCGTGCACTTTGTTTGTTTATTTCTTTGTCTGTTCTATTATAACTGATGTCTCAACGAGGAGACAAGGCTCAGGTTCATTTGCCCTTATTTGGTGCGTTTCTTAGATTTACATTCTTTCGCACATATTTTACCGCTGAGGGCAGCGCTTTCAATTGTATTCAAATTTTACATCTCCACTGTATGAAGTGTAGGAGAACTATGAAGACGATAATATCATTGAACATGTGATTCGCCCCACCAGCCCTAAGTGATATGAGCGAGGCCGAAGATCCCGCGGATCCTCTAGTACAGTGGTTGTCAAACTGGGCGCCGCGAAAAACTTTGTTTATTAAATAAATCGATGATTTGCATGTGTTGGTGGGTAATTATGACAATAATTTTTCTTCTAGTAAATTGATTATGTGGTAGGGTCAACAAATGGATGCGTCCAAAGGTAATACCCGTATCTAAAAATATATAAAGCTTGTCACAAGACTGTGGTGCCGCGAAGCCCTCTTTATCTTTGAAAGTTTGAGAACCACTGCCCTTGTATAAACTCTTGCTCGACCAATGATGGCTTGGAGCGTAATTACGATATTTGGACCAAAAGAGTGTCGGTGCGGTGTTTAATTTTGTCGTACAATATCTCTTCCATGTCTAAATAATCCATAATATACAAAAATTAGATTTCATAAAAAGTTTCAATTTATCAAGGCAAGAATTTTTTCTTGAAGATTTTTTTGTGCTTAGGTTTTCATATCAGGCACTGTAAATCTTTCTCTGCGCATATAACGAAAGAGAGGTATGGGAAGATGTATAAACAGGGATAAAAGTAGGAGAGATCCTAGTTAAATCAGTTAGATATGCAGATGACAAAGCATTGGTGAGTAATTCTGAAAAGGTCCTGCAGATTCCAGATAGAAAACAAAAGTGATGAGATTTTCCAAGACCATGGATGTTACAGTAGATGGAGAAAGGCTGAAACAGATGGAATTTTTACTTATTTAGGTAGTATTCTGTCACAGGATGGAAGAAGTACGAAAGAGATGAGAACAAGAATAGCAAGGGCAGAGGATTATTTACGAGAAGGCGGGAGTTGTTGACAGGCAGTCTATAGAATGATACTAAAAAGAGGTTAGTGAAAACTCTGATATGGGGTGTAGAATTACATGGGTGTGAAATGAAACATGGACAATAAGAAAAGAAGATAGGAGCATACTGCGGACCGATGTATTATATGAATATTCCACCAACGACCGTTAAAATCAATTTTAAAACACCAAATATTTGAAAATTTTACACTTTAAAAACTGAAAACGCAAGTCTCTCATTAATCAATGCTGCCCATTATTGAACTTTTATGAGGAAAATGGAATATCGCGAACCGACCAATACTAGACGGACCGGCGGTGGTTGAGAAACACTGGTCTAGATTCTAGATCCAACGGGACGACCTAACTTCGCATGAAAAACAGATAAGTGAGGGAAACATCACAGTTTGTTAAACTTTGAGATTTAAGATTAATAATGATGGGAGAATAAACAGCTGGAGATGAATAATTTGCAAACAAAGTTCTCATATAGTTTACTTTTCCGCTTTATATTTTTAGAAAAAGCCTATTTTTTATGAACATTTGTTTAGATACGTTTTTTGTTATTTATTTTCTTTTCAGTTAATCTTTCTAAGTGACCTTCACCGCTTACGGCACTTAGACATGACTGGGAATCCTGTTAGTAATTGCATCGGTTTCTCAAATACAGTCCTGTTTTTCCTTCCTTCGATCAGATATCTTAACAACGTGGACTGTTCAACTTTGGCTGAATGTTTGAAAAGAGAACCAACCAAATTAATTTGGAAAAATCCATTTTTAAGGTAATTCCACTCCAACATCCACTTCTTGATAAAAGATAGTGAATTTCAACAATAGAGTACATAGTATTTTTGTGAAATATTTCTTCGAGATGATATTAATAATTAGTTCTTTAATGTTAGATTAGTATTACATCCATTTTGGACATTTGTATTCAAATAATGTTTGTTTATCCATTTATATATAATGCGATGATTCTGTCTTTGCTCTCCGTTGATATGGGATTAAATAATCGCGAATATTGCCTTTTTAACACTCTTCTACAGCCTTATAGCCTATTAAGGGTCTATTCTAAAATGCTGTGTTCCGCATTTCATGGCGATTCAGACTTCTGACCCAAGACACATTTTTGTGGGATAGGATCACTTTCCCAAAAACCAATTTCCCGAATGTCACTTTCCCGAAAGCTACTTTCCCGAATGTCCACTTTCCAGAAAACATTTTTTCCGAAATACGGAAGATATTCAATCAATAAAAAAATTACACTTTATGCATATTAGCAGAATACCATGAATTGTAGACAAAAACAGTTAACTATAGGTTGAAATTCAAAAGAATGATTAGAACGATATTTTAATATTGCATAAAAATTTATTTCAATCAACTACATCATATACATTAACATCTTTCATGTACATTAATAGAATACCAACTATTGTGAGCAAAAGCAGTTAGCAAATCTTCTGTTAATCGACCTTCTCGGTGTTGATGCAGCCTTAATATTTTTTCTTCTCTTTTTCTGGCTGCTCTTGGGATGGAATATTGCTAGTCTCTGCAGTCTTCCATCTTTCTTCTAATATAATGCTCTTCCTCTCTTAATCCACTTATAAATGCATATAATCCAATGTGGCTTTTCCCTGATAGCAATTTCCTCCATCTTCTATGCCATGCTTCTAGATGGTTTTGCGTTCTTGGCAACGAATATTTTAGATTTCCATATACTGACCAGAGAGATGGGTCAAACATCGGATTGGAGTAGTACTCCCTTCCTCTTGTATTTTGCCTTCGAAGTCTGCCTTTCACGAGTGAAAAAATGTGTTATTTTCTTTTCCTCTCGACTACCCTTCAGCAATGGACAGTTGATGTATGCATATTAACTTATAAACAATGATATTTATTAAATTCGTTTATTTAAAAAAAATGATGTAAAATATAATGTCAGAAAGAGATGTTGACATTACTTTTAGTATTTTAAACCTAATTATGCTCTATTAATTTGTTTTCCAATCATTCTCCATCATTGATAAATTATGAACTACAAGTGGTATTTATAGTATGAGAATTCCTTGGAATGACTAACACATACTGAAACATTTCCTGTCAATATAAGTAATCAATTTGGGATGTCAACTTTGTGAAGCCAGCCTGCATTGGTCCTGGTTTGAACTTCTTGTTAATTCTGTCACAATTTGTGTGTTTTTCAGAGAGTCGATTGTATGAAATACACTCGGATGAGGCACACAGGGAGCGCACCTCTTAACCCTCAAATCCCCCTCCCCTCACCCACCTTGAAAAATGGGACGTTTTGCATATATAACCATTGATGAACCTTCGTAGTATACCTGTATAAATGTGGGATGATTTTTGCTACGAATTTCGAAACGTGGGATGTTTTGAGATACTTCCTCTCATAGATGTAAATATATATTTCCTTACTGTTCAGTTTCTATTTTAAAATTCAATCATTCAAACTGACAACGACGTGGAAATTTTGGAAATGTGCCTTTTTCGGGAAAATGGCCAACTCAAGAAAATGTGGATTCTGGAAAATGGGTTTCGGGAAAAATGGGCTTTTCTGGAAAGTGGCATTCGGAAAAGTGGCATTCGGGAAAGTGACATACGGGAAATTGGTTTTCGTGAAAGTGACCCCAAACCCATTTTTGTCTCCTCTATTGCAGAAACGTTAAAATTACCATTAATTTTTTACACACATATTTCATTAGAAACTCGATTGGTGACATACTTTGTAGTATAATTGCAAGAGCAAATAGATCATTTAATTTGATTGAAAATTAAATTGCACACCATTGTACCATTGCGCCATGGATACACATTGGTATGCTGAAGCATCACATATAACAAATGCCTTGTTATTTTCTGTTATTCTCCGAATGAACGGCCCTGATATATTTACTAAAGCACCTATAATACAGCCCAATTATTCGCGGCCCACCTGAACTACAAGAAATTTTTCGTGGTCCATCTATAGTATATCAATTCGTGTATATATAGGTGGAAGAAAATTCTATAATATTGGCTAAAAGTCATAGGTTATTTGAAAAAACATTAAGCAATTTATTAAAATTTTTATTAGTTATTTAGTACGTTTGCTCGTTACAAAATATTGAATTTTCTCCATACTTTTACAACAGTTTTTAAATATTGTTAACCGATCTTAATTTTTTCAAATTTATCGTGGCCCACCGGTTGATAAACACTGTAATATAGGATAAAAGATTGGCGCGTTGCAGCTGAGACCGTAAAAACCAAGATTGCTTCTTTAATTGAGGTGAGAAAAATGTCCCTTTGCATGCGTATCTTGTACTCTGTAGGGAAAATTCTAACGTTTTTAATTAAGCTTAAGTCAGACTATATTTGAAACGTTACCACTAGGATCTTTGCAATTTTATAAATATTTTAGAGTGTGTGCGTATGTTCTTTATACGTTTTTGCACCGTTGAAGCTATCGAATTCAGAAGTTTCATGGGCCATCCTATGGACCAAAGGAAGAACTTGGTCTAGGTTTGCAGACCGTGGGGTCTCTTAAACCATGGAGTCAACAAAATACTATTTCCATAACAGTGCATGGGAAATTGTGTGGAGAAGCTCCAAAATGCCATACCTAAATATTAACTTACGATCACAGGAAATGGCTTATTTTACGCACGAAAGACTGAATATTTTAACTCTGTTCATTTTTTGTCGTATTACATCTTAAATCGCTCGAAATTATCCTTTAAGCGCAAAATTTATTGACATTTTCCAAGCGGCAACAAATCTAAATTTCTTAATTGTTGTCCTCTTCAAAGATAGCCACGTAATGATTAATGTAAGGAAAATCCACGCCGTGGCGCGCCGTAGAGGAAGAATAGCCAACGCCAAGATAAAGGGTACAAAAGGATTTATGCCTAAATATAGCCTATGAATACTTTTAAAGTGAGTAAAATGATTTTGAAGGAATATTAGGTCATTATCTTTTACCATTAACATTGAAAGATTTATCGCAACATAAATCGATACATCTACTTACATTTGTTCGGTAACCAAGACGTTGTTTATTGTTTACGTTTTGGCTAATAGTATTGACATAATCCACATAATTTTATTGCTGCTTTAAAGATTTCGGTGCATCTACCCGTGTGAATATTAAGTAACACGTTAATGCGTAATTATATTAATGATAAAACTTTACAATACAATGCATAAAATAGTAAATTTTAATGCAAACATCGCTTCCGTAATTAAGGAATAGGGAACGTTTGGTAAACTTGAGGTACCCAACAGCGAAAGTAAGTAAATTTCAGAATTTATTGTATTAGTTTTATTGTAATATGACATCAAAAGTGATATATCAATAAAAATAATAAAAATCGTTTGCTACTTAAAAGAAAACTTTCCCGAGCGAATCCGGGCGTTTCAGCTAGTAAAACAATAATGATATAAACTTTATGCAATTTTTAAAGTCAGTTGTGCAGTGTTATAGGTCGACCGGACTCAAAAGAACCTGCGCCGTAGCTTACCCCTCCAGTTGGCGCAGCCCCTCTTTCTTCCCCTTTGCACACTACAGCGGCAGCTTCAGTCACTTTCAGCGCGCATATTTGAACGTTTCGATCTCCCCGGTATCTTACTCGTTGAAGTATTTGTTATTTTTATTGTTGCTATTGTTATACGGCATTTCGTTGTTTCTTTAGTTTTTCTTTATTTGTTATTTTTGTGGTTATTGTTGTTTTTGAATGAAATGGCATCTTCATTAAGAAGTACGCCCGTTTCCGGGAGACCATTGAGAGGACAAGCATGGGAGATTGTGTACAAAGTGGCTACTTTCTTACGGGAAAGCAAATATATCGGTCTCAAATACAACGTAGTGGAGAGCACAAGTACGGCCACTGGAGTCTCTAGTTCCATGAATTTACTTGTGAATTTTCCTCACGTATTTTCATTATGTCCCTTCAGCTGAGACTTCCTTTTATTCTCATATAAAAGAGATTCAGTCCCTTCAACTGAGCCACCTTATAATCTTAAAAAAGTACCGATTCTGAAAGGTTCTAAATATGAGAACATTCACGCTCAGCAAAATGTAACCTCTCGCTAATGGCAAATATTTTTCACTATTTTAACTCATCATGGCTCCTGTGCCTACGCTTTACGCCAGGATTTCTTTCGTTTATTTGTTTATGGCCCCTCCTTTTCAATAGCTAGAATGGCACGTGTTTCAGCCTTTTAGAATTCGCAGTTTATTCGTTTTTCTTTTTGGGTTCAGAGGACATCTGGGACGCAGCGTCGGAACGTGTTTCGGAATGTCTTTTTCATTTTATACATATTTCTCCTGGTAATGGCGAATGAATTCTTTATTAATTGTGGCATTAATTTTATTACTAATGTAATTAAAAAATACTTAACCGATATTTCATGGAATAATATCTGCGTACGTTCGCAAAATTATACTCGTCTGCTTGGACTTAAGAAATTAAAATATGCATATTTATTATAATAAATGATTTGATAATTGTTACATTCCATCGTTCAGCAATCAAAAATACTTTATAAACACAACAGATAAATAATTTATCAGAAATCATGAAATATTAAACAGAAAATTCATCGATTATCCCGCGTAAGAATTTCGTCAGGCGTGAGCATCCGTAAGGTGTGAAGTTATCCGAAGCCGAAAGAGTGGGGGTACCCAGTGAACTCCCGGCATCCTCCTTTGCTCCGCTCCCTTTTGCTAGAAGCGTCTTTTGAGTCCGGTCGACCTATAGTTTTGCTTATCATTTTCAAAGCCTAAAAAATCAAATCGACCATTTCCTAATCTAGATGACGTTTTAGGTCATAATGTGGTAGTTTGTTTTTGAAGTAGGCATTCTACTCTAACCTCTGTAAAAGCATTGGAACTTTTGAATGAACGATTTCGTAAGCTCCATTGCTCCAATGATTCTCAGCCGGAGTGACGCAAGAGTTCTTAAGACGTGACGTGAATATTTGATAAATTCACTGTTTATCACATTTTGACTCAGGTATATAAATTAAACCAGGAGAATACGCACACGTGCTTCATTAATGACGCGAAATTTTGTCTCTATATTGTAGAGTGAGCCATATTTATCTTTAAGAAGACTTGAAGAAAATGGAACTGAAAATGGGTTGAGGCAGGCAAAAATGATTGAGAACAACTGCATTACCCGAAAAGGAGTTAGTTTGCGTTGCGTAGAAGATAGAACTTGGCGGGATTTCAATCTAGGTAGAGGCGAATATCAACATCCATTGCGCATCACTCTGCCCTAAGCAACTGTTAAGGAAAGAGAACTCAGCCAACGTAGAGATTGCCACCCTTCACCACTGGGGGCAATTAGGGTTAGCGCCCAGGAGGGCCCAAATTGACGGGTTCAGGATTATTAGATGCCGAACAATGAGCTATAAAAGCAGGGACTCCTAGAAAAAATTATCCCGGGACCCTGAAATTCACAACTCGCCATTATTTACCACGTTGCTGAAATCTCGTTGCATGGGTCGTTCTTCATTTATGGGCACGTAATACTTTCGTTCCTTAATACATTTTAATAACAATCTACAGTTATAAGTGCGCTTTTTTCCTTAATTCAGGGCCGCAAGACAAGCCGAGGATCTCCTTTTGTCATCAGAGTCGCGCAGAGACAACTACGTACCTTGGTCAAGTCGGGAACTAGAATCTTTGGTTTGCATGCATTCGGCATATCCAACGCTGTTGCTCGTCGGACCAGAGGGCTCGGGAAAGGCGGAGCTATGCCAGTTGCTATGCGACGCTCTCCCCGAGAAATGCTACTTATCTCCTTTGTTTACGACGAAACCGCCCGACGCACCCGGTGGGGCGTACCTGACCACGCCGACAGAGAGCGGGGACGAGGAAGAGGTGGACAGAGAAGAGAGAATGAGATCCCCTCGCCGTGCTTCCCATCGCATCCTCAGGTATGTCACGGAACAGGAATTCGTTCGCCTTATGTGTTCTGGAGCGATTGCCAGCGCGTCCGACGACGAAGGATTTTTCTATGGCCTCGAAGAAAGCAGTTTGCAGAACGCGGCAAGAGAAAACAACGTTCTGGTCGCCGCCGTTAACTTGACCACCGCGCTGGCTTTGCGCATGACCAGATTTGGCGGAGGGGCGCGTCTTGTTTTAGTGCTGCCCGAAAGCAATGTCGCCCACGAAAGGAATCTTAGGCGGAAGTTTAGCGAGAGACGAAGGAAGAGGGAGGAAGTGAGAGGAGATTTCGGATCGTTTCTGGAAGAGATGATCCCAGGGGAAGGGGGGCGTTTCCAAGCGAAGTTGACTGGCAACGAAATGAACGGATGTTTGTCGGATGATGGGAGCGACTTCGGAGCAGAGGAAGAGTTCTTGAGATGCAATTTAGAAGTCCGCGAGGAGTGTCTTAGTACGCACCGAGATCACCCAGGGGTCTTCGAATTTGGCCTGTTCAGCGATGATAAAATATCGGCCCTAAAGAAACTAAAGGATTTGGTAGAAACTATGCACGGCAGCCGGACGAATTACAGTCTATTCGACGGAGAAGGTGAGATGTCGGCGTGGCATAGAGATAGCGTGTCGCAAAATATTATGAGCAAAATAAATGAACGCTTTGAAATGGAACTGGAAAGTGGTCCGTCGGTTTGGGAGTGAAGAAGGGAAATAAGGTCTAGAGCGATAGGAAATGTATTTGCATGCCACTGCAGAAAGACTATCAATTAGATTGTTCGTGATCAGTCAGTTTGTTTTAATTTGTATTGAAAGCTGTTTCAATGGAACAGCATTTTTCTTGTACGAGGTAACTTCAAAATCAATTTCGGACGAGGAGTGCACGAAATGATAACGAGCAAAGCTCGGGAAATGTCATTCTTAAATGTCTGAAACGCGCTTATATCCATTAAAATGTATGATAATGAATAAGCCATCTGCATGAACACATGGACTAAAGGAATTTGGATACGATTTGTACCTAAATATGTCGTGTAGCTATCAATAAATGTACGGTTTTAACATATTTCGTATCGAAACCGCTATGTTGTTTATTTACCAACTTATAAAATTCTTACATGTAACGGACCCCCTGCGGGTAGGGGGATTGAGAATACTCCCGCAGCCCCTTTGCTGGTCGTAAGAGGCGACCAATGGGCGAGGAGACAACCTCGTTAAAAAACCCATTTGTCGCTTTGGGTAGCGTCCAGACAGAATGTGGATCTGCTGTCTGAGTCCAGCCACGTCATCTGGCATTGATCCACCCGCGTGTTTGCCGTGCGTGGAGACCCGTAAGGGGGAGAAGAGGTACCTGGTGGTTGAGCTTCCTGGATCCTGTCTGGTTTTCGGATGCCCAAGATGGGTACAGGGAGCAACACACCACTTTGGCCTCTACTTCACTGTAAACGGGAGTCGGGTACTAGCCACACCCGATTAATCGGCTTGCCGTCACGTTTTGACGTTTCGGTTGGCGAGTGCCAAGGCAGTGGGGGTCTGTGTAGGGGGGTCAAAAGTGTATGGGTTTGGAGACCCCATGCACTGGAGATCTGACCTGAAGCAGACAAACATGTCAGAGGTGCTATATCTTTCTGGTTAGCCCTGGCGTTCGCATCAGTTTGTGGTGCAGCGTCCCATTTGTGGCTCCGTGGTGGGTGGGGAGACCAGGAGATGAATACTAATTATTTTGGATGGCAGGAAAACTTTCTCCACCACCAAAAAGATCCCGTCCGGACTCGGATGGGGGAGACAATGTTATGAAATGTACCAAGTACTTGGTCATGAAGCGTTCAACCGAAGGTGAGAACTTTAACAAAGTGTCTCCCTTCTTTATATATAAGTCCTTGTCGATACAGGTGCCTGGATCTTTAGAATCCGTTAAAAAACTTAGGGATGGTACTCTTCTTATTACCACCATGAACGAGACCCAAAGCAGGAAAATTTTAAACATCTCAATGCTGGGAGACATGCCGGTAACTGTTGAGACCCATAAAACCCTCAACACCTGTCAAGGGGTCATATCCAACTATGACCTTCTATATGTAGAAATCGAGGAGTGTAAGCGGGAGATGGCCTCTCAGGGGGTCATTGACTGCAGGAGATTGACGACTAAGAGAAACGGTGAGGTAGTCAATACTACCTCTATGGTCCTCACGTTCTCCCTCGAGAAGCTACCAGAGATGGTCATGATTGGTTATGAGGCATGTGCAGTACGGCCATATATACCAAACCCTATGCGCTGTTTCCAATGCCAAAAGTTTGGGCACACTGCTCTACGTTGCAAGGGCAAAGCAGTCTGCCCCCGATGTAATCGGGATAAGCACGATGGAGCAGAATGTGCAGTGACCGTGTCATGTGCGAACTGCGAAGGTCCTCATCCGGCATTCTCTCGGGACTGCCCAAAGTTAAAGGAGGAAAAAAAGGTTATGGAGCTTAAGACACTTGAGAAATTTTCTTACTTCGAGGCACGGAAAAAATTCAGAACGCTTGTTGCTCCAGTTTTCTCAAGGTCTTTTGCATCCTTGGCAGCTACCCCTATCAAGAAGAGTACCATCGCCACCCAAACAGATGAGGTAGCACCCATACAAAAAGTGGGAATTAAGGAAAAGGAAGGAAAGAAAACAAAAGAAATTATAATAAAAAAACAAAAGCATCCAAAAACAAAAGTTCCCCAGAAAATCCTCCTTCCTCTCGGCGAGAGGAAGCACTGCCATGCAGCACTCCCTGTGCCGAACAAGCATCAGGTGAGGAGGGCATGGAAGAAGAACAAATGGACGAGGACCAATTACAGGCCTTCGTCCTTAATAGACACAATAGGGGAAAGACGAAGCTTAAGCGCTAAGCTTCATCACAATTTTATCTATTTTGTAGTTTATGCAAATATTCTATCATCTAGTCAGACGTTGTTAACGTCAATTATTTTGAGGGTTTTCAACTTTAATTCCACATTTTAATGCCCCTATTGATACAGTGGAACTGCAATGGTTTTTATACACACAGAGAGGAGCTGGCGATTTTATTAAAGGATTTTAACCCTGCTTGTATTTTATTACAAGAGACCCATTTTAAAGAAACAGACAAGGTTAAATTGAAAGGTTTTAATGTTCTTCGTGTTGACGTTGACGACCTTAGTGGAAACAGAGCCCAAGGGGGGGGGGGGTCGCCGTGGCCATCAGGGAGACCCTTTACACCTCCCAGGTAGACCTTAGGACGCCCTTCCAAGCCGTAGCTGTTACTGTAGCAGCTCCGGAGGTAATTACGTTATGTAACGTATACCTTCCGGAATGGGCTCAGGTAAACAGGGCGAACCTTGAAGACCTGATTAATCAGCTACCATGGCCATTCATGCTGCTGGGCGACTTTAATGCACACAACACCCTCTGGGGGGACACAATGGCAGAGGTCATCTTTTAGAAAACCTTTTTAAAGATTTTAACCTGATTTTATTGAATGACTGTGAAAAAACACGTTTTAATGCTTTTAATGGGGAGTACTCCTCAATAGATTTAGTTATTTGTAGCAGCACCATTGCACCACTATTTACATTGTCTGTGCATAATGATCTTTGTGGTAGTGACCACTTCCCTCTCTTAATTCAGCAGAAGGCTAACATTTCTGTTGACTCTAACCGAGCGAGAACATGGGTTACACATAGAGCCCATTGGCCGGATTTTAAATCAAATTTTTAATTCAATTTTGACAGCAGTCAAGGGGGAATACGCAATGTCGAGGTTTTTACGGCAGCTGTACTCAATGCTGCTAGTACTAGCGTTCCAATTTCATCTGGGAAGACGCGCCACACTCCCGTTCCCTGGTGGAATGAGGAATGTGCGGTGGCCATTCGGAAACGCAAACGGGCATTGCGAATTTTTAATAGACACCCCACATGTTCAAATCTTGCGGCGTTTCGACGACTGAGGGCGAAAGCTCGACAGGTCATCAAGGATGCGAAAAGGTCCTCTTGGATAAAGTATGTATCATCCATTAACCACAGGACTCCAGTTGCACAGGTTTGGAATAGGGTTAATAAAATCTCGGGCAAATACCACCCTACAAGCGTGCCAGGGCTAGTAATTGGAGGCCAACTTATAACATCTTCTGCTGCCATTGGCGAAGCGTTAGGCCTCCATTACGCCAAGGTTAGCAGCACGGCCGAGTACGAGCTTTCTTTCATTCGAATGAAAGAGAGAATGGAAAGAACTGTACTTAACCTCGGCAATGTCAGCAGTCCAGCATCCTACAATGAACCTTTTTCATTGTGGGAGTTGAAGTCAGCGATTGGGGATGGTAAGGACTCTTGTCCTGGCTTGGACAGTATCCACAATGCCTTCCTCAAACATCTGCCCATAGATGCTGAACAGGATCTGCTGAAAACCCTCAATCAGCTTTGGTCTGAGGGGGCTTTCCCTGAATCTTGGCGGGAATCGGCAATTGTCCCTATCCCTAAACAGGGAAAGGACAAGAGCCAGCCATCCAGCTATCGCCCAATCTCCTTGACCAGTTGCCTGTGCAAACTGATGGAGAGAATGGTCAACAGACGTCTAGTTTGGTGCGTTGAGAGTGGTAACCTTCTCTCAAATGTCCAGTGTGGTTTCCGACATAGCAGGTCTACAGTGGACCACCTGGTCAGGATCGACAGCTTTATCCAAGAGGCTTTTCTCCTATGCCAGCATGTCATAAGAGTCTTTTTGGCATAAAAAATGCGTATGACAATACCTGGTGATACAAGATTTTACGCACTCTTAAAGACTGGGGTTTTAAAGGTAGACTACCAATTTTTATCCAAAACTTTTTAACGGGGCATACTTTTAGAGTTCGTTTGGGCAATCACCTATCACAGTCTTTTACCCAAGAAAATGGTGTTCCTCAGGGCTCCGTTTTAAGTGTTACGCTATTCGCAATAGCCATCAATGACGTTGTAGACTGCATTAACCCACCAGTTATAGGCTCATTGTTTGTCGATGACCTAGCTATCTTCTGTAGGTCATCGAATTTGAGGATGGCTGAAAGGCAAATTCAGCTGACCCTGAATAGGCTCCATAGATGGTCTGGCGAAACTGGCTTCTGCTTCTCCGAAGAGAGGACCAAGTGTATGCATTTCCACAGACGACGGGGATTATTTCCTGATCACTTTCTTACACTTGGTGAAATTTCCCTACCGGTGGTGGATTCTGTACGGTTCCTCGGAATGAAACTCGACAAAAGATGGAACTGGAGAAGTCATATTGGCATTTTAAAAGATAGGTGTTTTAAAGTTTTAAATGTTCTGCGATACTTGTGTAATTCGTCATGGGGTGCTGACCGCAAATCCATGCTTCTCTTATACAGGGCATTGGTACGATCAAAGCTCGACCATGGGTCCTTTATATATTCTGCTACACGAGTGTCCTATCTCCGCCCACTGAGTACAATTCACAACTCTGGCCTCAGGTTGGCAACTGGTGCTTTCAGGACCAGTCCAATTCCCAGCATCTACTGTGATGCTGGAGAACTGCCTCTTGAGATGCGGAGGATGATTTTAATGTGTAATTATGTCAGCAAGATTTTATCCCAAAAGACACACCCTATTTTAAACTTGTGTTCAGACCCTGTTTTATTGAATTATTTTATAGAAGACCTAGGGTGACGAAACCCATAGGAATTCGTTTTAAAAATTTCATTGATGATGCCCGGATTCAGCTCCCCGAAGTGCATCCTGCTGGTTTTAATAAAATCCCGCCATGGCAGATGTCTTATCCAAAAATTAATATGGATTTGTCTCGCTGCAACAAATCAGGCACACATCCTAATGTGTATCTCCATCAATTTATGGAACTTTTGGAAAAGCACCGTGATGCCACTCACATTTACACGGATGGCTCCAAGTCAGACACTGCCTGTAACATCTTCCCAAAATATCATCTCCGTGGTGAAGCTGCACCCGCTGTGTAGTGTTTACACAGCGGAACTGTACGCTATCAAGACTGCCTTGGATGAAATAGAGTCACGAAACATGTCGTATTTGATATGTAGTGACTCTAGGAGCGCATTGCAAACAATCCTTTCCTTTGATTCCTATCATCCACTGGTCCAGTTGATTCACTCCCGTCTTGCCCTGTTAGAGGCCATGGGGAATAACATACTCTTTGTTTGGGTACCAGGGCATATGGGAATCAAGGGGAATGAGAAGGCCGACTCTGCTGCCAAGGAAGGCCTCTGCAAGCAAGAACTAGACTCGCGGTCCACGACAGCAGCAGACCTAAAAAAATTTTTTAGCTTACTTATAGTGAAACAATGGCAGGACTCATGGCTAGACTTGCAAAATAACAAATTGCGGGACATAAAGGCTGTTACGACTCCTTGGTCCTCCTCTGTCAGGAATAGTAGGCGGGAGGAAGTAGTGCTGACCCGATTGAGGATAGGGCACTGTGCCCTTACTCACTGTTATCTGTTCACACAGGAGAAGGAAGTACCACACTGTGACCATTGTGACTCCCGTTTCACTATAAGACATATCCTGACCGAATGCATCCACTACCAAGGTATGCAAAACAGTCTTTTGATGCAAGGCCAGATTAAAGATGTTCTGGGCGATGACCCTGCTAAGATAGATATGGTTTTCAAGTTCCTCAGGGAAGCTAAATTGCTTCCATACATTTAAATAATTTTTAACATTACATTTTTACTATACACATTACCTGTATACAATTTTTAAAATGTAATATACATATTTTATCAGTTTTTATCTGTATTAGTAAGGAAATATAATAACTTTTATTGTATTACTGATTTGAGTATGGTGTGAAATGACCTTGCTGTCGACACACCTTATAAAATCAACTCTACTACTACTACTACTCTTACATGTAACAGATACTCAGACTTTAAAGGCTTTTGCTCGTATGGTGACAGCACCATCTGCTAAATAAAATAGTTTGCGTGTTATTTGCAGTTGTGAACTCTCTGCCATTCACACACAAAAATAATGAACCCTAATTGTACCTCTTAAGGGATTACCATATTGGACTTCTCTTGCTGCTAGATATAAAACTTTTAATTTAGACATTAAAGTAATTGCGCTTTGGCGTCTAATGCTAGGTGATAGTGTGTGACTGGTAGTACTAATTTAATCAATATTACTGAGTCAATCTCCTTTGCCTGCCGTGAGGAAAAATAAAGAGGAGTAGTCATAGTATTATACGGATATCAGCTATGACATTGGGGAATCTGCATGGGTTATTAATGAAGAAAATGGAAAACTTATGTCTCTGGATTGAAGATCAAGCTCAACGGCAAATCCCTTTATGTACAGCGGCGATTCAAGTGAAACTAACGAGTCTCTCGGAAGGTTCAAATAAAAATATGGAGGGCGAATGATCACCTACTGGAAGGTTTGAAGCAAGCTCTGGATCGTTAGAGCGTTTCAAGAAAAGAGCCAATTAACAAAGCTCATGACCGCCATTGAGCAAGTCCTTTTTGAAACTCCCGTTTTGAAAACATTAACCACGAAACTTTGCATTACGATCGTCGGCCGTCTTTGTGCTTTGAACACCCCAAACATCCCCTTCGGCGCGGGAGAAATGGATGTATTTTCAGTTTCTTTCATTGAAATTCCCCCTCTGTCCCTTCAGTTCCTGCACCACTTTGGCACCAAAACACAAACTACACATATGCAGGAAAAACACGTTTAAATAATTAAAATATTGTTCTGGTAAAGACAGTGCACAATGTAGCGTGCAACCCCCGATTTTTCGGCCGTCTGTTAGCGCCGCATTCAGGGTACAGATGCAGGCCCGCTTTAAGGCAATGGTGGGCCTTGGACAAAGTATGATCTTGGCGTCCCCCTTCTCTTTACTTTACCTTACAATTTGATACTAGCACAAAATTTATTTATGTGAACAAAAGCGAAAAGGATAAGAAACGATTAAAAACACAAACTAAAAATTTTCTTGGTTTAAATTATTTTTAAAAACATAGAACGTAACATTTTATACATTCAAACCAGAAGTATGAAATGTCAAACGTACCAACGCAAAAATAATTTGTACGCCCTTTGTGTTTCTACTGCCCATATATGTGACTCGAACTTACAAGCTGAACTAGTCGTTAAAGACTTGCGATAACATTGAAAATATTGCACTTTCGGTGGCTAGAAGTGATATCATGTGTAAAACTTCGATATTTAAACTATCGAACAAGTGAAGATATAAAAATGAATTTTTATAACCAACTTTTATATAGTTAATACATTAATATGAATAAACTCTATAATATAATTATGATAACCTTTTTGCTTTCATGGGCGTAAAAATTTGCAAAAGTGTCTGCCAGCTCTTGAGTGATGTGAGGGTCTCTCTATTTAAACTTTAATCTTTTTACAGTTGTTAGAATGGTGGACAGAAGTAGAGAACTTCGTGACAAATGTAAGAATGTTTGGTGTATAAGTAGTAAGAAGTTTGATAGTATCTTTTGTTTCATTAATGAAAATACTGACTTATCCATTCATATTGCTTAAAATTTACGAAATAATATTGCTTATTCAGAGTAATTCAGCTTTAGATACTAGTAGGACTGAAACTTGAATATTTCATATTTTAGTCCCCTAACTTAAATGACAAAAATAATAAATTGTTCATTTCCTAACATCACATCAACCATCCATAAAAAACAGTATAAATATAGTTAGCTGAAGAATTGCTAAGCTACAACACAACACTTTAAAATGTTTTATTAGAATTTGTTCAAATTAACATCCTTTACAACAGTATTACCTATGTTAAATACTGAAAAATGGAATATGATAGTTAAATGTGAGGGCTTTTAGAAAATGCGAGAACAACTGGTCTTAAAGGCCTATAATTAGAAAAGATTTCATCCAAAGTAAAAAATAAGCCAAGTGAACAGTTCCAAAGAATACAATTATGTTCATGGCACAAACTACATAAATATAGTCATCTAAAGTAGTGTTCAAATGAATTTTCAATGTGAACTATTCCGAGAAGATCGCATTAATGATTATTAATAGTATTGAATACGAATGTGATTAAAATGTAATAATAATAATAATATGCATGTATAAGGCAATATTATAAGAGGAGCGATAAGAATTTAATAATAATAATAAAAATCATCAAAAGCTTACATGTACCTTGATTTTCCAGACGTATTTCTTAATGATACTCATAGGGAAAATAGGTTTTAGAATAATTTTAAATGAATAAAGATAAAAAGCTTTAAGATAAATAAAAACTTACTATCAATAATAATTACGATAAATAAAAACCTACAATTAATAGCAGAAATAACCCTTCAAAAAACGTAGGAATGCTAGAATCAATACAAATCCACATTAAAATAAAGTTCTCTTACATCATCAACAATTACAATAGTTGGTTTAATCTCGTTGCTATGATTGACGCTTGTCTATCTTCCCAAACAAATTCAAATACACATTTATCGCATCGTGAACGTAACGGTCTGGTGGGTGAGGTGACTAAATCATTCGTCTTAGGTTAGATGAGGTAGTACTAACCCCACAAGCAGCTTTGGATTTTTTCAGATTAGACGGGGTCCAAAACATATCATTATATATAGACGTTTCTTACATAGGAGGAGGATACCAATGTTTAGGCACTTCCAGATGAACTGGAGATTCAAAATTTTTTCTTAGGTAGACTAGAAAAAACAAAAATCTTGAAAAAGTGCAACAATGCGGACGCGAAAAAATCGCAATTGTTTAAACAAATTTTCGAGGTTTATGTATTTCCGCATGTGCTATGGAGTTGAAATTTTTTCCATAGTATATTTTAATTTGTTTGGCAGTTAAAAATTCTTAAAGTTTAAACAAACAGATTACTGTTTAGACATTACGGGCTGAGCTAGGAAGCTGAATTTTTCAAGTTATGTACAGAGTAGTGCATTTGCACAAATACACATTTGAATCTCTCCATAAACATATTGTGGCGGCCGTTAAAAATGTTTAAAATTTAAACAATTGGAAAAATATTATTTCACTTCTAGAAGTACTACAACTTTAATATTTGGCAGAAATGTGTAGCATTAGTACCCCATAATGGAGAAAGTACAAAATTCTTAAAATTGAAAAATTTTGGGATTGTTTTAATCTATTACTTTTACGTAAGGGAAAGACGAAAACCGCTCCGGAGGTGAAATATTTAGATTTAAAAAAATATTTGTAATGATGAAATATGAAAAATGAATGTTTTTTTATGTTGAGATGATATGCTTGCAGAATGCAAGCACCAACTACTAGTATATATATATATATATATATATATATATATATATATATGTGTACAGGGTGTTCCAGACATAGAGTAAGGATATAGATAGAGCGATTTTGGTCTACTGCGCATTGGCCCAACATTGGAAACCGGTGACCACGTGACTTGAGGCACGCTGCCGAAGCATCCCGTACGTTTTGGTTGAGTTTTGTAGTTTTGGTGTTGAGTTTTTCATTTATTGAGTTATTTAAGCACTCCATATTACGCATTATGGTTGTTTCTTGTTGTGCATATAATTGCAAAGAAAGATATGTGAAAGGAGGACCGATTACATTCCTTAGGTAAGTTTAATGAAAAGGATAAATGTCTTGAGACGCGTAAGGATGAGATTCTTAAAATAAGTTGTATTGATGCAGTTTTCGGTTGTGATAGTGTTTGTCAACTCATTGGGATATTATGGCTAAATAATTTGCTTGTGTAATCAAGTACTTTCAATGAATAATCGTGTTTTTCTTTTAATATGTATTAATATAAGAACATGAAGTACGTACGAATAGTATTTAATCTTGCCGAGAAATATTTACTTAATTTTGTGCTTATAATACCGCATTTAAAAATACTTTAAGTGTATCATAATTGAATTAATATGTTCCCGGCTCTTTTAAACGCATTTGTTAATGTGTAAAAAACAAATCCCTTGTGCTGCGCAGATGAGTACTTGGAAATGTATTTATTATTGAAGATGTCGAGTCGTTTATTTATGAAGTTATTATTTTATAAAACTTACATAACGTCTTATGCTTTGCCTGTGAATTTCTAGCAAAAATTTTTAACACTAAATTTTAACTGTCCTCTTTTAACGTGATAAAAATCTGGTCACCTTACTTAAGTGCTATATAAAAATCACATAAAGCTATAATAAATCAGTTTTATTCAAGGGGCAATGAAATGTAAGAAATTTTTACAATTAATATTTTTGACGTAAAACGTTGTTGATGTTATTTATTTCTATGTTCCATAGTAACTAGCAATTAATTATTAAAAGTGCATCATTTCATATTTTTAATTGTATTTTTTGTCTTTTAATAAGAAAAATCACATGTAAATTTACTGTACCAAATAATTAATAGTGTAATGTCACCTGATATGATTTATGGAAGATATGGGAAAATATTATTAGACTATTGCATTGCTAAGTAACGTTAAAAATGACAATGTCAAAGTTAAAATAAGATTACATCAAAATATATTGGTCGGCCATATTTCTTGTTAATAGCTTCTATTCATTTCTGTGTTGATCTTAATGAATATTGCAGAAGAATATACATATTCTTGTGATATTCAATAATACTCTGCGATCAAATAATTCATATACATCCCACAATTATAAAATTGGCAGTACATAGGAACTAAATTTTATAAATCCAATTTCGGTAATTAAAATTAACTTATAATTTAATTTAATAAAAGTGTTAAATTCTACTCTTGTATAGAAATTTCCACCTAAAGAATTTAAAAACCTATTTTTTAGCCTACTTTCCAGAATGGAAATAGGTTTCTAGTCTCGTCGTGTCAGTCTGTTCTTCCCTATTAACTTTTTGAACCAATCGACCGATTTCCATCACAATTGGTGGAAATCTCTTTCTACTGGATCCGGGATCGCGAGGAAAGTGTTCGTTGCAAAGATTGAAAATCCCGGGTTCGGTTACTATCCTTGCCGTTTGATTTACATTGGCAATTTGATATCCAACGTGCAGGTTAATTTTCTCTTGCGCATTAAAATATCTTAGAATAGTAATCTCAGAGCGGGATCTGCACTATTCTCTGAAGAAATTAATGAAAATTTTAATTTATATCGTCGAATGTTGCTTATCGATTGTACTTCTTCGAAGTCCGCGTAAATACCGGCGTTTTAGAAGTTTTTATAACATACGAATGTTGCCATCGCAACGACTATTGTTGGATTCGGTATAGTCCAGTACATAAGTAATTTTTCTCACGCAAATACGCGTGATCAATTTAGTTTTCCGTTCGAATTTAGGTATATGTAATATTTTATAACGCTAAATTATGAAATTTGGGAACAATGAGCAACTCTTCCGCGGTGATTTTAGAACTATGAAAACCTATATAAGTATTAAATATTATGTGGAAAGTAGGCATAATAAGTTCCGTTTGGATCATCTTGTTATTGTTATGGATTCAAACTGGAGCCAGGGCTGAGAGGATTTCCCGGTGTCTTTCTATTATTACAACCGAAGGGAAATTTTTAAATCTTCAAAAATATCAAATTATTTGGGGTGTTTTCTTCATCCCATTGTTTCATTTTAACATTTTAAAGGAACAGAATCTATTTTAAAACTCCTTAATCCAAATACTTCCGCGGCATTGCATGTTTGAATGGGCGACAAAATCCGTCCCTTGCCTTAAGTCACGTGACTCGAGCTGAGGCATATGTTGGGGCAACTTTCTCTCCACTGCGCAGGCAGGAAGCGCGCTCTACGAGGTGTGTACGAAAAGTTCGTGCACTGAATTTTTTTCTGCCGACGTAGCAACGCTGTAAGTTTTTACAGTTGTGCAACGTCTAGGGGGAAGCCTCACGTGTCCTCAGTAGAAGTTTGGTCACGGTCGAGTGAGATCTCTGCTTTTGGTGTCTGTTTTTCTGAACGTACTTTTGGTCATGTCGGTGGAATGGAGCGAGAGCAAAGAACCAACATCAAATTTCTCGTGAAACTTGGCAAAAACGGCCAGGAAATTCTACAAATGTTGGAAATGGTGTATGGTGAGTCTACCATGACGCGTAGAACTGTGTATAAATGGGTGGACCGGTTCAAGGAGGGGAGGGAGAGCGTCGATGACGACGCACGAGCGGGGCGCCCTTCAGCATCACGTGTCGATGAAAACATTCAGCGTGTTTACGATTTGGTGAAAGCAGACCGTCGAATTACCACTAGAATGATTGCAGAAATACTTGGAATAAGTAACGGTATTGTTCAGACAATTTTAAAAGAAGATTTGACCATGCGGAAGCTGTGTGCAAAAATTGTTCCGAAAGTTTTGATTGACGAGCAAAAACAAGGACGTGTTGATTGTTGCAATGACTGGATCGAGAGTGCCCAGGATCCAAATTTTCTCGAATCCTGGATTTACGAGCATGACCCTGAAACAAAAAGGCAGAGTGAAGAGTGGAAGCACCCTGGTTCGCCTCGCACCAAAAAAGCGCGCAAGGGTCGTTCAAAAATCAAGACCATGCTCATCGTTTTTTTTTTTATATTCGTGGAGTTGTTCATCATGAATATGTTCCAGCAGGTCAAACTGTTAATACAAAATTCTGTGTTGAAGTCTTGAAGCGTCTGCGTGAACGTGTGCGACGTTCACGACCCGAATTGTGGGCGGAGAACGCGTGGATCCTGCATCAGGACAATGCACCTTCGCACACCGCGCTCGTTACGCGTGAGTTTTTGGCCAAAAACAAAATCACTACCCTCCCTATTCGCCTGATGTAGCACCCTGTTACTTCTACCTGTTCCTAAAGTAAAAAATATTATGCGGGGTGAACATTTTGTGGATGTTGAAACCATAAAACGAGAAACGCCGAAGCTCCTAAAGGTACTGACAAAGGAGGACATGCAGCACTGCTTTCAAGAATGGAAGAAGCGTTGGACCAAGTGCATTCTGTCAGGGGGAGAGTACTTCGAGGGTGACCACATCCCCGTTCCAGAATAATTTAATTTGGATTTTTGGTGAACCGAGTGCACGAACTTTTTGTACACACCTCGTATATATATATCCTTACTCTATGGTCCCAGAAGTCCGGCCACATAGGACAACTTGGTTATTTTGCAGAATATCTAAAAATAATAAGAGATCAAAGTTGTTTGCAATAGGCTATTTTTTGGGAGAAATGTTAATTTTATTTGTCTAGGGCTTTCCGTTCGACCGCTACTCTCTTGGCTCATCAATGGTTAAGTGACTGCGAAAATTCCTACGTCCACATAAAGGAACTAGTAGCCGGCTATGTGAATAGGAGTTGCAACAAAAATGAATAAAAAGTCCAAAAACTCATGCAGCAGTGTTTATTGCACATTTACAATAAATTTTAAAATTGGTATCCATGCTGGCGTACACACATTCTGATTCGTTCCCTCAAGCTTCTCCGTACACGTAGCAATGTTTGCGGAGTAATTTCTGCGCATGCTACACGGATGTTCTCCCGAGGTTCTACAAGGCTTCTTGGCCTGCTGTAGAAAACAACTGATTTCAAGTGTCCCCAGAGGAAGAAATCAAGGGGCGTAAGGTCAGGAGAAAGTGGCGGCCACTCCATCCGATCCATTTTCCCGGCAGAAACGAATCTAACCATCTGCGCATCGTGTTAGAATAATGAGGAGGCGCTCCATCTTGTTAGAAGTAAAACTTCAGACGCTCGTCTACGGGCATTTCGTCCAAGAAAGGCAGCAAATTGGTTTCTAAGAGACGAAGGTAAATCTCACCTGTCAGATGTCCATCTAAGAAGACAGGCCCCAAAATTTTGTCACCAAAAATTCCACACCACACTTTGATCTGCGGTCAATTTGATAGTGCCCTTCTTGAACTGCATGGGGATTTGTCTAGGACCAATACACAAAGTTGTGCCTATTTACAGAACCATTAAGATGGAAGCACGCTTCATCGCTGAACAGAATATGCCCCTCCAGGTTTTTCAGAATTTGTCGGGTTCCCTGAAACCACTCACAAAATTCCTACCGTCTGTCTGCGTCATCTCCGTGCAGATGTTGAACGAAAGTTGTTTTGTACTGCTGAAATCTGTCCTTGGCAAGAATCCGCTGGACAGAACTTTTGCTAATCCCAATTTCTTGGGAAATTTTACGGGTGGATCGTCGAGGACTGGCGGCAACTTTAGCGAGGACAGCCAGTGTGTCTTCAGCCCCAGTAGAACTTCGCGGCCGTCCTGCGCGAGGCCTGTCATTCACGCTTCCAGTTTCGTTGAAGCGATTGAAATCATTGCGTATCATTTTCTCTGACGGTTCCGGTTGCTCCGGATGACGACGTTGATACTCCCTTGCTGCTCTACGAATGCTCAAGCCGGACACGTAAAGAATCCCCATTTCCTCCTTATTACGCGCTGCGTATATTTCTCCGCCAGCACTCCAGAACAGCCACTTGAAAACTGTAATTTCCGGTGTGACTGTCACGTCTCCAAACACCAGCAATGAAAAATGGACGTTAAAATGAGGCGGAAACATCAATAATAACAGTTTCCACTGAAATCACCAGTAAATTAATTAATTCATTGTTAGGCATTAGCGGCCACACAAATCCATTTTAATGCCAGCAATTGATATCAATTGTTGTTGACATTTGTCAAATGCCTCACTCTCTTGCATAATTCACACTTCTTGCCTCCTCACATAGCTCCTTTATGTGGAAGTAGGAATTTCCCCCGAATCACTTAACCATTGATGAGCCAAGAGAGTAGCGGTCGAACGGAAGGTCCTAGACCAAAAAAAATCAACATTCTCCATAAAAATAGCCTATTGCAAACAACTTTGATCTCTTATTATTTTTAGATATTCTGCAAAATAACAAAGTTGTCCTATGTGGCCGGACTTCTGGAACACCCTGTATATATAATTGTATACTGAGAAGCGGAGAAAATAATACGCAGGTCAATGCAATCTTCTTGGATTTTAGGAAAGCCTTTGATAAGGTACCTCACAGGAAGTTAATAACGAAATTAGAAACCTTAGGCGTTAATTCTAAAATCGTTAGTTGGATCCGTGAATATTTAAATCATAGGTAGCAGAAGGTTGTTATAGATGGGAAATCTTCGAACTTAGTGGAGGTTGTCTCTGGCGTTCCGCAGGGTAGTGTAATTGGTCCGTTATTATTTCTAATTTATATAAACGATATCTGCTCAGTAGTCAGAAGTAAAATTAGGCTTTTCGCGGACGACACCGTCATCTATAGAGAAATAAGCAATCCGGAAGACCACCAGTATCTCCAAAATGACCTAGAAGCTGTTTCTGCATGGTGTAAGGAATGGCAGTTAGAGATCAACCAAAAGAAAAGCTGCGTCATCAACTTCTGGAGAACCAAGAGTATCTCGTTGGATATTAATTAATCGTTGGACGGAGTAGAGATTCAAGTTTCAGACTCTATTAAATATCTCGGAGTCACGATCCATCGTGATCTCTCGTGGGACACCCACATTCGCCGATTGATAGGTGCCGCTAACAAAAAGCTGGCCTTTATAGGGAGAATAGTTCGAAATAGCTCCGAAAAAGTGAAAGAATTATGTTATTTATCCTTGGTTCGACCGCAGGTCGAATATGCTTCATCTGTGTGGGATTCCTATGAAAAGGGACTCACTAACGAGATAGAAAAGTTTCAGCGCAGGGCAGCTAGATTTGTAAAGAGGAATTACGATAGTAAACAGTGCGTAACATCATTAATAGAAAATCTGAAATGGACATCGTTAGAGGAACGTAGGCTGCAGGCTAGATTTAAACTACTGAAAAAATTTATGTCGGATGGACTAGCGAATGAGGTAGTAGGACTTATCAATAGCCCGACGTATCTCGGAAGGCAGGGCAATGAGGATAAGATTCGCGAGATCGACTGTAGAACGGAGCGATATAGAGGATCGTTTTTCCCTAGGACGATAAGAGACCATAATAGAAAAAGATAACGTAGGAAAACTATGGACCCTTGGTGCACTCCACCCCCTGCCATCCACCAAAGAGGTGACTTGCAGGGTATCATGTAGATGTAGATATGAAACATTTAAATCACAGATTTTGGGAAAACATCGGCTTTTAAACGGGATGTTGCCTTACCGACGACGTCATTGTTTAACTTCGAGAATCAATTGTTGTCTCAAACCGCATACGTGTAATATATACGAGTGCATAGTAGATTGCCTTAAATTTGGGACTAGGAAGTATTTTTCCAGAGAAGGGTGGAGAGGGTGGGAGGGCGGAGAATGGGCGAGAGGAAGAGAGAAAAGGAGGAAGAATGGGAAGTGCCTTAAATTTAATACTTAATTCACGCCAACCCGTCGTATTTGACGGACAATTACGCTAGTCAGTAAATAAAACAATCGAAAATTATTTAAAACAAACATTATTCGAATAATAGTAATATAAACTTTATGTCGTAAATGACCCATTTCCTTTCACTTACAAACGCTGTGTATACGTAAATACAATATACGTATTTACGTTCATTTTTTCGTCGTAAATAATCCACTTCCCTTTATTTACCAAATTTTGCGTGCGCACGAAAGAAAATTCGAGTTAAGTACAAACTTGTTAATAATTCCATCATGAATCACGAGGTCCACTGATAAGAGGAAATTTAGTAAATGAGCACACCATAGTTGCTTCATATAAGATAGGATAGGTTGTTTCCTAGTCAAAATATAATATAATGTAAGCTTGGAGTGCCATGTTATTTCCTACAGCGTCTAATGTCCGCTAGCAGCACCACCTTAACATCAACCACTACAACTATGCCGAGCAGAGCTTAACCGGTCAAAAAAACAATATCTCGCCAACATTTTGACCGATTTTTATTTTATAATGTTCCTGCAAATCTGCAGGTCGAGACGTTTAATTTGATGCATCACACGTTAAGGTGGCTGTTACATTCGCTTTAAAATTTTAATTTTTACGCTTTTAATAAATAGATATAATTCATTATCATACTTATATTATAAACGCCGCCACACTAAACCTGACAGCACACCCTTCCACAATAAATATCAAACCAAGACAGGTTCATAGCACAGCTGGCAACCTGGTTCGGGTATTGGCCATTCGCCAATCCCAACACCCGCTCTGCATGCTGCTGATGGGAAGATAGTCTCAGAAACAAAGGATGTAGCACAGGTATGAGAAGAATACATTAGGAACTATACAGCAAGCAGGCAGTATCGGCAGAGATAGAACTGGAAGATGAGAAAAACATTGAAGAAGATAACTTCGGACCAAGTATTATGGAGAGTAGAAAAAGCGATAGTGGAACTAAAGAAAGGGAAAGCCACAGGCAGCGATGGAATACCGGCTGAGGTACTTAAAGTCATGGGATCAGAAGGACTAAAAGCGATCACGCAATTAATTAATAAGATTTGCGACACGGAGAATGGCCTCGGGAATTCCTAGAAGTAACAATGATATGCAGTGTAAAGACTACAGGATTCTTAATAAAAGGCTGGAGAAAAATGCAAAAAAATGCTAGGGGAAGATCAATTCAGTTTCAGATGGACGGGGAACTAGAGATGCGATAGGGGTAGTTAGAATACTATCAGAAAGGGCAATAGAATACAGTCAAGATATCTGCGTATGTTTCGTATAGAAGGCCTTTGATAGAGTAAATTGGGTAATGCTGATGAAGATATTAAACGATATAGGTGTAGACTGGAAAGACAGGAGACTGATCAGGAATCTATATGTGAATCAAGTTGTAAAGGTCAGGTTGGAGAATGCGGACACCTGCGGAGTAAATATCGGTAGAGGAGTAAGACAGGGCTGCTACCTATCGCCGACCCTATTCAATATATATGGAGAAAGTCTAATGCATGAAGCGTTAGAAGGCACAGGTGATTTCAAAATTGGGGGAAGGATTATAAGAACAGTAAAATACGCTGATGATCAAGTACTTGTAGCAAGAACGGAAGAGGAACTCCAGAAAATGATAAATAGACTAGTGATAGCAGGTAGAAAATACCGTATGGAAATAAATGCAGAAAAATCCAAGGTCATTCGAATATTGGAGGAAAGCCTTTAGAACAAGTTTCAGACTACACATACATTGGAAGCATCATCACAAGAGAAGCAAAATGTACGGATGAGATCAAAACTAGAATAGGAAAAGCAAAAGCGGCTTTCAGAAGAAAGAAACATACTTACGGGGAATATAAGGGAAGATATCCGCAAGAAGTTCATAAAATGCTATGTATGAAGTATAGCTTTGTACGGAGCAGAAACATGGACGCTAAGGAAAAATGACATCAAATACTTGGAAAGCTTTGAAATGTGGACTTGGAGGGGAATGTTGAAGATAAACTGGATAGATATGATGAAAAACGATGAAGTGCTACGAAGAATAGGAGAGAAGCGAATGATTATACAGACTATCAGAAAGAGGAAGGCTAACTGGGTTGGACATTACCTGAGGAGAGAGAGAGTATGATTAAAGACGTGTTAGAAGGAAAACTATATGGGAAAAGGGAAAGAGGTAGGAAAAGGTTTCAACTGATAGACGATTGGAAAGGGAAAGAGAGTTATGAAGATATGAAAAGGACAGCGGAAAATAGGAGTATATGGAGAACCAGGTTTAATCATGAAAAATCACGGACCTGTCTACGGACAGACTACATATTATATATATATAACAACTTACGGAAAAGGAAAGGTAAAATGAATATATGGATGTCAACAAGGTGTTGGGATGAGGAAACCCAGTGAGCACTCACCAATCAGACGACTTCAGGTTGGCGAGGCCCCGGGGATGTCGAAGCGACACACGTAAAATAACACAAAAACACAGAAACATCACAAACGTAAAGCTTTCGGAACTACTCCTTCTTCAGCTACAGTTTTCTGCCAGAGCTTTTGCGGATTGTATGAACATAGTCTAAGAAGGTAAGCCTCGTCCTCCTCTCCCAAATTTACTGTGCAAGCACAAAGATGCAAAAACTGAGTACATGAGACATTTCTCTGTTTCACAATACGGTCCAGTAGAATGGTTAACTGGATGTGAAGTGCGGTCAAGTCTTTTTTGTTGGCCTTGTTTATTATTCTCCAAAGACAAAAGTGTTTGGAATAAGCACGGGTATTCCGATCTTAATCATTTAGCTGCAGCAGTGCAAAAACATGAGCGCTCCCAACCACATGTTCAGTCATTTTTAAATCTTAAGATGTTTGGAAAACAAAGAATTGACACTCTCATTGACAGCCAAAGAAAAGTTGAAATTAGTCGTCATAATGAACAAGTAAAGAATAATAGAGACATTTTAAAAAGATTAATTGATGCTGTATGTTATTTGGCTAAGCAAGAGCTTCCTTTGAGAGGTCATGATGAGTCTGAAGATTCAGCCAACCGAGGGAATTATATAGAATTTTTAAATGTGCTCCGTGAGTATGATCCTCTTTTAGACAGTCATTTAAAGGCATCGACTATATTTCGAGGAACTTCTCCCACAGTACAAAATGATATCATTAATGCTATATCTGATGTGGTTAAAGATGCTATAAAGAAAGAAATTTCTTCCGCTACATTTGTGGCCATTCTTCTGGATGAAACTTCTGATGTCATGTCGAAATCGCAGCTATCAACTGTTTTTCGTTTTGTCCATAATGGGCAAACACACGAAAGGTTTATCGGATTTACAGACGTAAGTGATGATAGAACGTCTAGTGGTCTTTTTAAACATGTTGTAAACAGAGTTGAGGAATTTAATATTAAGGACAAGTTGGTCGGCCAAACTTATGATGGTGCCTGTGTAATGAGTGGACATATTAATGGGTTGCAGAGTAAAGTTATCGAGGCCTATCCTTTAGCAATATTTACGCATTGCTACGCTCACGTTTTGAACTTAGTTCTGAAGCAAAGCCTCTCGAATATCAAGGAATGTAGATTGTTTTTTCCAAACTATCAGTGGATTGGCAGCATATTTTTCTAAATCATCGAAAAGAGTAAATGCTTTGCAAGATTTTGTTGCTAAAAAATTACCCTCCATCGCACCAACCAGATGGAACTTTACTTCCCGTTTATCAAACACAGTAAAACGCCACAGAAGTCAACTTATTGAATTTTTTGAACACATTGTGGAGAATTCTGGGGAATGGGACGTGGATGCTGTAATCAAAGCTCGTGGTTTTTTGTATTTCTTGCAAGATTTTCAAACAATTTTTCTGTTAGAAATTTTTTCTGTTCTGTTTGGCTATACTGATGTTTTGAATAATATATTGCAAACATCATCCTATGACATATTGTACTGTTGTAAAAAGGTGCATGATACTATGAAACAGCTTAGGAATGACAAGGAACATGGATTTGATGATATTTGGGTTTCTGCAAAGGAAAAGCATACGGTTGAGGAGTCGAAGCCTAAAAGACGAAAAGGATCTACAGAAGAGGAGAAGAGCGCGTGCCTTCGATTATACCAGAGAATAGTCGACTGCATGTGCCTGGAGATGGAAGAAAGATACTCTTCACTTTCGAAACTTGAGTTTTTTCTACTCCTTTGTAGCGAAAGATATGATCAGTATGCGAAAACTTTTCCTGATGGTATTCTAGAAAAATTAAAGGATTTCTACGGACCAGTTTTTGACTACGTTCGCCTAAAAAATGAACTAAAAGTGCTCTTTTCTTCTGATGAATTTGCGAGGAAACCAGTGCATCACCTATTAAAATTCATGCAAGAAAATCAGCTTCAGGTTGCATTCAAGGAAATTTATAAATTAGCGGAACTTATCATGACGATTCCGAGTTCTACTGCTACAGTCGAGCGTTCTTTTTCGGCTATGAAGAGAATACATACGTGTTATAGAGGAACACAAACTCAGGAAAGGTTATGCGGCCTAAGTTCACTCGCCATTGAAAAGACATTGCTGGTGGAACTGAAGAAAAGACCTTCATTTTATGATGATGTGCTAACACAATTCCTAAGGCAAAACAGGAGATTGAACTGGTGTATAAATAAGTAAGTAAAATAAGTTTTTTAAGCCTTTCTTTGATTCAATCGGGAAAATAATATTTTCCCAAGTGATTACTTTTTCAGATTTCTGTGCGTATTATATAGTTGTACATATTTAAAAATCGTAGAAAAATACAGATAATTCGTGCTTCACTCTAGTATTTGCCAATGATATCCTAATCTTCTCACAACGAAGCGTTAACCCTTTTCACATAAACGGCGCGCGTGATGCATAATTATATCAGTTACTGAATTAAAGCATTCAAAATTATTCTACGATTAATTGCATTAGACCAATTAAGAAGAGCGCTGCTGCGCTATGCTCTCTTAAAACTTTCACACGTCGATAAAAATGCAATCGTACGCTCAAATTAACACGTGAATTTTGTAGCGCGGGTTGCATAACCCCCTCCCCAATAAAAGCACACCCAACCTAAATGGGCACGCGACGCCACTGATATATATATATATATATATATATATATATATATATATATATATATATATATATATATACTCTCATACTCTCATTTACTCTACTGCTGAAGAAGGGCATAGGCCCGATAAGCTTGCGTGTTTTTTGTTTTTGTGTTCGTGTGTTCAACGTGTCTCTTCGACGCCCCCAGCAGCCTGCCAACTTGGTAAGTGTCCGCTGGGCTTCCTTCAACACCTTGTTGCCACCCTCATCACTACCTTTTCATTTCCTTAAGTCTATAGTAGTAGGTAGTAGTAGTCGGTGCTTGCAAACTGCATGCACTTCAAAATATCACCATACACCAAGATCTGAACTCGTAAATAAACCAACGCGATCTCCAGGGCAACAGCACTTCAGTCACGTGGAGCCTATATGTATTAATAATAAATTGCATGAATAATAGCAGTATATTTATAATTAATTAGGCAACTATCCGTAATTTCCAAATTCTCTGGCAACTCGTGTCCAAGTTTTCGTATTTTTAATGTTTCGTGACTCAGATCGCACTGCATGAGCAATAAGAATAATCATCAATAAGACAATATCCTATACATTAAAAATTACGGAAAAGTTAAGATATTTTCTGTTAAGGTTATGCTATCACCCATGCCTATAGCACATATTTGGATAAAAACATTCGCGAAATAGGTATGACGCCATTATATTTAACAATAGATAAGAGTTCAAATTTCTCGAAAAATTGCGAAACACAACATTAAAATACTTAATACGTTTTGCCGTCACTGCTATCAGGGTTGCTTCTCCTATTGCGATCCCTCATAGCCCTGGAGAATAACAAACCTATTTGCTCCTTCCTACAGTCGATAACCCAAATTTAATCGACATGTTTGTGCTTTCGGTAGTACGTGAGAGTTGCAATTATCTATGATACTCTCAATCACAGTGCGTGATGCAATTAGTGTTTTCGATACAGTTAAATCTTACATATTATCGAAGAAAATATTGGTGATTATGTTTTCATAATATGCATGATATTGAAAATTAGATTTATATGCTCATATGCTTATGGGAATAAACTTAATGTTAATTCAATTAACGATAAATGAAAAATATATTTCCGTAACTCGAATTTTCTATAACTCTAATAATTGTTGCTTTCCTTTGAGATTCGAGTTATAGAAGTTCCTCCGTATAAATATACAAATATTTAAAAATATATTTCCATAAGTTGAATTTTCTATTACTCGAATAATTATTACTTTTCCTTGAGATTAGAGTAATGGAAGTTCAACTGTAATTCGTTATGACGGCATTAATTTCCATTAAAAGCATTAAATCACTGCATTCGTAGCGTATAATAACAGATCCCTTTAAAAACATTGAGGTTGTTGCCATAGTATTTAAAGATTTTCATTGTTGAAAAAAGGAAAAAATAAAATAAGTTCACACTTTTTCCGATTAAAAACAGATATTTACGCCAATTCGGTAGGTATTTGAATTCTGCTTTCAAAAATTAAGAAGTCCGTTCTTTCAGTTAGACAACTATTCATTTCCCGAATTCGTATCTCAATTTAAGGTAATTTTAAAATGCATTTTAGAAAGCCTTCCACTGAATCCCATGCTTCTCTTATGAGGTATTAAAATGGAACATTGGGGTTAAAAAGACCCCTTAAATATAAACATTTTTGAAATTTTCGAATTTTCACGTCGGTTGTGTCACTCGACCTATCAACATACCAAAATTCAGATTTCTATCCCTTCTAGAAGTACCTTAGAGTTTTGTGTCAGTGAGTGAGTGAGTGAGGCACAAGTAGCTATATTATTATAGATATCATTATATATAGACGTTCCTTACAGAGGAGGATATAACATACTAGTAGAAGGTGCGTTCATTCTGCAAGCATATCATCTCACCTTGAAAAAACATTAATTTTTCAGACAGATATTTCATCATTACAAATATTCTATTAATTATTAAGATTTCACCTCCGCAGCAATTTTCGTTTTTCCCACATGTAAAAATAATAGTTTGAAACGATCTCCAAATGTTGCAATTTTAAACATTTTACACTTTCTACATTATGGGGTACTAATGCTACACATTTGAGCCAAATTTTAAAGTTGTAGCACTTTTAGAAGTAAAATAATATTTTTCTAATTGTTTAAATTTTAAACATTTTTAACGGCCGCCGCAATACATATATGGAGAGATTGAAATGTTTATTTGTGCAAATGCACTACTCTGTAAAAAATTTTAAATTTTCATCTTCCTAGCTCATCCCGTAGTACCTATTATCTATTTGTTTAAACATTAAGAATTTTTAACTGCCAAACAAATTAAAATATCAGAATTTCTATATTCCCTATTTCGTTTTTTTACAAATCTTATCTCTAAAAAAAATTTCAGCTCCGTAGAACATTCGGAAATACATAAACCTTGAAAATTTGTTTAAACAATTGCGAATTTTTAGCGGCCGCATTGTTCCACTTTTTCAAGATTTTCATTTTTTCTAGTCGGTTTTGCACAAAATCCTACTAAGAAAAAAATTTTGAATCTCCAGCTCATCTGGAAGTGCCTAAACATTAGTATCCTCCTCCTCCTCCTCTATAAGAAACGTCTATATATAATGATGAGCTAGTATCTCGTTAAATGGCATCCATCCAACAACAATTAAAAACCATAAATTTTTCTCCATAGCTCTTGTGATCTGTAAGGTACAGATTCAAAATTATTCGGATAGACTCATTTACCACAATAAGATCCGTGAGACCACATAATTACGAGTTATAGTTTTGGAGATAAAAATTCGATAAAATCTCGAGCAAAACATCGCATATTTAGTTTGCATCGACCGCTAAGACGGTTCTCTCAGCAAACAACAATTGAAAATCCATATGCTCCTATGCTCTTTTATGATCTGAGGTATTGATTAAAAATTTTATTCGAATAGAGGAAATCAGTTACCCCATAAAAGTCCACGGGAGGTCATAATTACGACTAACGGTCTCGGAGATAAAAATTGAAAAAACCGTCAAATTTTTCGATGCCGTTTCATAGGTATTTTCCATAAAGAACCCCTTTGAAATCTCTGTGTATTCCATTTATGGAGTATACTTTTCCATATTATTGTTATTTATTATTTTCAAGTCAAGTTTTGAGAAAATATAAATATTTAATGATAGTATAAAATATTTTATGCTTTACAGGTTTTACTTCATAGTAATAACATAAATGTTTCTGAAGTAATTAATTAATTCTGTAACATCTACAACAACCACGAGAAAAGAAACTAATGGTGATGGTTGTGTTATATAGCAGAGGTGCAATCCGAATTTAAATTTCGAGCTACATTGCCAACCAATAGGATGAATTGAAGGTTACGCCTGGTTGGGCCTGCCAGCCTGCCATCTATCAGGCAGTTGTATAACTAAAGAAGTTATTCGTGATTTTTATCATTTTTGTGAAAGTGACGTAATTTTCATGGCCCACAAGGCTAACGGAAAGGAAGTGGTCGAGAGAGAGGTAGAGAAATCAGTGTGTTGTAACTTAGGTGCGCAGCGGAACCGGTAGTATTGAATGAGATTGACTTTTCGTTTGGCAAGATTTAAGTTTAGTCGCATTAGTAAGGACTATCAACCTATTACACTAAAGTTGATCTCTTCCTTAAACTCACAGGTAAATCCGGATTGACGTGGGAATTTTGAATATATTGTTAAATCGACATCACTTAATTATACCTCGTTAATGTCTTTGCATTAAAACGGGCAGTTTTACTAAAACCACATCATATGCTAGCTGTGTCGTAGTTGATATAATTAGTTGTCATGAAATTGTGATTCCTAAGGCAGAAAAACTCCTTTGAAATAAGAAAGTTGATCGACTAATGTTTTTAAGTTATTTTAGATGTCTTTCCGTGATTTATATTTCGTTGGTATGCGAAATTGGCCGTTATGCTTATACTATGCCCTGTGAGATTTACGAGTAAATTCAGTGATTTATAGTTATGCTTACAAACTGAAATTTTACACCCCCTTAAGTGTAAGAACCTTGGTGATGTTAAACACTAATTTATTAATCTCATTGTCTCCATCACATGATTTTAGTATTGCTGTATATGTCGCTCTCATTTATTTATAAATTTTACAGATACGCAATAAATTTCTTCGTACCTCCGCTAGCAATAGCGCCATGGGTTCCAACAATACTAAAAGTAAAGGTATGTGCATTATTAATGGTAAGATTTTTATGTACTCGACTAGAGTTATTGCCCGTCAAATATGACGGGTATGCGTGAATTAAGTATTAAGTAAAAATAAAATATCAATGAAACGAACTTTATATGCACTAAAAAGTAATCGATGGATATAAAACTCACAAAATTGACTTCTAGAAAGTAAAAATAGTTCTGGGCTAATAGAAATTTTATGGCAAAGAAATACATTACGCTATAGAATTCTTTATTCCCAAAACTTTTTAATTTATGGAACATTTAATTTTGTCTCGCTCTCTTTTTTCTTCTTTCCTTTCTCCCTTAATTCCTTCCATTCTTCCTTTCTTCTTTCCTTCCTTCCTTTCTCCCTCCCTTCCTTCCTCCCTCGCTCTCTCCTCTCGTATCAAATCATCATAAAATTATTCCCAAGATATTTGATTTCATTCTGAAAAATCAGTAAAATTTGCTATGATCTGGTTTAGCTTTCATGCACAATCAAATCAGTGTTTTTGAAAGTTATCTTTGTTATATTGTTTAAAAATTATTATCAGTGAGACCAAATTCTTGTCCAAATATTTGTTCAAAATAAGAGTAAAATCGATATAATAAGATATAATGTATGAGGAATCTGCAGAAATTTACTTGAAATATTTGAGCAAATTATAAGTTATTAAAAACGTTTAGAATTTAACTTAATAATTTGTTTTAATCTTATGCATAAAAACAGGATAAATGTTAATGATCAGTCAATTTACCATCAAAGGAAAAATGTGTAGTAACTTACTGTGAACTAAATACTTTCATGAACTGCAGTTGGTTTTAACTATATTTTAAGATCGTAATTTTCTTTTAACTATAGTAGTTTTGAATTTTTTTCAGAAAATTGGCTTTATTTAATGAAATATTTAAAAAGTCATAGAATGTTATTTTTTTAATCCTATTTAGGGTTGCCACATTTTAAAAAGTATAAAATAGGTCGGTTATAAACTGCAAAAGTCACAAAGTATACGTTTTATATTATTGAAAATTATTTATTTATATATTAACATTAACATCTTTACAATTATAGCCATGTACAATTATAAATCACTGTTAAGTAACGATTCTTAGTGCCTAAACTTATATTTTTGGACACACTTGGCACATTTTAACAAGGTTTCATCGGTTTTTATATTTTCAAAAAAATTTAAGCAATTTTCTTGGGATATAAGCGAAGGAATTCTCCAAAGCCAGTCAAACTGATAAAACCCGGTTAAAAGGCCGGATAAAAACAGATGAACCCGGATAAAAACCCAATGCTTGAGAGTGTGCCACTGGTCTTGGTTTCAGTCGCCCTCTCTCAAGTCCCCCTTCCCCCCCTTTTTTTTAACCCCTGATGATGGTTACTTTGTAGCCGAAATACGTATTGGGTTTTTATCCAGGTTCATCTGTTTTTATCCGGCCTTTTAACCGGGTTTTATCAGTTTGACTGGCTTTGGAGAATTCCTTCGTTTATATTTTATATATTTGCCAGTGTAGCTCGCTCTCTTTTACTTAACTAATTTTCTTGGGAATTGACAGTTATAAGTAATTCTGCTTTAATAAGGTCTACAGAACATCTATTTCTATCTTCAGTCCATTTGTTATTCATTATAGAAAATACGCATTCTATAAATGATGATGAAGCTGGTATGTTTAAAATATATGACAAAATTTTAAATATATTATCAGTATTTTCTTGTGATACATTTTTAAAAATAATGTGCCATCTGTCAGGAGATGACAGTTTTTAGCCAATCAGATGTGTTCGCGAAATGTTTTAAATTTTCGTTGATAAATACAATTTCCTCAAAAAGCTTGTCCATGTTTAAAGCAGGTATATTTAATATTTCTGCAAAATAGGCAAAACTTGGCAGTTTAATTAACGTTTTGTCTATTTTGAATTTTTACAATTTTGCTATCAAAGATTCCTCATTACAATCAAATCTTTTTTCGACGTGTGATATAGATAATTCGAAAAAATTTTAAATTCCTTTTCAACTTTCTGCTTCTCATAATCATTTAACTGCTTCATCTTTTTCATCACTTCATAACCAAATAATTTTTGCTCAATCCTAGAAGTAAGTTGCTGTTTAAACTCTTTAAATATATGGTATATGAGGTATATGGTATCGTAAGTCGATAATTGTAGTACTGTTTTTCTAACATTTTTATTGGTTTTTCAAAAAGTAAGAAAATGTAATTGGCAAATAATAAATATATTTCAATCATTACTGGTATTTCTTCATCCTTTAAATGCAATACCCTTTTTAAAGTAGCAGACAAATCGGTTACATTACTGAGGAAATAGGATTGTAAACCTGGTCGTTCTTGTTACAGTCTCTATGCATGATTGTAATAACCAGCAAGTTACAACATGTGAAAAATCAGTAAAGTTGACATTCATGAACTTGCAAAAATCTTTGAAAGTGTCTCATCGTTTGGATGACAAACTGAAGTGAGAATTAATCATTCTCGATATCAACGTCCAATTCTTCCAAAGCAAATCTCAAACAATTATGCAAAATATGCGCATAGCAGTTGGCTTTTACGATATTTTGATTCAAGGTTTTGAAATTTGTATACAGCGAATGATGGCAGCCAAAATTTGAATTTGTATTGTCAGCGCTTAATGTTGAAACTTTTGAAAAATTAAGACAAATATTTCATAGATTCGCAGATACTTGTAAACATTCCATCAGCAGATTCATTGGCATTTTCATAAAAATCAATTAACTAACGTTGTAAGCCAATATCTCAAGAAAAATATTGACTAGTTAGTGGAAAGAACTTTCTATTTTTTTATTGGTTGCATCAATCATTATTGAAAAATATAAATTTTTATTTTTGACATCTGTAATGATGTTTTCTAATATCTTTGGACTATTACTATTGCTTCTGCTTTGGTTCTCCCACGTGATATTTTGTAAGAATTGTTGTCATTCGGTAACGTTTTGGGAACAAGTTTTAACAAGCAATCTAATGAATTATAAGATAAATTATATTTCACGGTATGTTAAATATGTGCCATCTCAATTGCATTAACCCGTAATTCTTCTGTTGTATTTTTCTTAACCATGAATTTTTAATTAAAGAAGAACTTGCAGATGCTCTTACTTTTAGCATGTGGCTTTCACTAAGTTCATGCTGTTTTACAGCAGAAATACCTTTAAGATCTATTGAAATTGTTTTGATACAGTATTTACATCTTCCTTCAAATTCATTTTCTTTTTGCAGCCATGTGTAATCTTTCGACCAATTTTCATTAAAATGGCATTTTCTTTTTTTATTTTCTTTTTCCATTGTTACAGCTAAAACAAATCAAACATTATTATTATATTATTTATATAATTTATAATCGCAGTTTTACCAATGCACTAGATCAGTGTTTCTCAACCTCGGGAATGTTTATAACCTTTACCGGCCTGCGACTGATTTTTGGTTAGAAACACTGCACTAGATGTTATGTTGTTGTTGTAAATCATAAACAATATTACATTGTTATGTATGACTTTACTTACTCACCCAGCACTTCAAACTTCAAGCCATGTAATCCAAGTCCAAGGGAAAGATAAAACCTCAAAAGTTCAATTTCAAAACAAACTTCGCAGATCAACTCACGATCGACTATCTACTATAGACTTCGAAAACTTGTGCTACAGATCACATGACAGCTGACAGTCGCTATAATTTAGGGTTGCCAGCTTGCCACTCTTGCCAGTGTTGACACACGTTTTACGTTATTACAGTATAATTTGAAATAATGAACAAAATTAATCTGTAGTTGGATTGACATATTAATAATATTACCATTACATTTTATGATTCCAATGTTTAAAAGAAGGACATTTAAGCATCAATGTATGATGTAGGACACATTCTAGCGATTGTAGGACTGTCCTACCAATAGTAGGACGTGTGGCAACCCTAATCATATCAGAAATTCGGTTCGAAATATTTTCTGTATTATCATTTAAAGAAATCCATTAAAAATAATGTTATATTTAGTTTAATGAAATCTTACTGTTTGGCAATGGTGCATGGTTCGATCGTATAAAATGTTTTATAATGAATTATAATTTATTATTGTTATTTTTGTGCTGCAGCTCCTTTTATTTCTATGCAAACTCTACGTCGTCCTCTTCCTTTTTCTCAATTTCTGGTCATTTCCATTCCCTTTTCCTTCCACCATTAAGTACTTAATAGATTCAGTATGTGTGTTATACCATTGCATAAGAGCCTGGTCTGTATTAAAGCACTAAAACAGTGCATTTATTAAGCATTAATATGAGACCAAGAATATAATTCAACTCTCTGGAAAATACTACAATGTGAATTATGTACTTTTTAATTTTCAGTCCTCATAAAATCTTTCATTAAATCAAAATTTATTAGTTTTATTCGAAGGAAGTGTAATATATCCCTCCCCCCTCAAAATAACACCACAAACGAACAGTTATATCCTATATTACCATGTCAACCCTAAGTAGACTAATTCTGATTAGCTCATTATATAAATTTCTGCCAAAATTCAAATTTCTATCTACATCCTTGATTGAGTTACTCGCATTTTAATAACTTTACACTCAGACCAACTGACTGAAAAATTAGCCTTTTATTATTATTTTTGTGATTCTTTTAAAGTTTCCCAAACCACCCTCAAGTCCTCCAACCTTCTGCCTAACTCCCCTAACCTATCTCGCAATCCTTCACTCTATACTTTTTTTACACGCTTGGTTTGTTTATTAAACATCCAGTATGTTCCTCAGATTTTCATATCATTTCTATTTCATTAATATTGAATTTAGCTCATTACTATTTTAAATCTTTTTGAATAGTATTTCAGTTCTTGTGGTATTCCTTCTTGTAAATAACACAACGAATGTTGTTTGCAGAATAGCATTTCCCTCTCCTTCCGTCTTTCTCTCCTTGTATTACAAGCCTTCAATATGTGCTTAAACTTATAAGGGTAGAGATAACAACAAGATTTCGAGGGTTAACAATGTAATTGGTAGGCATTCCGTTAAAATGGCAAGATTTTACCAAAATATGTGAATTAAACTTTTAACATGATTAATTTCGAACTGTAGGCAGGAAAACATGAACAGAATAAGAAACCTTATAATGTTATCTTTAAAATGGTTAAGATCCGAATATCTTAGGTTAGTTCCTTATAATTTTAATCTCAAAAAGAAGAAAAGCCTGCATGTCAAAAAGTCGATTTTTACGTGTTATCTTATGGGGAATGCAAATCATCGTCTGGAGTTGAACCCTGGACGTTTTTCGTAAATTCTTCTTCGTCACAGCATTTTCATATATGAATAGATTATCTCTGCCAAATTTCAAGTATATATATGCATATTTGATCGAGTTATTCACATTTTAAGAGCGTGACATGGACCAACATAGCTTTTTATTATAAGGGGAGATATGTTGGTTGTAAACATTAAGAATAACGTGGTTAATATATGCTATTTTTTAATTTTTAGGACCATCAGCGGATTATGTGGAAGCAGTTGTTTGTCACGAATCTGCGCTGAAGGAAAATTCGTAGGTTATTTGCTTAAACATCTAATATTAATTAAATCCATATTTTGCTTAAGCACTAGCTATTTTGGCAATTTTAGAATAATGGGTCGAGTGAATAAAAATTAAGCAAATGCTTAAAGCAAACAGCAAAAGCATAAGCAAATGCTAAAAGCATTTGCTTCATATTGAGCGAATAAAAGTTTGCTTTTGCTTATAAGCATTTGCTACTCAGTTTTAAGCAAATGCTTAAATTTTACAGAAGAAATCTCTTGCAACTCTTCCCTCACTTGTTTTTGTTTACATTTAAAGTTTTACATAGTTGAATTTCAAACTAAAAACAAATATATTGGGTAATATTTTTTTAAAAGTTAATTAATAATTTTTTTAACTATTTCGTTTATGGCTGAATTCAATAATACATATTACAAATCATGGGTGCATTTTGATTCAATTAGTTATAGTAATTTTATCCAGTCATTTGTCTTTATAGTGATTTTGGATGCCACAAATTTCACTGTCTTACATACAGTTGCGCATTGTATGTGGCGATTTTCCCTGACTCCTATTTGAAATCCGGGATCACTTAAGTACCTTAAAAATATTTCTATCTTCTGTTTGTAAGAGAGTGCTCTGCCACGTCCCTCTTGATATTCTCCGACTAATACATTTGAAATATACTTAACATCTTCCTCAGAGAAACGATATAAATTTTTATAACCGTTGGTTGTTGAAACTTTTCTCGTATTTTTTAACCTTTCGTGTCACCATAAACTGCCATATTTATATTTAGGATCAATTATCATGAAAATAGAGCACTTAGAAATATCTTAGCAAGCCCTTTACATCACTTAAAATTTTTTAAGCATATCCTTAAAGCATTAAGCAAAAGCTCGGTTTTATTCACACAATTTTAAGCAAATGCTTAAGAAAAATCCTAAAAATAAGCAAATTCTTATTCTTTCTTGCAAAAGCAAATGCTATTTTTTTATTCACCCTAAATCAAGCATTTGCTTAAAAAGTGATAGAAATCTTAAGCTTGCTTATTTTTTATTCACTCGACCCAATGTTGCTAGTACGTTGTTCTTGGAGAATGCTTCTATGAGGCAATATTGAAACATTGAATACATCTTTTGCTAGCTTACAATGTTATTCTTTTGTATCCTATCTAGATTTAATTAATGATGAACTTTATTCACTTTGAATTGTTTCTTTATTCCAGCATGCAAGTTTTTGAACTTGGCCAGGAGCAATCAAAGGTGCTGATGGTTAAGCAAGATGGAGTGATTTCTGCTTTGGGGACAAAATGCTCTCACTATGGAGCCCCTCTCAATACTGGTGCTTTGGGCATTGGTGTTGTCCGTTGTCCCTGGCATGGAGCTTGCTTTAACGTAAAAACTGGTAAACATATGAAGCTTCTCTCTGTAATGTTTTCCTTTTAGTAGAAAAAAATGTTAGGGTAACTTGTGAAATATGGTGCATTTCTTTTCTTTAAGGTGTTATTGATAACATTGCGTTTTTTCCCAATTTATTTGAATTTTAACATTTTCATGTGCACAGAATTACCTATGTAGCAGTTTTTGTAATAATTTCATAGTGGAATATTTAAAATAGGTGACATTGAAGATTTCCCTGGTTTGGACAGCATCCCATGCTATCAGGTTACTGTAGAGAAATGTGGTAATGTTAAGGTGAAAGCAAGGAAAGACCTTCTGGAAGCAAATAAAAGAGTAAAAGAAATGGTTCCCCGAGATTTGCACATAGATACAACTTATGTGGTGCTTGGTGGAGGTAAGTCATTTTTCATGTAGGTAAATATAAAGCTAAAATTATTTATTGGAAAGTGCTCAACAAAAATCTCTTCAATTCATAGGCATTTACTATGCATAGTGTTTTGTTTTTCTATTCATTTTGTAAATTATCAGAGTAATATTTTAGAAATCCTCAATAATGAAAATAAATAAAAATTGCCACTTTAATTTCCCCTTTGTTAATTAATATTTATTATATTTACCATAATTAAGTATGACCTCTAAGGACATTGGCTTTTTGTATTGAGGAGAGTTCCACTTCCTTTATTCTTCTAGGTTTAAACTGTAATAATCTGCTAGTTAGAAGCAGTTCTGTAGTAAGGGAGGGGTGCAACTGCCCCAGGTGTGGGAGCAAAGGGACGCTAGCAGACATTTCGTCTGTTGATATTTTACAAAAATATTTTGAAAAATTTTTTAATTGCAATTTTGGTGTGTGTTGCTATAAATTTAACATTTTCACTATTGTATTATATGGAACACAAGTGCAAGGAGTGATAGTGTACGCTTAAATTTGGAGGCGATGTTTTTCAGCCTTGCTCAGGGCGCCGATCTTCCTTGCTACGACATTGGTTAGGAGTAATTCCTTCCACTATATTTATATAGTAATTACTTTTTGTATGAATTTTAGGTGCAAGTTGTTCATCATTATTATAATCTGAATCTTGGTAGAATTACTATCTTGCTAGGTTTTTTTATTCAATGGTTCTTTTAACTGCAAAACAGCAGTTTGGTCACTGACCAATGAGACAGTTGTTTGTATGTAAATATTTCCCAAGTTGCAATTGGGCAGATTATTGGATCTTCGCAGGACGAGAATGTTTCTTATAGAAGTTGTTTTTGTCATGGTGTGCTTACAGGTGGTGCTGGAGCATGTTGTGTGGAGACGTTGAGGCAAGAAGGATTTGCTGGCAGAATTGTAATGGTCACTGCTGAAGACCATTTGCCATATGATCGACCAAAGCTGAGCAAGATTTTGGATACAGCTGCAGTAAAAATAAGTCTGCGAACTCCCGAATTTTACGAGGTTATTTTCATTTTAATAATAATATAATTTTTTGTTCAATTGGTCAAAAACATGGCAGAAACTTGTCAAGGACAAAAACAAACAAAATTTGTCAATAAACGTAAAATTGATACAAAGCACAGTTGAAACAGAGAAATCATCATCATTTAAAAATTCATTAATACGATAATAATTTCTACATAGTAATAGTGTCTTCAATCTATTTTTAAAGTTTCATGCATGTTATCACAAAATTTTACGAAGTTCCTTGCATGAAGTATTGACAGGTGATACAGGTTTGGATTTGAAGCTTCAGCAGTGGAATTGGTCCTATGTTTTTAAAATGCATCTCTCATAGTATTTACACATAGTTTTAAATGGTACTCACTCAGGTCCTCCTGATGCATAGCCAAGTCTTTTTTTTCTCAAGCAGAAAGATCTTGAGCCTATGTTTACTTAATGCAATAAAAGTTTTATATACACCAATTGCACTGAAAGGAGCACAACTGATGAGTCATAACGCAAACTTGGCTGAACATTTTCTTGTTTTTCTCAATTTAGTGCTATAGGATTAAGAAAATATTACTTGAAATAAAAAATGAATATTTTTGCAATCGGCAGGCATCGCATGACCTGAAACTGGAATTCTCTAGATCTGTATACAACTCGTTAATGTAACTCAATTATCCTTACAAATTACTTTGATATTCCATATGTTATAATTGTTTCCTAACTTAATTTTGGCTCTACTGAGAAGTTATTAAATCCTAATTATTTACATGTCTCACTTACAATTAGATGTTGCCAACTGAAACCATCCATTTTATGACTTAATATCAGTTTTAATATTTTCCCTGATATTTCTAAAATTAGAAAAAATTGCTGAGCAGAGTAGAAAAAGGAAGGAAGATATTGCTGAATAGCTTTCTGAGAGTATCTGTAAAAATGGCTCGATCATGCCATTGTACTACGAAAGGGAAAGGGGATTGCTAATGTAAGCGAACTAATTACTTTTGTATGGACTACCCAGAAAAACTGTCATACCCTGTTGCCAAAATACTATACACTGAAACACTATAAAGAATATTGCAAATGTTCTAATAGCTCAGATAAAAAAAACAAAAAGTGTTACGTAATATATTAAGTGATGTGAAATTTCAAAATTTTTATAGGTTTAGTCCATTTTTTTAAAGGTACATGATAAAATAGTGAAAAAATTAGTTTTCCATGTCCATGAGTGCATGTGCAAACAGGAATAACACATTTTGAGGTAAGAAAAAAATTTATTTCTTCATTTAATTGAGTATTTGCCAGACAAAGTCACCAATTTAATTTGGCAGCCAAAGGGTTAATTGAGATGTATTCAGGGAAATGTCATTGTATACCTAATTTAATCCTGAACATGATTCACTAGAGAATTATCAAACTTGTATTATGACTAAAAATCAATTCTAGAATAAGCAATCAAGTATCAAAAATTAAAAAATTAAGCACAGTAATACCTCAATTTATGCGAAGGATGTATTCCTGAAGTGTAATGCATTCAAAATTGCAGTAAACAAACAGTATATTAAATATAAGGTATGTGGATGTTTAAAAAAGGCAAGATGCCCCATTTTCAGCTATTAGACATTTTTATTATACTTTAAAAAATTTTAACAGTTTAACACAATTAAACACGACTGTAAAAACGTGAAAGAAATGATTTAAATTATTAATTAATTAAAGAATACATAAAACATTAAATAACATGCAACCTGGATGTCAGCGCTCAAGATCCGCTAGTGACGTGATCGCTGTGGATATTGCGGCGGCTCTTAAACTTGTTGAACCAATGTGAAATGGCCACAGATGTCTCAGTGGTAAATCCCTCACCTTCCTCTTCTCTCAAATGGTCGTTCTTTGCTTTATGCATTATAATCGACTGACTAATCAGTATGCGACTGGGTTTGATCATCAATCCAATGCACTAATAATTTTTCAATTTTTTCCAGTAAACTGTTACGCGAATGTGTTAATTTCTTAACAGTTAATGCTGTAGTGGTTTGAGCAGATGATTTTATCTTATCGTTTTCGTAGAAATTTAAGTTAGAAAGTAATACAAATTTTTTTAATGCCCTAAGATCCCAATAGCGCTATATCGAAATTGTGCTAAATGAACATGTACTAATAGAGGCATTACTCTACTTGACTAGATATTTCGGTTTTTTATAAGCTTGTTATGGCTATTGGGGATACCTGAGACAAGTACTTTCTTTTTCCATTTTTTGTACTCAAGTGCTTATTTTTTATTTTAACATGCTTTTTGGTGCACTTGACAAATTGACTAGTTTTATAATAGGCTAATAGAGGATAGTTCATGAATGATTAATACTTTTGCTGTACTCAAATGTGATTGGATATAGAAAACCTTTATTTTTAAAACTTTGTTTTGTGTGTATCATGCATAGAGTTTGTTTCCTAAGGAACATGTTGTAAGGAACTTGCAATAACTAATTTTTTTACTGTTTTAGAAGCAATAATGCAGATCGACTTTTTAATCATGCAACAAATTTAAAATTAAATGTATAAATAAGATTAATCTTCACTTTCTTCAACTTGGCATTTTCTTTTGAAGGAACATGGCATTGAAGTGATCAATGGCACTGAGGCAGTTGGTGTGAATACTGACAACCAAACCATAAAGCTGAACAATGGAAATGATTTACATTATGATAAATTGTTTATTGCTACTGGTTCCACGTAAGTAAATAATCTTGAATTTCAATAAGGGAAATTATTGTGGGGTATTAATAATCTTAAGAAGTATGTTATTTTTCCTGCCTCCAGTCATTGTGCTTTTAATAGGTTTTTGTAATGTTTCTATAATTTCTTTCTTTGGATTAAAGCTAATGTCTGGCGTAGTATGTTGAGAAAGTGAGAGCATAGCAAGTAGTGGAAAAATACTATTAAAGGAAATATGTGAACAGTTTTTAGCAATTAAATTTTCAGCCTATAATGCACAGAGAATTTTTTTGATACAGAGTTCTCCAGCCGTATGGCACTGTCACTAGTGACATCCATCATGTTTCTGTAATTAGGGCCTGTGATCAGTTTCTAGCTATTTATAATGATTGGCCATGGATACACTCTTACTTGGAGTATATTAAGATGGTATTGATGAATGATATGCTGTAGAAAAAACATTTTAGTAAAGTGCTATGCATAAGTGAGTTTTATGATTGAAATTTAGTAATATAGTTTATTTTCAGGCCAAGAAAACCAAATTTACCAGGAGTTGACCTTGGGAATGTTTTGACTTTGAGGACTGTTAAGGATGCAAATAAAATTGCTGAAAAATCAAAAGGGAAGAATGTGGTGATTTTGGGAACGTCATTCATAGGTATTTATTAGTGTGTTCTATTATTTTAAGTATAATATTTGACTTCTCGGTAGGTTTGTGACTTGTATTACCAAATTATCCCATCCTATGGCCGTCTTTTTATTTTCAAATACCTATTTTCTTCATTTAAATTATCCAGTATTCTTTTTCTCTGTGTCACTTACAAGGAGAGGACATGGTAGTGGGATCACAGATTTTTATGAAACTTGGTAGGTGTATAGCTCTGGATTCCAGGATCACTGCAAACCCCCCTTTTGGCATATACGGCTGATAGTTTTTCCGAAAATCGCGATTAAATATTGCAATTTCTTGTCAACTGGTATAAATTTCTTAACGTACACCTAATTTATCAAGTACCGTATTTTCCCATCGCACGCATTATCTATTCTGCATTCGCTGGAGTATCAGTCCGGTGATAGTGCACCGCGTGGTGCCAAAACGTTTTGGGGCGATCACAAGCAGTACAGTAGAATCTGGGTTAGGCTTGGTAGGATTCGATTTAAATTGGTAAATGTCGATAAACATCAAATTTTAAAAACTTTTATATTCGACAAAAATGAATTGTCATCAATAATTGTTGATTTTTCACCACTACATTTTCTAGAAAATTATGCGTCATGATTTTAAAATTTGCCTTGCCATGCACAAACTTGATATATTTTACCACCAAACAACCGAAATGCAAGAGAAGTTGATAGTTGTCATACCAAACGGCAAAACAACATTCGGAATTTATTACACTTTCCTTTTCCATGTCACTTATGTCACTGCTGCGGAATCCAAAGCCAAAGTTAAGGGGCAAAACAATATGATTGGTTTATTGCGCTCTGTCTTTACCCTCGACAGAATCCGATAATCCTTCACTTTGGATTTCATTTACTGATAAATCAGGAGGACACGTCGATTGTGTTCTATGCTACAAGATCTCCCGACCTCCTCCAAAAACCAAAATGAAAAATGACTACCGACCATTTTAAAAAGCACCTTGTCATAAAATTTATATAATCCTACCTCCGAGTGTGTCCGCCGTGCTTAGCTTCTGTTGCATTACTGTCGAAGAAGCATCATTCCGTGTATGCACTCTCGGCTTTTTCTTGCATTCAATAGTTGTTTGTTACTCAACAAGGTATGATTTTTTTAAAATCAAAATATTCATTCATACATTAGGCTATACATTATATTCATGACACAAATTTTTCCACGAATGATCACAATTTCATTTATAAGGAGGCAGGAATTAACGAGTAAAATATACTTTTGGATTTATTCCAAAAAATTAACTTCCAGGTTAGTGACCGAAGTCGAACAACACATTCACCAAAGTATAGATAGCAGCATACAAGAAGTCATCTTTTTGTTTACACACAGTTAGTTAAATTTAATAGAAGGAATTCAATTTATAATATCTTTATAGATAAAAACCGATAAAATGTATTAAAATTAATGTCTATATTATTGATCGCTTTTTAAGAAATATAAAAGTTGAAAAATCCTATTAAATGTATTAAAATAAACGTTGATATTAGTCTCCGATTTTTAGGAAAAATAAACATTGATTTTACTAGTCAATCTTTACTAAAAATAAATGTTGACAACTACCAAGCCTAGTTATATGTAATCCAGTTATATGTAATACCATAAATACCCGCATATAATGCACACTTTTTTTTCGAAATATTCGAGTTAAAAATTAGGATGCGTGTTATACGAGGGTACATAATCTTCCTATTTTCATTTGACCCCATATTTCCACAATTTCGGCACAGTAATTACTGCCCGGATATCCTCATATTTTTATTGGTGATTTTTACGAAAAGTAAGATACATAATAGTTAAAATTTATTAACTAATTCTATAAACATACATTAATTAGATATGAAAAGAATGAATTCAGTATTTATTCATTTTAAAAGCCAATAAATTCTTCGATGTTGTTATCGGAATCGTCATCTTACGCATGACGTCACCCTACATCGGCGCCCGGCCTGGTGGTGAGGTACTGGTACTACTTACAATTAGAAACAATGGCAGCTGATGCCTTTGAGTATGCTGGGAGTTGATGCTTCTTGTAGAACTAAATAAAGTTATCGTTCCCTCACTTTCTCTCAGCATTCATACGTGATTTATTCTTGATTCTTAGAATCGGTAGTTAATTATGGTTATTTGGTATCGTGTTTACGTGCTCCAGAGTGTTCTAATAAGGCTAAAACTGAAGGTTGGGCGAACCCGTCCACCTCAGGCGTGACAAAAACGTATAAAAATAGGATTATCGTCATTCCTTCATTTTATTAGCTCAAACAATGTCATATGGCATACTATGAAATTAATATAATTCGATTTATTGTGTATATCCTAATATCACCTTGTAAGTAAACAGAGTATGTAATGATTGAGATAGCTGACGTTCTTTTGGAACACTATTCGAAAATTTCATTTCGCACTTTCATTGTTACCAATACATAATTCGATCATTGCCTTAGAACACGTTGCACCATCTACTTTATTCTGGAACGGTAACGCTAAAAAAAATCTATGCGCGGGGATATAGAAAAATAATAGATTACGATGCTGAAAACCCCCTGCACGTTATACGAGGGTGCACATTATGCGCGGGTATTTGCAGTGCTTGTTTACCCATATTTTTATGTAATCCTAGGTGAAACACTTTGCAAATTCATACCATACTGAATTTTATGTAACTGAATTGTACGTGCAAATTCATACCATACTGACTTGTACGTAACTGAATTGTATGTCATTCTCGTAATTCTATATTACAGTACTGGATTTATGTTTTTAAATATTCCATGCTTTATTTATAACATTTTGTACGGTAAACAAATTAAAAACACTAAACAACACACATAAAACACGAAAAAAAAATTTTGTAAAAGAACGTTCAAAAATAAACTAAATAGAAACTTGGATGTGATTATCCGGTGTTTATGAGAATCCGGCTACCCCTTCCCCCCTAGGCTGTCGGATACTCGATGATATACTGTATTTCCAAAAGTCGAATTTTCTATAACTAATATTTTTTTATTTCCCTTGAAATTCGATTTATGGAAGTTCCACTGTATTTGCTTTGAAATCATAAAATTATTTTTCCTCATATTGCGGTAGCCCTGCTTTTTTGATCTGTTCTAAACATATCTTGTTTTGCCACTATACTCACCCTACAAATGAAATTTCTTTGAAATTCGTTTAGCCAGTACCTTCCAAATACATAGTTACAGAAAAATTCTAACCTCGATATTATGGTAGCCCTGTTTATTCAACCCAGTTGAAATATGACATTTTGGTTATTTATTTATATGAAGATTAAATATGCTATATTTGGTTAAAATCCATTGGGTCAGTTCTCTAGAAATACGTGTAAAAAATGTTATTTAACTTTTTACTTTGGTAGTCCTGCTCTTTAGCTCTGCTTTCAATATCTTGATTTCATTATGGTATGTTGTACAAATCTTATATACAAAAGTTAATTGAAATCTGTTCAGCCAATTCCTTCCAAATCCTTAATTACTGAAAGTTTAATTTGACTTGTGTTATCCGTTTGGCTGATTTGGTCAAAATATGTTAATATGGTTTTGTATGTACAGTAGAAACCCGTTTATCCGGTTTTGATGGGAACGGGTCCGTTCCGAATTACTGAAAAACCGGATAATCTGGAAATTCTTCATAATGTACATTTTTGTTTTTCAGATTGTATATGATGTTAAAAATTACAACGATAAACTATAGATTGCTTTAAATAATATAATTTTATATTTTAAAATACAGTATAAAACAATAAAATTTTTAAACCCACAAAAGTGACGAACATTAAATAAAAATTAATGTGAGTGGAATAGTAAATTTTACTTGTATAAGAAATGCAGTTCTAAATCCAAAACACAGAAGAAGAAAACGCATGACCTTGAGCCTCGCCCACTTGTCGCATCTATTGTTCCGTCCGTCTATAGGTCCGGATAATCTGGAAGTCTGGTTCATCGAGAACCAGATAAACAGGTTTCTACTGTAAGTGTATTTTATAAGTATTAAATTTGGTTAAAATTGATGTGAACAGTTCAACACAAATACATTTAAAAATAATTTTTTTATCCCTTGTATTGTGGCAGCCCTGCTTTCTACATCTATACTAAACATCTTGATTTTGTTATTGTATGTTGCACGCCTACTTCATACAAAATTTCATTGAAATCGGTTCCTTTCAAATTCATAATTACCAAAAAGTTTAACTTTGCAATTGTGGCACCCCTGCCGAGTCGATCCGATGCAAATATATCATTTTGGTCATTAATTTATGTGATGGTTCTATGTACCAAATTTAGCTGAAATCGGTTCATTCACGAAGAAGATGTCAGAGGAGGGACACAAACACACGCACAGACATGAGGCGATCTCGTGACTACTTTCCGTTTTTTGAAAAGTAGGCTAAAACTAACTTAAAAACTTTGTTTAAGGATGAAGGGGAGTGTGGAGGGGGAGAGACGTGCACCTACGGAGGTTGTGGAAGGGGTGAAAAGAATGCTACAGAAGCTCCCCACCCCTGCTACCCACGCCACTATGCATCAAAACAAAATGTGACATCTTGAAATCAATAAATCGCTCTTATATGATCTGTATGGTATTGATTAAAAATTTTATTCATGTAGAGGACAACATTTGCTGCAATATAGTCGGATACCACGTACCTACGATTACAGTAAAACCTCTTTATAACAAAACTGAAGGGACCCAGTTTTCATCACTTTGCTGTAAGGAGGTTCATTGTATAGAGGTTTCATTAAGGTCATTATTTTGGCACAATCACTATTAATTTTGCTTATAATTTCAATAATAAACTTGTTGTATGAGTGTTTCTAATTTATATTTAAGAAAACAATAGGGGAAACTCGGAGAATTCGGTGATAGTTTGAATAAAGCTGATTCACGAAATAATACCAGCGTATTTTCAAGAATTGAAGAAGATACTTTCCAAAGTCAGTTGTTTCTTATTTTTTTCCATTTCACATGCTGCAGCATTTTCCACCTCATGTAGAAGCTTTAAATTATGGACACTTTTTTCTGATAACATAAAACACCTCTCTAATACTGAAATTGTAGCATTAATTTCACTAAATTTAGGTCTAACCAGTTCAACTGCTTCATCATCACTCTCTTCATCACTTTCAGGTTCTGAATGGAAAACATGCATTTCACCTGTAATATCTGAAGTGACAAGCTTAGAGTCGACATTCATGAAATCCTCAAAAGACACACCATCAATATTACAATATTTAGATATTTCAGTCCATTCTCTGCTGCTTTCCTGCACACTTTCTTCTCCTATATTCACCAGACAACTATTTGATTTAAATCCAGCCCTTTGAAAACAATTTTCAATAGCCGAGGGTTTCAGATTTTCCCAAATCATACACAGTCTTTGCATAGCTTGGAGTATGTTCCATTTCAGCTTTAAGCGTTCATTGCAATTCTCCATAATCCTCAGCAGGTACTGTATCAGCTGTTTCCTGTACTCTCTCTTAATTTGTGATATCACACCCTGATCCAGGGGCTGTAGTTTACTGGTACAGTTTTGAGGAAAATGTATTACTTTAACATTTCTTAAAACTCCTTTACATTGTGGGCACTACAACAATCTAGGAACAATAGAATCGTCCTATTTTGTCCACCCATTCGAGCGTCCAAAGTTTGCAACCATCCTTGGAAAAGGGATGAAGTCATCCATGCATTTTGATTACTTTTATAAATGCAAGGCATTTTCTTAATGTTTTTAAAGCAACGAGGCTTGGAAAACTTTCCAACCACGAATGGCTGTAATTTTTCTGAACCATCCCCATTTGCACAAAGTAACACAGTAAAACGTTCCTTGCTCCACTTTCCACCGTGGCATGACTCACCCTTCACTGCAATTGTTTTATCGGGAAGTAGGTTATAAAAAAACCCTGCTTCATCAGCATTATAAATGTCCTTCAGGTCATATCCAGAAGTAATAGTTTCTAATTTTGCTTTCCAGCATTCTACTACTATTGCACTTACGGCTCCTTCCTCCCCTGATGTTTTTAGAGTTACCAGATTCCACCTTGCTTTAAATTTCTGTAGCCATCCATTGGAGGCCTGGAAATTATCTATTCCCATTTTTAGGGTGAAATCCCTTGCATGTTGCTGCACAATTGGCCCTGATATGGGGATATTTGAGGCTCTTGACTTCATAACCCAGTCAAATATTGCTCTGTCAAATTCCTCACTTTGATTTGCCACCCGAGTCCATTTTCTGTTTGATTGTAATTGTTGGTTATTTTCTATTTCTTCTCGTTTTGAAATAATTGTCGAGAGTGTAGATGCTGGAATTCCAAATTTCTCAGAAATGTTTTTCTTCTTTATTCCTTGATCAACGGCATGCAGTATTTCCAATTTCTCCCTAATTGTTATCTGCCTACGCTTCCTTTTATCAGCCATTGCCCCTAGAAAATTAGAATGATTATTATTTTGTGGTTATTATATAATACTGAATATAAAAATTTTAATAGAAATACAAATTTTAGATATTAATAAATCAAATATTAAAATTATTTTAATAATTCAATAAAATTTTAACAATTTGTTATACAGTGTGCCCTCGTTTAACATTGTTTCACGATAACGTTGTCCAACAATTACAACCATTACTCGTTCAATGTTATCAATGCCTCTCGATAACGTTCAAATAATGCGCGGGCAGAAAAAAAATGAGTAGCGAATAGGACTCCGGCGCATCTCTGATGCGCAATTTCTATTCAGCGGTCAAGTTTGGCATATGTTATCCATTTTGTATGTGAACAGTGTACTTGAGCGAATTATTTGTTTAATATCTGGTATATTTACAGTGCCTAGTATTGTACAAAATTGTATTGAGGCAAACTAAAATTTTGCAAGTTGCCCAATCAAATAATGACTTAGAATTACATTGCAGACTTATTTCTAGTTGTAATTATGGAAAATCCTATAATATTGGCATATTTGGAATTCTACTCAATAGAATTACTTGGGGTTTAATATACTAGCAAGCATATATAATTCCAGTACATAAGCATAAATATTTATGTATACTTATGTAAAAAGAAAACGACTACAATCTGCAAAACAAGAACGTTTATCTTTCAAAATGTCAGTTTAGAATAGACCTGGAAAACACGAATAAATGCCTTTGTATTTTTATTATCAGACAAACACATGTTAACTCAAATTTGAAATTTTGTTAATACTTACTTTTTAACAATAAAATTGATTGATGAAAACCACTTGCTAAATTCTCTTAACACCGAATCCTGCAATCTAACAGGGAGACAAGTTCACTTCAAATTTAATATTTCGAATTATCCTGGATAGAATTAACCAGAGTTACTGTATTAGCATTTATAATTAATTTTTTACATAATCAAGTATATTTATGCGTACTTACGTAAAAACCCTATTACAAGCTTCCAAAATATTCTTGAATGTATGCCCATAATTAAGAGCAGTGAGCATGATGAGTCATAGTCGAAGTACTTGTTCTACAAAATATGGCAATGGGATAGCATTTGCCCTATAAGAATGAATAAAATCAAAACTTTTAATTCCGAATCACTACGAATTTCGCCTAATAGAGGTTCATTTTAAGTAGAACGGATGCAGTTTTTACTTCCTAAATGAGAGGTTTCGTAGTTATCGAAGGTTCGTTATATAGAGGTTACCTATATAATTAAGCCACTAAAATTGTTTGGACCAATGCTTTAATTTTTTATACGGAGTTTTTCGTTCTAAAGGAGTTCATAAGGCAGAGGTTTTACTGTAATAGTTTTTGAGATAAAAATTATTAATACATAATAATCGTTAAAAATACGTATAGCGATTGAAAATTCTATTCACTTGCCCTTATATGATCTGTAAGGTATGGATTAAAAATTTATCCATATGGAGGATAGAATTTGCGACAAAATGATTGCAAAAGCTTTTACCTATGACAAATAGTTTCCTAGATAGAAATTATTAAACTTGAATGTACAAATGGGGTAAAAACAATCCCTAAAAATTGACAATTTTGTAATTTTCGATTTTTCTGGTTGGTTGTGAGCAAAATCCAATAATCCAGCCAAGTTTCAAGTCTCCAGCTCATCCGGAAGTGCCTAAACATTAGTATCCTCCTCCTCTGTAAGAAGCCTCTATATATATAATAGATATCCTATACTAGTAGAAGGTGCTTGCATACTGCAAGCATTTCATCTCACCTTGAAAAAACATTAATTTTTCAGACAGATATTTCATCATTACAAATATTCTATTAATTATTAAGATTTCACCTCCGCAGCAATTTTCATTTTTCCCACATGTAAAAATAATAGTTTGAAACAATCTCCAAATGTTGCAATTTTAAACATTTTACACTTTCTACATTATGGGGTACTAATGCTACACATTTGAGCCAAATTTTAAAGTTGTAGCACTTTTAGAAGTAAAATAATATTTTTCTAATTGTTTAAAATTTAAACATTTTTAACGGTTACCGCAATATATATATATGGAGAGATTGAAATGTTTATTTGTGCAAATGCACTGTTCTGTAAATAATTTGAAAATTGGAGCTTCCTAGCTCATCCCGTAGTGCCTAAAAAATTATTAAACTTTAATGTTCAAATGGGGTTAAAACAACCCCTAAAAATACAATTTTAAAATTTTCGATTTTTATAGTTGGTTATGAGAAAAGTTCTATAATCTTGTAAAATTTCAGCTTCCTAAACTTATTAGATTGGTCTACACACTGGATTGTGTTTTCCCATGCTAACTTATGGGAGATATTCCGGGGTCTCTGGAGTCGAACCCAAGATACTGTAAGCAAAAGTGACAATAATTCCTAATAGATATTGCGGCCGTCTAGCAACACTGAAAATTTCATTTTTCTAGCTTACCGGCAAGTGCCCATAATTAATTTACAAAAATGGCGCAATGCTTTTCTTATGGGATAAAACGCAACTTTCGGAATTTCTGGAGTCGAACTCATGTCATTTAGGTGAGAAGTCGCATTTTATCTGAAGGTTTCTTCGTCATATCTACAAAATCTAAAACTTTCAGCTCTCTAGCTCTTGTAGTTTGGGCTGGACATTAGTATCCTCTTATATGTTATATCCTCCTCTGTAAGAGTCGTCGATATATAATGATATGTATGAAGCAGCTATTTATAACGATGTGTACTTAAATATTCCTCAGCTCCAAATTTGGTGTTCTAGCATTAAAGTTATAACATTATTGGGTATTTTTATAGGGATGGAGGTGGCTAGTTATTTATCTGATAAAGCTAGCAAAGTGACTGTGATAGGAAGGGGATCAGTTCCATTTGCTCAATCACTTGGGCCCCAAATAGGAGAAAGGTTGAAGAGATTGTTGGAGGTAAGTGGATTTGTACTATTATATCAGTAATTCTAGTCTTGTTTAAAGTGCTTTTTGTAAGACTGCTTTTTAATGCTCTAACCTTGATGGCTCACTGCATTGTGTTTGGGAAAGTTCTGTTTCACCATATTAGATTTTTGATGAATTATTCTTCAGGATAAAGGTGTCTGTTTCATCATGAACCAGAGCATCGAGTGCTTTATTGGAGGTGAAGGCAATGATGCACAGCTTTTGAAAGAAGTAAAACTGAGCAATGGAGAGAACGTCACAGCAGAAGTCTGTATCTTGGGTTTGGGGGCCAAACCTAATACGGGATTCCTCCAGGATTCGTGTATCAATCTGGATTCTGGAACTGTTGTGGTTAATGAGGTGAGAAGATATTTATGTGTAGGAATAATTAATTTCACTAAAACTATAAAATATATTAATTTTAATTATGAGAAAGGGGAAAAGTATCTTATGGGATAGTCATAGACCATTCAAAATATTCTGAGGAATTGCAGCATACAGTGAATAATGAAAAAGCATCTTGCTTTTTGGGAAATTTAATAGCCAGTGATTGTATTCTCATAATTATTACCCTTCATGTAGTATTTGGACAGCCTTGTCTATGTAAGGGGACAAATGGGACTATTCAAAGTTGTGCAAATTGCGTGCTTATATAATTGTATAAATCTCTTCTGTAATCCTTTTACAGAATATGGAGACAAATATCCCTAATGTTTTTGCTGGAGGGGATATTGCATGTGCACCCCTGTTAGCATTTGCATCTCCTGTTGGTGCTGGTGATACACCTAATGCTGCCATTGGCCATTGGCAGTTGGCCAGTTTCCATGGCCACACTGCTGCTTGCAATATGGTGAACCCTAAGAGTAAAGATGTAATGACTGTGCCATTTTTTTGGACTGCAATCTTAGGAAAAAATGTGCGATATGCAGGTAATTACTGGTAGAAACATTGGATTGTTGAACATCCTTATATAATAATTCTCAAGTGTCCATATGTCTGTCACAGTACTTTTGGACATTTCAAAATAGAATTAAGAGCTGAAACTTTCACAATCGTTAAACCCCCATGAGATGATCCCTAGAAATATCAAACATCCTGGAAAAAGTCCAGGATTCGACTCTGGGAGATGATTATATTTTCCCATAAGTTTACACGGGATTTTCAATTTTTCAAGGTGCAAGATTTTCTTCTTTCATTCATCAAAATACATAAATATGGATCAAATTTTCCGTAATTGCTTTATTCGACGGCTAAAACTATAAACTATCTTATTCTTCCGATGTTTTGACATTACACGGAAGAATTTTTCAGAAATACGCATTTATTTTCGACATTTGATGGCTTTTTCGTACTCTTTTCGGATGTTGCCAGGGCGACACGCATTGCTGCCTCCGATTCAATCAGCATCTATTAAGCCTTAAAATAGAAGAAATAATTGAGTTATTCGCTACGTGCTTTTTATAAAGCATCGAAATTATTGTTGTAGCAACATCAAATGTAATAGATTGCAACGTAAATAATAGCAGATAATTATCATCATTATCATTCAGTAAACTGCGTGTGGACTGAGGGCATTTTAAACGATTGACTAAAAGAAAAAATCTCCTTTCTTTATTTCAATGCTGGAATATTACCCTTTTCATAAGTAAAATCATTATACTCAACATATTTAATGTTTATTTATGCAAATGGGCCAACGCATCAGTTTGAAATTTTACGATAAGGAGAATATGGGATATTATTATGTTTCAACAGAGAAAAAAAAGAAAATTTGTGTTGGTAACAATTCATGAGTGAAAAATGAAATAAATTGTTGAATTAATTGTATGAATTAATTTATATATGAAATTTGATGATAAGGAGAATATGGGCTATTATTAATTATTGTTTTCAACAGAGAAAAAAAGACAAAATTTGTAATGGTAACAATTCATGAGTGAAAAATGAAATAAATGTTTGAATTAATTATATATGAAAAACATTGCATAAGTAGGCCCTGTAAGAAGTTAAAAGCAGTTGTTGTGGACACTTGAAAGAACGCGATTTTTTGTGAGTTTCTCTACAATAGTGTGCAACGATAATCATTGGAATTAACCCTCCGTTAGTCGCGTGGCATCTGCTGGACGCCATGTAATATTATTTTCTTTGCACGCAGCAGATTTGGATATTTAGGAACTTCTTCTTTTGCGTATCTTATTATTTCAACCTTGTCTGCCCATCATTTAAACGTTTTTGTGTTTCGTCACCTCATCGGGTTATATAGTACTATTTTTATATTTTATGAGTCTGATAGACGCCACGCGACAACTTACGTTCGATTGGGTTACATCATTATTTTTGCGCTGTCCATTGCAATCATTTTTAATGCGTTATATTTTATTTATAACAAATATAGTATATTTGTTAATTTATTTACTTACTATATTTTGTTCTTTGTATTAGAGCTTTCATTGGGCTACTTTATATGGCTGGTTTCCTTAGAAACAGCAAACTGAATACAAGTGATTTGTGGAACACTGATAGTACTGGGATTGATTTTTTCGTCCTTATGATTTTGTCAACAGATTGATCATGCCAATTAGTGGTAGTGGACGTAATATTACCGTAGATAATTGGTTTACTAGTTGCGAACTACTTACAGACATTCTAAAAAGTGATAGGCTTACATACGTAGGTACAACTAGGAACAATAAAAGGCAGCTTCCGCTCTCTTTTGCATCAGCACAAGGTCGGGAAACATTTACATCTCGTTTTGGTTTTCAAAAGCATTGCACTTAAATGTCTTACATACCCAAAGCAAGGAAAAATATCCTGCTTTCGTCAATGCATCATTATTCTGCTATCGACAAAACAACAGGTACGGCCAAACAACCAGAAATAGTGACATTCTATAATGCTACGAAATCTGGAGTTGATGTCGTAGATAAATTATGCACGACCTACTCTGTTTCAAGAAACACCAATCGGTGGCCTATGACTATATTTTATGCAATGCTAAATGTAGGAGCAATAAATGCTCAGGTTATTTACCTAGAAAACAATAATACTGATTCCCAAAGACTCAGGATGAGAAGATATTTCATTAAAACCCTTGCAAAAGAGTTAGTAGCAGAACACATACAAAAAAGGTCTCAAATTACCTGTTTACCAAGACAATTAAACGAAAGAACAGTAGAACATAGTACTCAGGTTGAAATTGAAAAGGAACACCCCGAGTCAAGTGCTGGCACCTCTAAACGATTACACGAGGAGACAGAGGAAAGAGAAACACAGAGTAAAACTACTGCTCGAAAAAGGTGAGCGAAAAAAGAATCGCAAGACAAAATATAAATGCAAACTGTAACAATTATATTTGCTTAGAGCATTCTGAAAACATTTGTGTTAATTGTACAAATAAAACTAGTTAAACATTGTTTACGATGCGAGAAAATTGAAATGTATGTCAGAGGAACATGCGCACAAATCTATTAACAATATATGTTAATGTACATTAAAATTATAGATATTTTTGTACCGATTACATTACTTGTACCTTTGTAGTGAGTAAATATTATCAATTTAAAGCATTCTCTGTAAGTCGTTACACTTCCTGAAGTAATAATTAAATGGAGTCTGATAGACGCCACGCGACTAAATGTGTTTTAAAAAGTGGCGCGACTAACGGAGGGTTAAGGTAAGGTAGATTTGAACATTTTTCCCTTTTGAATATACCGTGATATAAGACTAACATTGAGTAACTGTGTGACATTTTGATGAAGGCATTACTCTAATACAGTGTTTCCCAACCGGTGGTTCGCATACCCAATAAATAGGTTAGATCAAGGGGTTTACGAAGCGATCAAGATGGAAACCGCTGCTCTAATACATTGCTGTAAACTCACAGAAAATTTAAACATGCCAAGGGGTAGACTCATTATTTTCCTCTCTAACAAGGAGAGGACACAGTAGTGAGGTCACGGATTTTTATGAAACCTATTAGGTGTATAGCTCTGGATTCCAGGATCACTGCAAACCCACCTTTCGGGCATATACGGCCGATAGTTTTTCCTAAAATCGTGATTAAATATTGAAATATCAAATATTGGCTTTCTGTTGAAAATCTTAAATACTGTATTTACTTGTGTACTGCGTTCACCTTTTTCCCAAAATGTTAGTAAGAAAAAGGGACTGCGCATCTTGCACGGGGATTTATGAACAGGTTATATAAATTGCCAGTATCGATAGTAAATTCACTGCCACACACATGTACGTTTATACTTTCAGAAGACGAAGAATTCTACAAAGAATACGTGTGAAGTATTTTGACAATGGAGATGATGTTATATTTTTATAATTTTAATGTTTTACCTTTTACATGACTTTTAAGCTTATTATTGTCACTCAAAATTGGCAGTTCTTTCATTAAAAGTTTACTGCCAATTTCTACCTATACTTTTGCCGGAATAAGTTGACATTTGGTATCTGTGTTTGCTGAATTCATCATGAGCCCTTGATGCTCCTTTAACATAAGAGGGGCAACTACCGAGGAGGAGATTTCTGCTAGCATCGGCATAAAGAAATCACCCAATAAATTGCATCATGCAGTTAGGAGTGAGGAGATGCTTAACTTTGGTGAACCTTGTTTTTTTAAATCCCAAATGTCAGCTTATACTGGTATGAATTTCTATTTTTCCTTAAAATTGGCCAATAAGTTTTGTGCTGATTTGATCTGTAGTTTTTGAGTTAAGAGCACCCACAGCATTCCTATCACACACACACATCATTGAGTAAATAGTGAAATCATAATCAGGAGACCTTAAATCGTTCGTTTATGTTGAATTCTTGAATTTGTTTTTTCCATGAAAGCAATATTTTCTTTGTACTGCAAATAGAAATTTTTTAAAAATAGTCAAGTGGTTGGTTGCATTAATTCTTTGCAAATATGAGGGGTGTTCAAATTTGACCTGGACTTCATTTTTTTTAACATGACTACACAAGCTGCACAAATCTCAAACCTTGCTTATTTTTCAACATAGTGTCCCTTGTTCTCAACACATTTTTTCCATCGGTCGGGTAACTTGCGTATCCCTGCAGCGAAGAAGTCTTTTGGTTGTCTTCGCAGCCAGATCTGCACTGCTTCCATCACTTCCTCATTTGAACTGAAGCGCTGGCCTCCCAGGTCTGCTTTTAGTAGTCCAAACAGGTGAAAGTCACATGGGGTCAAGTATGGACTGCGAGGAGGATACGGCAGTACTTACCAGCCTAAGTCAGCGAGAGCAGCAGTTGTCACCTGTGTGGAATGGAGGAGAACAACACTTTTGGACATCGGACTGATCCTTTTGGACCTGATGGCTGGCTTGACTTTGTTTGTGAGCAGATCGATGTAATAAGCCGCATTCGTTGGTCTTTACCAAAATATCAATAAAAATAGGTCCTTCTGCATCCCAAAAGACAGTGGCCATTACTTTCTCCACAGAACGCAGAATCTTGAACTTCTTTGGTCACGGCAAGGTTGAATGTCACCATTCCATGCTGGCCAGCTTGTTTTCTGGGGTGTAATGGTGAACCCAAGTCTCATTGGAGCTCACAATCAATGACAGGAACTCCTTGTCATCCCCTTCGTAGCGCTGAAGAAGTTCTCTGCAAACCTCAACACATCTTTCTTGCTGCTCATCCAAAAGTTGCTTCGACACCCATCTGGAACTCACTTTCGTAAATTTAAGCTCATTATGGATAATGTTTTCAACACTTCCGACACTGATATTCACTAATTCAGCTGTCACATAGTAGTATGACCCTATCACTGCAAATGAGCTCATCAACTCTTTTAATGTTGTGTGGGTTCACTGCCGTGGCAGGGCACGCAGCATGAGGCAAATTTGACACCAACTCACGACCATCGTTAAACGATTTGCAACATTCAAACACCGAGAAACGTGAAAGACACTCACTGTGTTTGAAGTCTGCGATGAATCTCAGCTGCCTTTACACCTTCCTTACATAAAAACTTGATAATAATGCGCTGTGCAACAAAGTTCAGTACATCATTGGCTTTGATGTTAAATACACTTGTCATTTGTTGCTGCAATCGAAGATCGCTGGCGCGGGTAGCCAGCATAAATGCGCTAAAAACCCCACATGGCTGTCAATGTCGCTCTTCAATTATGTTAAGAAAAAAATGAAGTTCCGGTCAAATTTGAGCACCCTTAGTATAACATTTCATTATGGCTTTCCTGAGTATAATAGTGATTATTTGATGCAGAATCTCAGCTCACCTTACAATGTTTTATTTATTATGACTTTAGAATCAAAATTAATTTATAAATAATATTTTACAGGGTATGTCCACAATTATGATGATGTCGTCATAATAGGTGAGTTGGAAGAACTGAAAGGCATAGTTGCTTACTATTGTCAAGGCGATCGAGTTCTTGCCATTGCTACAATCAACTCAGATCCTGTGGCAGCTGAATTTGCTGAGAGAATCAAGACAAGAGTACCACTTATGAAATCAGAAGTCACTGCAGCAGATCCATTGGCTTGGCTTAAAAAAGGCAAATAAGGCCATTCAGAATAAGAATGAAGTAAGCTAATGTGACCGATGCACAATCATAATTAAGTAAACATGTAAAGTTTAATCAGGTGTGTCAGTTGTGATCAATGTATATTTAAATGGCATATTTCTTGGTAATTATCTTTCCTCTGAAGTCCAAGCCTGTGCTTAAATATGATTCATCGCTGACGTGTTTGCATTGATGTATGCGTGAAAATGTCGCAAGAACCAAATTTCAAGGTTGTGAGCAGTTGTTGGAAGTTTTGTATTTTGTTGAGTCTTCTCTTATGAAGATTTTATCAGTATTTGAATCAATCACATTTTGTATTTTAATATTTTTATACAGTATTTATGGTAAATCTCAAGTTAACTATAATTGGTAAGTTATACATATTTATACTTTATAAATAATTATGTATTTTTGCATTTATTGTAAGATGGAAAGAAATTCATTAGAATAATTGTTCCACACAATCACTGAAATTTTTTCATCTCCTATTTTGTTAAATAACATTATAAAATTGAACCCATAAAGTGTCATTTAACCCATATCACGAAATTGAAATAAACTAAATTCATAGGAGCTTTATCACACAGTTATAATTTTGACTTGAAATATAGTAACAATTGTTCTTTTGGTGGTGGGTAAAGTATATCTGTGTTACTGATCCTGTAACTGATTTTTATTGTATCCATGGATGAGACGAATATGGTTTGATGTATTTGCATACAGATCTTAGTAGTCTCTCCTGGTGAATGGCTTATGTCCAATGTATAATATAAAACATTCCACTTAATGTGATATACTGAGTTATTTTATGTCTAAAATACTATATTTTATCAGGAGCCCTATTTATGCTGACATTTTGTATATACCATATATACCCGAATATAAGCCAATGTTTTTGTCAAAATCTATCGTGAAAAAATCACCCCTCTGCTTCAATGCGAGTTTGAGAAAAAATTTAGGGTTAGGGCTGTCTCATAGTCACTCATAGATGGCAGCCCGTCTCATTCAAATGATAGTACTATATTTTTAATAAAGTAAATATTTGACCTACGATGAATATTAATGAATAAATAATAAAACTAGAATATTGAATTTAGCAGTACCTGTGTTTTGTTACCATTGTTACCTGTTGTTATGTTTGCAGAGAATTTACTGTGAAACAGAGAAGGTGCTTTACTCTTATCAAAAAAGCTTATCAATTTTACTTTGGATGCAAGGTAGGAGACCAATATAAACAATGGACATCCCATATTTGTTGCGTTTCTTGTGCAAACCATCTCAGACAGTGGATGAAAGGCGCTTGTTCTTCTACGAGTTTCACAATACCTATGATCTGGAGGGAACAATAAAATCATGTAAACCACTTATTTTTGTAACACTAAAATGCTTCTCTGCAAAAACAAAAAACGTATTCTTTATCCTAATGTGCCATCAGCAATAAAACCTGTCGCACATGATCCAGATCTTCCTGTTTTCATTGTTTGCGATTGGCCTACTAGACAATTAGTGGATGGTCGAAAAAATACATAAAAGCCTTGTTGCACCACAAAGTATTTACATATCAAATTAGGACTTGTGAAGAATTTTGTAAAAGGTATGGATCAAAATAGCAGAGGATTTTTACTTGAGGAAAAATTTACAAAAATCCCCAAAACAAAGATTAAAGAAGGAATATTTTCTGGGTCCCTAAATACATAAACTCATGAATGATGATGGATTTGATGCAGTGTTAGAAGGAAAAGAAAATTTGATGTGGCCACCACATGACTCTCCATATCTGTAATATTTCTAAAAATTCCTGGTAGGTTAGATGAAAATAAATATTTTAAGAAACTGTGAGAATATTTAAAACTACAAAGAACAGAAATAAACTCAAACCATAGCCTTCTGATATTGGATATAGCCACAACGCTACAAAAATTAAGAAGATAAAAAGGAGCGTAACTAAGGTGTAACTAACCGTCAATTGTTAACAATAGTCATTGGTAGGTGGCATTGTGGTGGCAGCTAAAATATAAGATATCTCTTAAAAAATGCATTATATGGAAAAATGTTCCACACAAAGGTTGTAGGAAATTAAATTTCTAACAACTTTTATTCCAGTACATTTTTACATTTATCAAATATTGAAGCAAATATTTCAAAATAACGGATGTGACGAGTAAACACCCAATTTCTGTTGACTGATTTTTACCAAAAACTAATCAGTTCTTCTGACTTTTATAAAAATGTTAAATATAAAATTTTGTGTTGACCTGATTAATAGTTTTTAAGTTCGAGCACCCACAAAAAGCTATCTCACACACACGCACAGACATCATCAAGAAAATGGTCAAAACGTCTTCAGGGGACCTCAAAACGCGTATTTCCGTTTCATAAAAATCGGTCCATTGATGCAAAAGTTGTTAGTAGGGGACACACACACAGACAGGAACATTTCATAGGGCTGTTTTCTTTGGAAACCAGCCTAAAAAGTGATCGGTACAATTTGACAGAAAATTCGTATTTTTTTCAGTAAAATTTTGGTCTCGAAACCTTTCCTGATGAATATTTAACGCTGGTAAATTATTTAGAATTGATTTTTACTAATATGAGACCACAGAATCTCCGGAAAACTTAGGATGTAAACACTCATCCGGCCCGCCGAAGTACTCGTGACTTTCAATGCTGCCCTCCAAAGCATTCACATTACGAATGTGCCCCGCCATGCACAAAAGGTTGGCGACCCCTGGTCTATGAATTGTAATTTCATATGCATTGCTGAACATTGGCTGTTATACGGTGAGTTTGATTTAAGTAATGTTAATGGATATGGATTGATAACTGTTTATTGCCGCGAATCGGCAAAGAATGACGGAGTTTGTATTTACAGATCTGAAAATTGTAAATGTAAGGTAATTGACCTTAAATATCTCTGCATTGAATTAGACTTCGAAATTGGTGCGCTAGTATCCAAAGAGCAAGGATTCATAATTGCCTATACTTATCGCTTAAATGGTAATTTTGGGATTGATTGTCAACAGCTGGAGAAAGCATTATGCGTACTCTATAAATATAACATGAAAATAGTGATCAGTGGCCATCTCAACTTGGATATGCACTTTGCCTCTAACGATAGCTTTATTCTCAATAACCTCTTGAAATCCTTTAATTTATATTGTGCAAACTCTAAACCTACCAGAGCATCTGCTTGTCTTGATAAAATAATTACAAACTATGATTACCAGGATTATAATATCAGGGTAGTTGACACTTATTTAGCTGACCATCTCCCGATTATTTTAAATATAGAGGTAGAAAGCCTGACGCACAACATGAAAATTAAATCTGACAATCGAACCATCTCTCGGCCCATTACTCTGGAAGGTACTGTCTGCTTTAAATATTTGTTGTCTGAGGTCAGTTGGGTGCCAAATCTTAAATTCATTGATGGAAAAACCAATTTTTATATCCTGCATGAAACTTGAGTAGGTTTTTCTTGAGATGTGCTTCCCTGTAAAATTCAAAGAAAATTATACAGGGGGTAATGTTAAAATAAAAAGTAAGTGGTTCACATCCAACCTGGAAGAACTTGGAAACAAAGTAGTAATGTTGTATAGAAATTTTAAAGCAATAAACACTGAATATAACAAAATTATTCAATTATAAAAAATGAATACAGACAAAATCATTGATGCAAAGAAAAATGCAAACCAAAATCATATCCAGCAGTCAGAAACAAAGATAAAGCAGCATTGGAAGCCATTAGAGATGCCACAGATAGAACAAGAAGGCATGACAAGATAGCTATATCTCCTGATGAATTTAATAACTATTTCATCTATTAAACATTCTGTCAAATATTAAATCTCTCCTTTTACAACCAGTGGATATGGTTAAAAAAAACTAGGAGAACAAACAACACCTTTAAGTGGAACTGGGTCACACCTGGTGATATTGTTGCAATTGTCAGGAAATTCAAAGGATCAAACAGCAGAGACATATAGTTTTTCTAATAATTTATTTAAAGAAATAATTGGCGTAATTCCTAAACCATTAGCCCAAGTTATAAATGAATGCCTGCATGATGGCGTCTTTCCTGATTTTCTTAAATATGTAAAGACTACAAATTTTTAAGAAGGTGATAATGATGAACCCAGTAGTTATCGCCCCATTTCAGTGGTTCCAGTTTTATCAAAAACATTTGAGACAGTTATGAAAATCCAGCTAAATAAATATTTTGAGAGTAATAACTTGTTTACTGTTTTCCAATATGGCTTTTGTTCAGGTAAGTCAACAGTGAAGGCAGCTGAAACAGTTGTGAAAAATGTAAAATAAAGAGATGATGTAATTCCACATAAATTTATTTAAAATGACCTAGGTTTTGTTGCAATGCAACATCGTCAGGTGAATAAATTCAAAGCTGGCAGCAATTTATAGTGATAGGTACAATGGGTCAGTTGGGGAGAATAAAGAAAGGAATTATGGAGCGAACATAATTGGAGGAAAGGAGTGAACATATGTTCGTGGGAAGGGGAGGGGGAGAAAACAGTTGAGTTTAGTGATGTCCAGTAAGATGGATAATGAGAAGACAGTGGGGATAATTGGTAGGAATAATTAGATTAGTGGGAGGTCGAGAAGTGGAGAATGAAAAGGATACAAAATATCATTTAAAACTTCACAGTTTTTTGAAGCCTCACGCTGTATAATTTCAAATTGTTCCAGAATATCAAACCTGGGTCCCTTTCTTTCATAATGGAGGATTTTGGAAATAAAGTTGCTGTTGTGTCCATGTTCTAATAGTTGATTGGTGAAGAGAGAGGTTGTTTTACTGTTTATGAAGCAGGAATGATGTTCTTTGATTTTTTTCTTTGAATTTTTATCCCGTTTGTCCTATATAAATGGCAGTACAATCTCTACAATGTAATTTGTAAATTCCACTTTTTCCAAATTTTTAATTTTGTCTTTTGTACGGCATAAAAGATTTTTTAAGTTTGATCTATTGTAAAAAGCAGCTCTAATTTTATTTTTGGGAATTAATCTGTTAATTTTAAGGGATATATTACCAAGAAATGATAGTCTTCGCCATTGTGGTTTCAAATCGTCAATAGGGATGGTACCGTATATTTGTTTCATGGCTAGTTGGGATTGTTTCCTCTTGTATAATTTGTCAATTAATTTTTTAGGGCAGCCGTTGTTGACTGCTATTTGTTTAATAATTTGAAGTTCTTTCCTGACGTTGAAATCTGACAAAGGAATGTTGAATAGTCTATGAAGCATGGAATGGAATACGACAATTTTTTATGAGAAATGGTGTCTTGAATTGAAGTGAATGATTTGGTTGGTGTTTCCTGAAAATGGCAAAATCTAAATTTCTATTTACCTTTGCTATGGTGGTGTCTAGAAAATTTAGGGACCTGTTTATTTCTGTTTCACATGTGAATTTTATTGCTTTATTAAAAGAATTCAAGAAATTTAGGAAGATATCCAGTTGCCTCAATGACCCAGACTACACACAAAAAATATCATCGACATAACGAAACCAACAGAAAACGTTTTTAACAATAGGATTCTCTGAAGGGAGAATAAATTACTTTCAAAATTGTCCATGTAAATGTCTGCAAGTAGTGGCGACAAAGGAGAGCCCATGGCTAGGCCATCTAATTGTTTATAAAAACTTCCATTAAACTTGAAATAGTTTTGAGAAACGCATACTTTAATTAGGGAACTCAATTCACTGATTATTGGAGCGGTAACACCTTTCTTGGCAAGCGTAATTTCAGCTAACTCCAAAGCTTCTTTGGTGGGAACACTGGTGAAAAGATTACACACATCAAATGATACTAGGGTGCACTTTGGAGGGAGAACTTTTGTGATAAGGTATTTGCTAATTCACAAGAAGGCAGGTAGAGGGAGGGAGAGGGTGGGAGTGAGTGGGATGGAGTGAGTGAGTGAGAGGGAATGAGAGAGTGAGAGGGAGGGAGGTAGAGGTAGGCAGAGGGAGGGCGGTAGAGAGAGAGAGAGGAAGGGAGGAACTGCGAGTAGGAGGGAAGAAATATTATTATATATTTACTTATTATTGTTACTTCATTTTTGACAAGGGACTCATCATTGGAGAAAACAAGAGTGAGAAAGAAATTCTGCCGAATCTCTATTTTGGTAATTTTTATACCGGCTCTTACTCAACAAGATTGGAAAGGTGTACTCCAGGTCGGAGTACAGTGTTTCCAAATGTGTTCTTTGAGATTTCACAATGTTCTCAATATTTTTCGCTAAGATGAGAATTTAACGAGAGGCATGTACGTTGTACAATACATGTAGATCTTCATGCAAAGTAGCGGTAATTATTGTCCGATTTTAACCAAAATTGTAATCGATCAATTAATATTAACAAAACTCCCCAATTCCAAATTTCATCACAATATGTCAAACGGTTCCCGAATTGAACAAAGGAACATTGTAAATTACATGTAGTTTTTCATGTAAAGTGGTCGTAATTGTTGTCCGATTTTAACCAAAATTGTAATCGATCAATTAATTTTAACAAAACTCCCCAATTCCAAATTTCATCAAAATATGTCAAGCGGTTCTCGAGTTGAAACAGAGGTACTAAACTACATGAAGGTCTTCATGTAAAGTTTTCGTTATTGTAGTCAGATTTTACCCAACGTTGGAATCGGCCGACTCGAGAACCGCTGAACATATTTTTATGAAATTGTGGAGTTTTTCTAAAATTTGTCGGGCGATTCCAATTTTGGTAAAAACGGACAATAATTAAGACCACTTTTACATGAAGACCTACATGTATTTTACAATGTATTTCGCAAGAATCTCGTTAAATACACATCCGAGAGAAAAGTATTGAGAACAAAAGTTAAATTAAATAATTAAATACACATTTTAAAAAAATAATTTTTCCCGTAAAATGTATGGTTTACGATAAATTTAAAGAAAAGGAAATTAAAGTATTTACATAATTATAAGATTTTCGATCTGTTTGTTATTTTCCAAAAAAAAAATTTTACAACTCGAGAAATTTGATATTGGGGAGTTTTAACAAAATTTGTCGGCCTATTCCAAATTTGGTTCAAATCGGAGTACAATAACGAAAAATTTACATGAAGACCAGGTAGTTTACAACGTACCGCTGTTTCAACTCCGGAACTGCTAGACGTATTTTGGTGAAATTTTACTAAAATTGGTCGACCGATTCCAATTTTGATTATAATCGGATTAAAATAACGACCACTTTAGATGAAGACCTACATGTATTTTACAACGTGCCTGTTCCAAGTCGGGAACCGCTGGGCGTATTTTGATGAAATTTGGTATTGGGAAGTTTTACTAAAATTTGTCGATCTCAAAGAACGCATTTGGAAACTGTGTGCACTCCGACATGGAGTACACCTTTCCATACTTGTTGAGTTAGAGCACCCACAAAATCGCTATCACACGCACACAGAGACATCATCGAGAAAATGGTCAAAAGTGTGTTCAGGGAACTTCAAAACGTGTATTTCCGTTGAAATCTCGAAATCTATTTTTTTCATGAAGGCAATACTTTCTCCTATACTACGTATGGAGAAAGCAACAAAAAATGATCTATTCAGCAGCTTTTGCTGCAATAATTTGCCACTCTTGACATCAGGAAAGCATTTTGTTCACTACTCGTTCTTTGAAATAATTTATTCTTCCGTATTCATGTGCCGTTTTTTGTTGATCGCATGTGTTTACTTTCTCCTTTGTCTTTGTTTCATCTTTCTCTGTTCTTTTCTTAACCGATTTCATCCGGCTTTGGATAGATAGTTGCAAATTTAGGTATTTTACTACTTCATACATAGCCATAAGAAGTATCGCCAATGTATTGTCTTAAAAACTCATCATTATTAGGCGTTCTTTACAATTAGGGAAAAAAGATCACCTTATGGTCAGGTCGTGTCCGTACGTCCGTCCGCATGTTTCATCTCAGAAACTACTGGGCGGATGTTGTTGGAATTTGGTATTTAGGGCATAGGGATATAAATAAGAAAATAGGGCATAGGGATATAAATAAGAAAACTATATAAATGGTTTACGTGGCCTTATCGGGAGTACCACTTTACTAGTGACAACAAAAGGGACTTTTCTTTATATTTCGTACAATATCACTTTTAACAAAAATGTGTTTGTAGAACTAGTATAATAGCATATGTTTTGTGTATTTTTATCGAAGGAGTAGCCTATTTCAAGAAAATCAAACGAGAAAGTCACAATTCACCTTGAACTTAGAAATATTTCTCGTGTTTTTTTATTGTTGTCAACGAAAACAATCTTCGTGGTAACACAATATCTAGTTTGAATAACTAATTAATTTCATTTCGTTTCTTGCGGACGCAACATTTGGTAAATGAAGGGAAATGGATTATCTACGACGAAGAAATGAATGTAAATACGTCTATTTTCTTAACGTATACAGCGTTTGTAAGTGAAATGAAATGGGTAATTCAGGACTAAGGAATGAACGTGAACATAAAGATTATATAACTACTATTTGAGTGAGGTATGTTTAAAATAATTGTGGATTGTTTTATTAATTACAGCTGATTAGGAAATAAATCAGTGAATCAAAAATCCGATATTTCCTTGGCATCACTACTGGCACTTCAGTTCTTAGACATTATGTTAAGCTATTGATATTTATCTTTTCTGACATGATTGCATAAATCGTAAAGAACGCCTCTGCCTCGCATGCATGCACGCATGATGCGTGCATATTTCCTTGTTTGTTTACAGTACAATACAGTATAAGAGGTATTTAAAAAATTGAATAATGCGTTTATCTTTCATTGTGGAAGTCGGTCCTGCTTGTTCAGTCGTTCAATTCGAACATCTGGGAAAACCGAATAATTTTTTATTATCATTTTGTATTATGACAAATTTCCGAGATTTTCGAAAGACGTCCATCTCCTTACGAGGAAGGACGTTTGCTTATCTCACGACAAAAATGGAGCAATGAAACGCGTTGGCGAATGCGCACCAACCGCGCTGTTATTAACGAAGAATGGAACGAAAGATCACCATGCGTAGTATATGAACTTTTCCACACTTTTCGAACGTTGACACTACCTAACAAATGCAATGTAATCGGTACGCAAAAGATTAAGGTCCCAAAAACAAAACACGGAAAATGTCCATGAATGTGACTCGCCGTGTGTTTGGAATAGATCCCTCCGGCTTCGCTACAGAGTCTTTGAACCGCCATTAGAGAATAACCTCGAGAAGAGGATGACGCGCAATTAGAAAACAGATTTACTTCGTCATCATCGCGTATACACGTGTGTTCGTCACTGTTTTTAAGCGTGATTGTTCTTAAGGCGCGGGCATTTCCGGAACAAACCGCATGCCAAGTAGAAATTCATATTATGCGCGAATCGTCCTTCGTTTCGCATAATCCTATCGACTCTCGATCTCGGCATTGCGGGCGATCTAGAGACGCTTCCAACCGCCCTTCCTTCAAATGTCTCTTATCTTCATAACATCCTATATACAGGTGTGCCTCGCACACTCCAAAAAACCAGAGCGTATCGCGAATCAGCGTATTGCGAAACACATTTTTACATAAGAGCAATGCTATTAAAAGAGATGCGTTCCTAAACGGATTAAAATCACGCGTAAGCACGAGAGTTATGTTCCTAAAAGAAGGGTCTTGTTGCGCGAAATCGTGCTAAATGAATGCAAAATCCCTCTGAAAACCATGTCAAAGATAGGATGGGAAAAAGGAGCGCGCGCGACTTTATGTCATAACTTCGAGATCTTATTCCTTCAGTGATTTTGAGTGACAAATGTCATATGAACATGGGTCCGATTCTCATTTGTTACAGAGCTACGGGCAATTGAAATGATCTCGTACTTTGATTTGTACAACTTAATTGCTGAGAAAATGCATTGTTTAAATAATTATTCGTATACATTGTAAATGGTTGAAAATTGTATTATTTAAATAATCATTCGTTTTCATTGATATTTAATACATTGTTAAAACAATGAGAAGCATGCCGCTTGCACAACAGACGAGGACGTAATTTGCAAGCTCGCAGGCAGCATCTCAGTAGAACGCAGCAGAACGTAAGCTAGCGTTCAGTGTAGTGCGCTGTGACACGTGTGATATCATTAACTTTAAATAATGCCGTTTACATTTTCTAATGAAGAGTATGCGGATAAGTACTGCGTGTACGGGTTTTGCGATGGAAACTTCGTTGCTGCCGTTTACGAATATCGATTACGATTTCCACAAAGAAGAACACCAGATCGACGTACTTTTATTCAAGTTCACCGACATTTACGAGAAAATGGCTAATTTCCGTGTGTCTTTGAGATCCTAACGTCCAGTACAAGTTAATGGGGATGAGGATGAAAACATTATTCAAATGGTTCAGCGAAGTTATGACATAAAGTCGCCCTGTATATTATGTACGTATTTTATCATCAAAGTATAAATAAAATACATTGCATACACAAAGACTTTCAATCCCTTAGATTGGTGGCTTAAAATATCTTTACATACTATTTGCTCTACTGAAGGGTATTACATAATTTTTAGGCAACGTCACTACAATATAAAACGCAAATTACTCTGTGCTGCCATCTTCTGCCAAACATATGAACCGGGTGTAATATTTTGTTTTTCGATCCATATGTTGAGTAAACGCTCCATTTCTATCAGTGTTTCACTTCATTTACGCCTCCCCAGCACAGTTTATGTTAAAGAAGTAGTCCCCTGAGCACACTTTTTAATTTTTCCAGCACTTCTGCAAATAATTCTCACAGTTGACGGAGCTAGAGAAAGAGCGCGACCTATAGTAGCTAGACCTTGTCCACTTTCAAAACGTTTTATTATATCCAATTTAATTAATTAATTAAGAGAAATACTTCGCTTGCGACATTTCAAACTTATAAGGGTAAAACCTCGAGTACAAATTGAATATGTCACCACCACGAGCTCGGACTGAAAACTGACTGTAGTTCGCCGAAACACTACCTTGGACATAAAAATAAACTCTTCGATTACATTATTTCTTCGGTGCAATATTGTGTACACATAAAATGAATATGAGAACAATTAAAAAGTAGTTCGTATATAATGAAACAAAGTTGTTTTTCATTGCTCGCATTGAGACCTTTCCAATGGGCAGAGAAAGGCTCTTCGTTCTCGGTGTTTTGTTAGAGCGTATGTCCGAATCAAGCGAGCGGATCGAGAGTTAGAGTCAGAAAGTGTAATGAGCAGTGTTGCCATCGCAGATTAGTAATTTTCGCCAGATCCATCCTCAAAAGGCGCCAGATAGGCGTTAAAATTATGGTAAATAGGGCCAAAAAAACGCTAGATAGAAAAATCCCTCTGTTCATATATTTTTCCTAATTTATGTGGCCTATGCGCATCATTAAATATTCTACACTCTTATAGTGGTGTTAAATGGACACAAAACTAGCTGAAAATAGTGCTAAACAGTTTTCATTTGCATTTGTAAATTTCTTTTTAAAATTACAATCCTCTGAGGCACTCAGGATTTGAAACGAAATAAGATTAAGTGAACGAATCTAAATTTCTCTGCCGTATATTATCGGATATGTGCATCTATTCAATCCAAAAATCAAATTTTTATTTTGTACATTTCTCTGAATATACAAAATACTAAAGCATTGACACGTGAAAGGGCGAGCTGGGCGACTATCCGGCGCCGAAGTTTCCTATATCTAGCCTGTCGAATGAGAGAACCAATTGTATGTTTCATTAATAAGAAAACCTAGGTATCGTGGTAGACATTCACGGACGGCATGTGAAGTTGCAAGCTTTAGAGACTGGCACAAAAACTTAATAAAAAGCAAATGGGAAATCTCTTTAGTATTTAACTTTGTATACAATCCATTATTAACATCAGTCATTACAGATGGCTTATTAGTCTCAGGAGCAACAAGTCTCTGCAAATCTAATTCATAATTTCTTAGGGATATTTTTAAAGCCACGCATATTGTGTCTGCATTGCATTCACATAATTCAATCAAGTCACCACCGAAGATGTCCTATCGGCTTGTCGCGAAATTCTTTCTGCGGCCGAGCAACTGGACCCGCATTTTAGGGCAGGGAACTATTAATGGGTCACATTGCGCAGAATTTTAAAATCCCATTGGGACCGCAGAATTTCAGTGTACGTTTTGCTGCGCCGCTGTGACCTTCAGGACAATTTCCATATTGAGTGTCTAACAGCATGGAAAACCTATGCGATGGGTGTACCTAGGGAATTTTTCGTTTGTTCTGGTTTTCCCAGCTACCCCATTCCATTTTTTTTTTAATATGCCTCGGTTATGGTGGTTGACCACCCTCGACGTTCTCAGACTGTAGATCAATGCAATCTGTTATATTTGGAATTCATTTTTCTTCTCCTCATCGAAGGTAGGTTAAAACGATTAATAAATTACATGAGAAAAAAAGGCATCCAATTTGGCGCTAAAATTTAAAAAGCGGCAAGTTAGCGCCATGGCGCTAAACGTCAAAAAAGGCGCTAGACAAAACAAAAAAGCGCTAAATTTTGCGCGAAAAGCGCTAAAATGGCAACACTGAATTGTTGCCGTCCTCGGCGATTATTCATCGAACTTCACCTGCCGCCGCGGACTGTTTCTTCGCAGATGCGATCGCGCATCTACTCTACCGCCTCATGGTTAGACGAGTTACCTTGGTCCTCGACTGGATCCAAGCCATAAAGCGAGCTCGATAATTCGTTTCCGAACCATTCCGCTTTCGATCCCTCAACACGGCCATCCAATTAGGTTCCGCGGGGATTTTTTCGAGAATTAGTCATCGAAGAGCGAGGAAAGGCGAGTATTCGCCAACTCAATATCCTAGGAACACTCTCCATTTCTCTCTCTCTCCCTTCCTCTTCCACTTCCTCCAATTATATTTCTCCGAGCATTACACCGCTCGCGATAAATGTTTGCGTATTCTGTGTTATCCCAAAATGAGTCCGTCTTGTAATTCTAGCGAAGGACGCTAATTATTGGACGACTCGGAGTGTCGTGGTTGGAAAGGCGCGCCTCGGAATCTGCATAGCCTCCGATTTCCTGGCGAATGCACCTGACCTTCCCTCCGACCTATGACATCATCGCCGCTTAATAAATCCGCTCCCGTAACAGTTTTTCCCTCGACGACGCAGGATACGAAAACTCCGGTGTCGTTTGAAGAGTCTTGGTTCGGTTGAATGCCTCGCTAATCTGGGAAAAAATGTTCTCACTTCATCATCTTTTAGGATATCACAATCTCTCGGATAAGTTCACTTAATTCTATTATTTCTGAAATCAAGAACAAATAGAGAGTGATGTCACGTGTGAGGAGTAACTGTAAGTCATATTTTATCTTTTGCGAAAATGAGGACAGAAGATTCATCTTTCCGCGAATTCAAATTCTGGTAAAACCTTGTTATAAAATATTTCACAACGTGATTTCCAGTTTAACGTATGCATATTTATAAAGTCCCCTTAAATTCTTTATATCGATAACGCACAAATATTTCCGTGTAGCATACTTTAATGTTAATTAATTTTTTTAATAGGTGTGAATTTACGGGACCCCGACACCGTAAAAATTAATTTAACGTATTAATTGAAAAATAATTACATTTTCCAATCAATTATTGACGGTTAACGATTGCTGAGATATTTTTTTCATTAAGAATCGGGAAATTAAACAATTGAAAATCCATTTTCTTAAAATCAAACAAGAAAATGTTAGATTTTAAAAAGAAATGTACTGTTTATGCATCAGTATAAAGTTTTTTTGTATTTTCTATCCTACTGCTTATGCAAGAGATGTGATTATGCATGTTTTTAATTCGACGTCGACTCATCTTCAATACCGCTTTATATCATGGTGCAGCTATTCAAATTCAATTATTCATTAATACACGGGGGGAAAAGTAAAAATTTTGCTATATTATCAATTATGCGCCATAAAAACCGAAATGGCGTATTTATAATTTAATTTTCTTTTGCAGCAGCCGCTCCATTAAACGGGCAATAATAACGCCAGCATAGGACGGCCTTCTCGGTGACACTATTTCCCAGTTCTGAGAGTTTTTCTATATTTGCATCTTTGAGCGCAGATATAAAAGCGAAGGGTGAGAGAGATGGAAAAGAGGTGTCCTCAGCATTTGAGTCACTCGCGCGCTGCTGGGAAGGCGTTCCTTTCGAACGAGCTTTAATAGGCGAATCCGAATCGCTAGAGAACGCCATTTCTGGAGCCGAAGGGAACTGAAAAAGGGCTATAGGCAAACAATTGCGGCGGATGGTATAAATTACAACGCCGAGAATGAGGTAAACAAAAGGCAGCATTCTCTTTGGGCGCTCTCCTCTCTTCACTCCTTGACCATGACCATCCCAATAAGGGAATCTGCTCCAGCCGCCCTTGGCCTGCATTTGCCACCCTCTCCTCTCTCTCTTTTATCACTCTCTCTCTCTCTCTCCCCTCCCCCCCATCCACCGAATATCTCATTCCTCACGACCCCGCCGCGCGCAGAACTCCCAACCCAAATCCAATGTTATCCATAACAGCTGATGCCCTGCAGAATGCGTATCGAAGCGAAATGAGTTGTTAAAAAAAATGCATGCTAGGAATCGCCCGAAGAGACCGCAAAAGAACGATTGGGTAAGAAAGAAGACGGGAGTCTGTGATGTATTTAGGAGAGGAAAGGCGCTGAAGTGGCGGCGCAAGAAGAAATGATTAGCACTGGTCTTCTAATATCGTCGAATGGCTCGCGAGAAATATCGAGAGAACGAAAAGAAGGCCAAAAGACAGATGGAACGGGGAGACTGTGAAGTTCTAAGGGCAAACTCGAAGGAAGGTAAAAGAGAAAATTGGGGGAATCTGAGGAAGGCCTTCACCCGCCAATTGATTGAAAGGGGCTAATGATTGTATATACGATGTATATACAATGTATGATGTATATGTATATGTATATATGTAATATCCTTCTTCGGCCACAGATAGAAGAAGATTTTCTTTTTCTCGAGTGTCTATTATATATAGACGCTTCTTACTTACGATATCTATAATAATAAAGCTACTTGTGCTTCGCTCACTCACTCACTGACATATAACTCTTGGGTACTTCTAGAAGGGCTTGAAATCTGAAATTTGGCATGTAGGTAGGTCGAGTGGCACAACCGACGAGAAAAATCGAAAATCACAATAATGTTAATATTTAAGGGGTCTTTTTAACCCCAATGTTCCATTTCAATAACCCATAAGAAAATCATGGGATTCAGTGCAAGGCTAGCTAAAAATGCATTTTTAAATTATTTAAAATTGGGATAAGAATCCGGGAAAAGAACAGTTGTTTATCTGAAAGAACGGAGTTTTTCATTTTTGAAGACAGAATTCAAATACGTACCGAATTAACCTAAATATCTGCTATAAATCGTAAAAAAGTGTGAATTTTTCCTCTCTTCAACAATGGAAATGTATTAAAACCATGGCAACGACCTCATTATTTTAAAATGGACCTTTAATGCTTTTAATGGAAACTAGGGGCCCGTTGCAGTACTTCCTGCAAACATCTAGAGACCCTTGCGTGAAGTGATTCAATGCGATAGTTCCCATCACAAAAAATTGCTACAAAGAGTGTTATTAGTAGAAGCACTTTTATTGCCCCTCTTAAAATAATAATATAGCTCACACCATTTTCTTAACCAAAAGCACAAACCTTCATGATTTAGATTACCGGTACACAATATTTTTTGTTTTGTTCACTATTTCTGATGGTACAGCATATCCTATGTTTTGTGGTTTGTTTAATATTAATATCAATATCGAAAGAAATTAATCACAAACATTATCAATATAGTAATTTGCTTAAACTGCACAATAAAACTTGCAAACGGAACGATATTTTCAATGTATGCGTGAAATATCTTTCTGTTTGAAATGTTAAGTTGTCCATTATTACAATGCATTGGAACCGTTTCTTTTCTTCGCTATGGGTTTCATTTTTTTTATATTTACACGAAACTTTTCAAATAAATTTTCAATCCGTTATTGTCCTTGATGCGTTTCTTTCATTGTAAGCTTAGTGCAAATGCACTTGAAAGCCCGAGTCTAACAATGCAAAAATCCGAGATCAACAATTGAAATGTTGAAAAATCGGAAAAATGGAATATAAACTTAAAATATAAGCAAACATAAATTAAACAACAGAATAGAAAGTAAGAATAAGAATCTTCATTTCTTTCTACGTGAAATAGTGAAAATCTCGAGTGAAAGTCTCGATCGTAAGATATTTTAAAATGTTAAAGAATAAAGGTCTACACGTCGTATTCTGAGCGATTACATGTTAATCAAATGCAAAAACAAAAACTATCCTGGTATCGAACCCATGCCTTTCCGGGGGACGACTACCCACTTAAAACCTGTAGGAGTTCGCGCCGAGTATTCAGGCGGAAGATTTGTCGAAATCGAGCCGACCGTTCCCGGTTTATTTGCGTTCATGCCGGAGGCTTAAGACGCAGGCAGTCAGGGACGCACGCAGTCAGGGACGCAGGCAGTCAGGGACGCAGGCAGTCATGGACGCACGCAGAGACAGCGGTTATAATAGATTAATGCTGTTATAACGAATTATACTGCTATCTCCATAACTCGAATCTCAAGGGAAAATAAAAATTATTCTAATATTAGGAAACTCAAGTTATGGAAATATATTTTAAAATATTTGTATATATGGAGTGGAACTTCTATAACTCGAACCTCAAGGGAAAGCAAAAATTATTCGAGTTACGGAAATATATTTTTTCATTTTTCTTGAATCGAATTAACATAAAGTAAAGCGTATAAGCTAACTTATTCTAATTTTCAAAATCATGTATATTATGAAAACATCATCATCAATATTTTCTTCCAATAATATGTAAGATTTTACTTTATCCAAAACACTAATTGCATCACGCACTGTGATTGAGGGTATCATAGATAATTGCAATTCTCACGTACTACTGAAAACACAAACATGAGGATTAAATTTGGGATATCGACTCTAGGAAGGAGCGAATAGGTTTGTTTTTCTCAATGTCTGTAAGGGATCACAATAGGAGAAGCAACCCTGATAGCAGTGACGGTAAAACGTATTAAGTATTTTAATGTTTTGTTTCGCGGTTTTTCGATAAATTTTAACTCCTTTCAATTGTTAAATATAATGGCGTCATACCTATTTCTCGGTATTTTTTATCCAAATACGTGCTAAAAGTATGGATGATGATGCCACAATCTTAACAGAATATATCCTAATTTTTCCATAAATTTAATGTATAGGGTATTGTCTGCTAGAACTCGTGGAACTTATTAACTAATACATATAGGTTCCACATGGCTGAAGTGCTGCTGCCCTGGAAATCGCGTTAGCTTAGGTACTTGCATTCTGCAAGCGTTTCATCTCACCTTGAAAAACATTAATTTTTCAGAGAGATATTTCATCATGGGGAATATTTCATTGATTCAAAAGATTTCTCCTCTGCACCGATTTTCGTTTTTTCCTTATGGAACAATAATGTAGTAAAATAATCACTAATTTTTGCAATTTTAGGAATATTACACTTTTTCCACATTCGGTTAATAATGCCACACATTTCTGCGAAATTTTAAATTTATGGCACATTTAGAAGTGAAATAACATTTATCTAATTGTTTAAGTTTAAACAGTTTTTAACGGCCGCAATAACAATTTCATGGATGCATGAAATGTTTATTTGTTTATATAGACTAAACTCTAAATAACTTTTAAATTTCAACTCCCTAACTCTCCCAGTAGTATCTAAACATTTACCTATTTGTTTAAACTTTAAGAATTTTTAACTGTCAAACAAATTAAAATATCAAAATTTATATAATCCCTATTTCGTTTTCTTTTACAAATTCTACCTTTAAAAAATTTCAGTTCCGTAGCATATTTAGAAATACACAAACCTTGAAAATGTGTTTAAACAATTGCGAATTTTTAGCGGCCGCATAGTAGAACTTTTTCAAGATTTTCGTTTTTTCTAGTCGGGTTTGCGCATTATCCTAAGAAACGAAAATCTTGAAAAAGTTCAAAATGCGACCGCTAAAAATTCGCAATTGTTTAAACAAAATTTCAAGGTTTGTGTATTTTCAAATGTGCTAAGAAGATGAAATTTTTTTACAAATAGAATTTGTAAAAAGACGAAATAAGGAATATAGAAATTTTGATATTTTAATTGTTTGGCTGTTAAAAATTCTTAAAGTTTAAACAAATATGTAAATATTTAGATACTACGGAGCGAGTTAGGGAGTTGAAATTTTAAAGTTATTTAGAGTTTAGTCTATAAAAACGAATAAACATTTCAATGTATCCATGAAATGGAAAGAGTACTTATCAAGGCGCATATTATTTGTTCATAAAACGTTTTTCTCCGACGTAACATTTCTGAGATATAAATCCTATGAATGAAAGTGAATGTTTGTCTGTCTGTCTGTGGCAGCCATAAATCTTCAGAAAATAAACGTAGGAGCTTCAAAATTTGGCAGCAGTTTCAGGTTAAGCCTGTGACTTGTAGGGCCAAAAATAATTCAAATCGGCCCACGGCTGCCCGAGGGTCCCCATTGTTGGTCTAAATGCCGGTTTTTTTAAGATATCTCAGCAACCAATTGACCGATTTGGATGAATTCTCCATTAATATCAATGTTTTGATGAGATACATTTTTGAGCCTAAAATGGATCAAATCGGTCTACGGGGTCAAGGATCGTAATGTGGGGTCGATCCTAATTTCACGATTTTGCGGGGTCCCCATGGAACGGTCGGTCCAAATTTCGGCAATGTCCGTCTGCCTGTACGTATATATCAGGGAAGATCTGGCTGAACCGATTTAAACCAAATTAGGTAGGTACATAGAATCTTCACATAAATCCATGACCAAAATGACATATTTGGACTGGATAGACCAAGCAGGGGTGTAACAATTGCAAAAAAAAAATTTCTGTAGTTATGCGTTTGGAAGGAAATGGCAAAACCGAATTCAACCAAATTTGGTACATAGAATTTTCACAGAAATTGATGGCCAAAATGCCATACTTCGACCCGATTAACTAAGTAGGGGTGCCACAATTGCAAAATAAAACTTTTCGGTAATTATGCTTTTGGAAGGAATTGGCTGACCCGAATTAAAAAAAAATTGGTATATAGAATTTTCACATAAATTCATGACCAGAATGCCATACTTCAACCCGATTAATTAAGTAGGGGTGCCAAAAAGTTAAACTTTTCGATAGTTTGGAAGGAATTGGCCTAACCGATTTCAACGAAATTTTGTATGAAGGAGTTGTACACGATAAAAAAAAACAAAAATAAGATTTTTAGGATAGATTTACAAAGCAGGGCTGCCAAAATTAAAGTAATAAAAATTTTCTTTTTACGAGTGTTTGTGTTGAACTGTCAGCATCGATTTTAACCATTTTATAATATTAATTGTGTACACATGTATATAAAGCCATAATTGTACCGGATCAAGTAAACAGGGGTGCCACAATTACAAATTAAACTCTTTCGGTAACTATGGATTTGGAAGGAATTGGCTCAACGGATGTCAATTACATTTTATATATATATGGTTTTTACAAAATACCATAATGAAATCAAGATTTTTAAAGCGGAGCTTAAGAGCAGAGCTACCACATTTAATAAACAATAAAAATAGTTTGCAACTTAAAAGAAAACTCTTTCCCGAGCGTATCCGGGCGTTTCTGCTAGTTTTTAAATATTTTAAACGTCCGCCATTTTGTTTCATGATGGCAGGTGAAAATGAAATAGTTTTCTGGGGTCTCCTAGCTTTATCTTTTAATCACAACAGTTATCACACCATCTCTCCTCCTAGAGGTTGACATTTTAACTATCAACTTCTTAGTGCAATGTTCTCTTTAATAATTTCTTTATATCAACTATAACAACGTCGATTTAATTGCGAAATAGTATTAGTTCGAAAATTGGACGGTAGAGAGGCTGACAGTGGCGGAGGTGGTGGTGGGGAGGGGAACCTTGAAGAGACGCACTGTATGTCGAAATCATCAACAATGCGATTTCCTTTGACGAAAGATTTACCCGAAAAAACTCGAAATTTTCGGGTTCAAAACGTATCTGTGGACTGATTCGACGGAACAATAAACTTTATTCATTCATTCATATTTAAAAATTTACGGTAGGAATATGAATTTTCATTCTTTTAGGCGTTGTTTAGTTCAAATCTCATATTCGTACGATGATTCTAAGTAATTTTAAAATGTGATTGAAAATTATGCGTCAATAAAATCTCAGCATCATTACGTTTTTAAGGTACAACTGCGGTCACCTGCCATGTTGTGGTGGCCGCATTTTTTAATTTAGGGTCTAACAATAAGTCAGTGTTTTTCAACCTTTTTGCTTTAGCGACACACTTTTTAAATGATCAAGCTCCCGAGACACACTATGAAATAAAAAGTCAATTTTCTTCGTTAAAACTTCACTAAAATACTTTAAATTCCTTATTTAACAATAAAACATCATAAATATTGCAAAAAATATAACCAAATATTTATGTTAGCGTCCCTGGAATGCGTTGTTCGCCGGTTGACTCTCACTCTGACAGTGCAATATCACATTTGTATGTCATTCTTTAATGCGTCTTTTGCAACTAATAGAGTTATTTGTTGTTCTATGACGAATACAATGCGTTGCTTTCCTCAAATGTAAATGCAATCATAGAATTTCTTCTTAATATTAAAAAAAAAACACAAAAACCTCTTTGCGTCGGAAATAACTAATTCTGAAGGTCTGAAAAATACCCACCCCATAGCAATAGCGTATAAATCAGCCTTTCGAAGCTTTCAAGCGGGGAGAGCGTCGAAAATTCAATTTTGGCATCGTTGCGATCTGTAAGATAGAGGGAGTTCTCTTTTTGCAGGACGACGATCGCCTCGGATCGGTGAGGATATTTTAGAAGATATCGGATGGAGAGTGCTCGAGGCGGGGGCGGGAAGGGGGAGCGGGTGGTTAAAGGGGGGCGGTTAAGGGGGGGGGCGGGCGGGAAAGGGGTGGCGGGCGGCGAGAGGTCCGCCTGGGACGACCCTCCTTGTCTCTCCCTCTTTGCCTCACGACATTGGAAGGAACGGCGCGGGAACGACGGCATTTCCCGGAAAGACAAAGAAAAACCTCCCGGCGCTTATTTACGAATTGATATCGAAAGGGGAAAACGCCGCCAGAGACATCGCCTTCTGCCTCCGGGACGGCGGGGGCGGGGACGAGGAGCGTTTCGCCGTCCCGCGCTTCGCGGATGCGGGCGGCAGAGGTATGTGATGTGAAGGAGAGAGAGAGAGGGGAGGGGGAGAGAGGAGAGGGGGAGAGAGGGGAGGGAGAGAGAGAGGGGAGGGGGAGAGAGGGAGGAAGGAGGGAAAGAGGGGGGAGGGATGGAGGAGCCAAGCACCGCCATCTCCGAGCGTAAGACCGTCCTCGTGGGCCCGAATCGCTTCCTCATTATGTACTATATAGATGTGTGTATATATATATATATATATATATATATATATATATATATATATATATATATATATATATATATATACACACACACACAAGCATATTCGTGGTTAATGTGTGGTGCTGTTGGGAAGCGCGGTCGAGGCACGGAGTATCACCCGCGTCGCAATCTCCCTTCCGCACCCCTGCCACCGCACCGATCCTCAGCCCACACAAAAATATAACAAATGAGGGCGCAGAACCGCTGAATCTGATATCGGACGAGTTTTATCTGACCCTCGGAACGACGTAAATCTTTGTCGTTGTTAATAGGAATCTGTTGAGGTATTCAGCCGCACACTCCCCCCTTTCAAAGGACCCTACCTTCTCCAAAGTTGCAAGCAAACTTTAGACCCTTCTCTTCTCTCGGGATCTTAAATATTAAGGCACCCAATGTGTTTTGGAAACGATGAAACTCCATTCCCATATTTATAACGCCATTCTTCAGAGATGCATTAACCCTCTCCCGTAAGATGAATAAATGGACGATTCTCTTAGATTTCCGCAAGTACACCTTCCAATGTCTGGAGTTCGGTGTTTATTTTTACAATTTGTTAAAATTCAGTTTAAATATTGCCACGAGAAACAAAATTGTACAAGGCTGTATTATGTAAATGTATTAATTGTGAAGATAAAAATCTATCAAACCTGGAAAGTAGTAGACCCGCGCTTTCCAACATTTTTGTTTTCGCGGTGTCCTTTCACAGACAAACAAAATTTCGCGGCGCTCCCACACTGATGCAAGATTCAATGTCAATGTTTAACGGTATCACAAAGTTTGGACGAATTGATTTGTTGGTAATGAAACATCATCAGTTTGTCAGAGGAAAGATTATTGCTCTTATCAACGTTTTCAAATCGTGGATTTATTTATTTAACAAAATTTTTCGCGGAATCCTTAACATTCGATTGCGGCAGTTTGAGTTTGATGATTTGGCGCAGTGGTGCACAAACGTTTTTACTGGCGGGCCGCATCGGTGGTCGCAAATCCTTCGGCGGGCCGCATTGGCAGTTGCAATTCTTCGGCGGGCCGCATTAGAGATTAAATCGGTAGTTATCTATATGTTCTAAGGAGCCATATAAGTGAAAATCAAGTCTAAATAAGGTTTTTATGCTTAATATTTTAGTATTAAAAGTTTCATTATCAAAATTTTTATAAAATGTATGAATTTGTGTGTAAAATTTTTTGGATAGGTTTTTCATCTTACCCTCGCGAGCCGCACAAAAACCCTTAGCGGGCCATACTTTGAGCACCACTGATTTAGCGATTCTTTTGTCATCCCAACGCTATCTATTGCAATATTTATTTAACAACAAGTGAAGGAAGAATTGCAGAACAAATTACGCAAGGTGCTTTTTATCACCGACCGCTATCTTACAGATCAGAGTAAAGAAACGCAGATGCGATGAGGTGTCGTTGTTGGCCTTATACTTGTAGCAGCATGTATGTATGTAGGGGTAGTACCTAAGGAATGGAAATTAGCTTTTATAACACTGTTACATAAAGGTGGGATAAAGGATGACAGAGAAAATTACAAGCCAATTTCGCTCACCTCAATATCTTCTCGAGCGCATTATCGTTAGTTCCGTGATGGACTTCTTAGATAGCCAGAACTTATTAAGTAAATATCAGCACGGCTTCAGTAAGACAAGGTCTTGTTAAACACGGCTCGCTTTGTTCGTTCACGATATACTAAGGTCAGGAGACCGTAAAACTCTCGGTTTTTCTTGACTTTAAGATCAAGTTCGATTAAGTTCCTCACAGTAAGTTAGCGAAGAAATTACATGCCTGTAGAATAAATGGAAAGATAATCGAGTGGATTAGGAACTTTTTTCATGACCGTGAACAAATAGTAGTTATAGACGGTTTTAAATCAGATTCGGTCAGCGTAGCCTCAGGAGTTCCACAGGGAAGTGTCATCGGGCCCCTACTATTCCTTTTTTACATAAATGACTTAGATAAGGTTATTAAAAGTAAAATCAAGTTATTTGCGGATGACACAGTAGTTTACAGAGAGATAAACAGTCCTAATGATCAAAGATTACTTTCCAACGATTTAAATGCAATTCTAGAGTGGTGCAAAGAGTGGCAGTTAGAACTGATCTTAGAAAAGTGTTCAGCTATGAGATTCTGGATAAACAAAAAAATTGCCGCGACAAATTACATTGTTGAAGACTTCCAGCTAAAACTAGTCGATTCCGTCAAATACTTAGGTGTTATTTTAACAAGTAGCCTTTCATGGGATATGCACATACGAAATACATGCGGGAAGGCTAAACAGAAACTAGGATCTATCAAACGCATAGTATGTAAAAGTGACGGAAAAGTGAAAGAGACATGCTACTTCTCCTTAGTAAAACCTCTGTTAGAGTATGCGTTGAGCATATGGGATCCATACGAGAAATGGACAACCTCAGAGTTAGATAGAGTGCAGCGAAAAGCAGCTAGATTCGTAAAAGTTGTTACGATAGAAATAAAAGTGTTACAAGCTTGATACAGGAATTAGGATGGGAATCACTAGCTGAGCGCCGATCACGTTCTAGGTTAAAACTACTCCATGGGTTTAGAACGCAAACATTCTTCACCGACATCGAAGAAATAATAAGAACGCCAACTTATATCGGTAGAATGGACCATCCTCGTAAAATAAGAGAGATAGCCTGTAGGACAGAAATATACAAAGGCTCGTTTTCCCCTAGAACGATAGCTGACCAGAACAGAAGTAACAATAAAACATTAGCTGTCGTATGGTGAAATACATAGTCCTAATTATTTGCTTTTCTTGGTGCTATTGCACTCCCTCCCACACACCATTGCGGTGGCTTGCAGGGTATACTGTAGATGTACTTTTTAACGATTTTCTTCCTGTTACTCAGAAAATTCTAGATTGACTAAAATTTTACCATGTCTAGAACTTATAGACCAACATATCCTGAAAACTAGATTTCTCCAGATAGTAGGATTCCAGAGATATTATCAACACAGACTGACGGACAGACAAACAAACCGAATCAATAAGCGATTTTAAAAAACGCTAAAAAGTAGAGTTATTATACGCATGGATATCAGCGTAAATCAGGAGCATATCTCTTATGAAATTCTGGAATTAAAATGCGAATTTAGTATAAAAACAGCGCGGAGACAGAGTAAAAAAACCTTTACTAAAGCCAGAGATCGTATTACGCTTCAAATGAATTGTTCAGACGAATGGGTTAAATAATAATTTTGAAATAGTCATCCATCACAGGATGCATTTTCGTGTCATATCTGAAAATCAAAAAACTTTAGTTTTCACCGTGCCATCACGGTGTAAGAAATATCCGTGCCTCCGATAAAATCATAGGGCTTTGCTAGACTTTGCTATTGATGACACTTTAAAAAATATCGGTTTGCACCCTAAAAAGAAAAATTGAATGAGCATCTTGAGACACGCGGAAAGGAAGAGAAAAAAAAAGCTTTAGGGCGAAGACGATCTCGAGAAAACGTGTAAAGCGAGGACTTCTGGATATCGAAAGGAAAGTCGTATTTCGAGGGCCGTTCGTTATAATCAAACGTATTCCAAGGAACTTATTCTTCGATTAAGCTCGTAGGAGGACAGGGAACTAGGAAAAGTATCTAGAGTAGCCAGCGGAAAATGTCGAGGCAACTCCAGATGAGCGTTGCGTGGAAACGCGTCTTTGAGGTCGGAATGCGATTCGAGGGCTCGAGACAGAGTGAGACGATCAGGAATTGGCTGCAGGGTGGAGACTTGAACAAGGATCGCGTTTACGATTAGAGGGACAGCGGTCGACCCAGCGTCTCGTGAGCCACGGCGTCCTTTTCGCCTCTCCTCTTTCAAGAATTCCTTTTGATACGGAATTATTTTGCGATTAATGCGTTTGCGTTATTTTTCGGGTGCGTCTCGAAAGATTAATAAAATGCCGTGGGTGCGATCCCGGGCCTCCGAAAGACCATCCTCTCCTTCCTCCTCGGCGCATCGAATCCTTTTCATGCGCTTTGAATCGAGTCATTTCGATCCGAGCGCGATACGCCCGAGACCTTTAAGCGATAATGAGGTTAGTGAAATCGGTCGGCAATTGTTTGTCACGACACTTGCGAAATTGTGTCACATCGTTGGCCTTCGCGCGGTAGGTATAAATCCGTTTATTCCATATCGGACTTGATTTGGATTATTGCCAAAAGCGGAGAGATTCGAATAACAAAATATTTAAATATATTAGATTCGGTGCCATCGCATACCGAGTGTCCGCTGTAACTCAATCGTTGAGGATTACCCGGCTTTTGTTTCGCGCCGTTCCTATTTCATTATTTGAGATTACTTTCGTGAAAAAATGGACGTAATTAAAAAATATCTTTCTAATTAAGTAGCGTATGGCATATATTAATTAAGCTTTAATTCGCTGGCTCGAATGTATGCCAGTATAACATATTTGTGGCATTTCACCTCAAATCGCCGTTGAAAGGCAATACATACGTAATTAACGCTCAATTCATGAAAGGAAAGAGCATCGGAAATTTCGGCGGTTAGCTTTCGTTTGTCCTTTATGGTCAGTTAGTAGAGACGTATATCCGGTGCAGATAGCAATAATTCCAAGGGAGGAGGTGCCGGTGGTGTAGTGGTTAGGACGCTGGCTGCTACTCGCCCGATGCTTGAAAAAGTCATCGGGTACGAATCCTGCGCAAGTAGGATTTTTTCCAAGGTCGCCCGGCCCCCTGTTTGTGTGGTTTGAGGAGACCGCGCAAATTCAGCTGTTCCGTCCTTCGGAAGGGACGTTAAGCCGTTGGCCCCCCTGGTGTTCTTCGTAAGAGCAGGCAAATGCCGGCACCGGGTTTCCCTCCTCCCTCCCCGGTTATTCATTGCACTACCTCTGAGATACCCATTTGTGCTGTAAGAGAGGCGAATTGACTGGGCACTCAGACAAACAAACAATTCCAAGGGAGCTAAGTTAATTGGATGAATTTCGAAGCGACTGTTATCTTTAGTTGCCTGAGTGGTATAAAATGGGAAACGATATATTTGTGCGAAGCTCGATTTCGGCGAAAATGGGTTTGCTCGTTCTCTTAAACATTTAAATCTAAGAAATTTAGTTTTTTTGTGTGTTCCAAATTGAATGTTGAAGTCTATTAATACGGTGGGATAATGTTGCGGAGGGATATATTAAACCCCCCTTTATATTTTCATTTAATCAGTTTTAATACACAGATCATTGGCGGCATGCGGCTTCAATTAGTCAGCATTATAACAATAATACATTTCTCATGTGTATTCCCAAAGAATTGCTAATTATTGTTTTTCCAAATTCTTCAATTATAAACAAAAAGATTGTCTGGCAGTGACCATCTTCTATTGAAATAATTAAATTAAGAGTAAGGACCAGTGTAATTTCATTATATTTAACAAGGAAGCTTCTACAAAACTCTTTGAAACGACAACACTTGTAAATAACGTGATAGAGTGAATTTTTCATCGTAGAATATGTATTATTATTATACCGAAATACGCTTCTAATATCACTCTGAATGAATTGCGAAACAATGGCTGTTTCCACTTCTTATTCTCAAATAGAATAGGTTCCTCATCTATAGCTAAACCATCGTCTGATTAACAAAATACTTACTTTAGATTTAATTAAGACTATAATAAAAATTATAATAGAATTTTTCATATATCCACCATTATAATAATAATTGCTGCCAGCACAACGCGAAGTGCAAAAATAACTTCACATCTTTTAACTGCTGTATTTTGATCATTTTCTTGCTTTATGCGCTCCATACAATCATTTTCGTAAAAAAAAACTCGAAGAACATTTTAGTTCCGTAGAAGACCTCTTCATGGTCATTGCATTGATTGGTACGTGCCCTAGAAGAAATAAATTCGCAGAGGCATGACGCATTTACCTCCTCATACGTATTCTCTCCGCTTTTCATCGAATCATTTCTCATATATCTAAACGACGTAGTTGAATTTTCAATTCCTTATCTCCAAGATTCTCAGATTCCCATTCAACGTAGGTATGCATTTCCTGCTACGTCGATGTCGAATTCCAATTTCCAATTACATTTGGTTCTCAAAACACTTCTTTCCAGTACGAAGAATGACGATGATTTTCGTCTAAAAGAAGAAACCGACTGTATAATAGAACAAGTAGAGTGTTATCCGTTAAAATGAATAAAATTACGCGTTTTTTATTTTCCCTGAGGTTTTACCGCCACATATTCTGTCTCTAGAGCCTCGTTTGTTTTATAACGAGGGATACACCACGTGGAGGTGAGGTTAGCGTTTAAATGAGAGAGGATTAATAGCTAAGTTAGCGTTGCATTGCGCAACATCATTCTACGTAAACATATATTTTACATTATAATATACTTTTTTGGATAATTGATACTTCCGAAATGACATTTAAGTTTAGAACGTAATTAATTTTATATTAAACTTTTGAACGTTTTCCTATCTCCCTCTGTAAAGTTTTCAAAAATCAAACTTTTCAAGAAAAGTGGCATTGATGTGGAAATAAGCGCTCTAATTTTCAGCTTTTCATTTTTTACACCTTCGAAGATATTAAAAAAAAAACAATTTATGAAATGGGCCCCAATCCGATCCTGTATATTTTTCAAAATTCAAATCTAAAGAAAAACAAATAGAAACAGTACAGAAATCTATCCTCCAATTTTCAGCTCTCTCTCGTTTACGGTTTCGTCAAAATTACAATTCAATCAAACGCACAAACAGTTGCCAAAGTGAAACTACGCATAAGTGCATTTGAAAAAACGCGCTAAATATCGGGGCAATATAAGTTTCACAAACTTTAATATGCGCTTCTACACCGATCGATAATTTCACTGGTTGTTTTATCGAATTGTCGATAGCTGGACGCAAAACTCTATGCATTATGATGTCATTGAACGTTATAGTTACTCTTTAAGGTGTCTTGTAATGTTATTTACAATAATAAGCTCTATAACTGGATGAAATTTAATCAGAATCATTTCTGAGTAAATCGCCATTTTGTGGAAATCAGTTAAACTCGAATTTGTTTCTAATTCTGTTGAACCCTTTAGTCCCTAGAGAGGTGCACACATAACAGTCTGAAGACAAACGAAATTAAAAACAAAACAACTTTTTCGACACAAGAGACATAAGACGCGCATATTAATCAATATCTCGAATTTGAGTTTTTTCACAATCACAGTATTTTTTTCTAAATATTTCGTGTGCAAGAAAATAAAAATTCTCATTTATAAAATCATAATGGGTAAATTCCATCGCCCCTCGACCACTCGAAGAGTTCAAATTCTAATTGTTCTATAATAGATTTTGTCGTGTTAAAACATAACGCATCTTAATTTATGATCCAACATACTTAAATTCCGTTATTATTTTTTGGAATACCGATTACTAATAGTTTAGAATGTTTTTTCGTAAGAGCAATGTATTTATGGTTACGTGGCTTTCTAAAGTTTAACTTTAGACCAACTACTAATGGACAGTGTACCAAATGCCCGTGTCGCCTAAAGCAGCGTTTCTCTATAATAATACAAGTGGTTGATTAGCCATAAATACAAACAAACAAGCAGAGTTTTCAACCAGTGGGACGCAAAGGTCGTCTACTCGAAGCTTCGAAAATAATTATTATAAAACTTTTTCTAAGCGAAATTACTGCAATATTTAATGTCTTTAAGACTTTCCACTAATGATTAATATAATACTAAAATGAATTTAACGTAAAAGCATGGTTTTGTTTTTATAATGGTGGGACTCGGTTCTTTTGCAAAATGGTCGGTGGGAGGTAAGATGCAAATGGTGCTTGTTGTTCCTCATCAGATGCTGAAAATCTTTCTCAAGTGTGCGGCGAATATATTCTCTTCATCAGAAAGTATTTTTATTTTTCTTCCGAGTTTCAGATTTGCGTTTTTGTATGTTTGAAACTGTTTCAACATACACAACAGTTTGTTAAGAGCAGAATGAATTAATAGAATCGGAACCTTCGAAACATTTTGCAAGCGTGTGCGTGTGCGTGCGTGTATGAGGATGTGGGTATCGCATTCGTACCGACAGCTGCTAAAGAGCGCAGTGATCGACAACGTGGAAATAATCGCAAGAACCAACGAGTAGTACTTGTCCTTCTTCCCGGACGCAATAAGCTCACGGAAATTATCATTAGACTGTGTGGCGCAACAGCATCTCTCGTCATACGATTTTTGCGGGGTAAATGTGGAGAATTCTTTTAATTGACATAGTGTGCATTTTTGTATCGAGTTGACACGATCACCGCAAAATCGGATAGGATCAACCAAATTCTATTGCTTTTATCTCTGTCAGCAGCAGCAAGAAGGAGAGGTCGTGAGGTGCGCTGCGATTCTATGCGCTGAAAACATAATGATACTCTCGTGCCAATGATAAGCGTAGGTCCGTTCTATGAAAGAGGATGATGACCCGTGAAGAATTCGTAAAGCGGGACTTGTCGAGAGCGTCCTCGCTATATTCGAAGACTCGGATTAGATGGAATAATAATCTCCATCCAGTCAAAAATTATTTATGAATCTCGAAAGCTAATGGACAATCTCGTGTAAAATTTTAAAAAATGTATTGCCGCATTTAATTTATATTCAACGCTAATTGTTTATATGATGTTGCAATTGAAAGTTTACGTTTACGTTAATACACACGCCCATAATATCCCAAAACTATTTTCCTAATTCCTTGAACGTCGTTAAAAACAAGTTACTCCGTATTTTCATTGGAGGCAGCGAGGGGAGAGAGAGAGGAGGAAGGGAGGGAGAATGAGATAGGGAGGGAGGGAGTGAGAGGTGGAGTGAGAGAAATGGGGAAGAGGACAGGCCCCTTCAGTTCTCTCCTTGGAATAGGATGGTATCTCCTTAAAAGGATTCCGAAGAGTGCGATTGGCGTCCGAAGGCCTCCAGCCAAGAGGTTCGCCTATATCTCGACAGAGGGGGCATCGGAGCCCGTGGCAACAGCTCAGACGCAATTACGCGAACGCGTGATAATGTTCCTGCGATCTATAATGAGCTAGAAATGCTCAAATTAAATTTCGTTTGATGTTTTCCAAATGTAGGAGCAAAAATCAGCCATTGAGCGATAATGGAGTAAAGCTTAATCAAAACAATAAATTAATGCGTTTTTTTCTAATATTATCTCGTTATTGCCGTTCCTAATTTTTGCATTAAATGTTTTTAATGGCATGTCTAGAAAGGAAGATGGATGTGAGCGGATTTCTTAAAATTTTTGTCATTTTTGTTTCACTATTTATGTAATAGATCATTGCTTTTTGTATCAAAACAATGTTTAAATTATCTTGTGTTTCGCATTACAGTGCTCCCTGTTTATAAAACCGTCGCTTATTCCGCAGACTCGATTATAACGCGAGTCTTCTTTCCTACCTCGTCATTCAATTTTGAATTTGAAAAAAATTCCAATTCGCTGATTGAGCTTTGATTTCAGTAATTTTCCTGTTTTTTAAATTATATTTATTAAATACAATAGATTTTTTTTAAATCTATCAAATTGTACGTATATATTGCATTGGGTCAATGGTAGCGTGTTCTCGCTTAAACCGCGGGAGGTCCTGTAACGCGAGTACCTCTCCAGAGAACGTCGGAATGGCCGGCGAGCATCGTATTATCAAACATCCAACGACAGAATTGGCGTTCATATATTCTCATTCCAAGTATTTATAGAGCGCGAATCGATTCCAAATTTCCGATTCGAGCGAGTTTCGGGCGAAATCGATGCCATCCGTCGCGTCGATGAGGTCCTGCGATCCCACCCAATTCGATCGGTTACTAAGAAACGGCATTTGTCGTTCTGCTCCAGAACCATCTCGCAAAAAATGTAACTTTTAAAAGTCCGACTAAGTTATAGGCGGCCATAAGCACGAGGGCGATACATTTTGCCCGATTAAAAAAACGAGGAGAGGGGGATAAAAGCGGCGACCGCATCCCGCTCCACAGAATTTCCGCCGGACAGTCCATTAGCGGCGCAAACCGAGCTCCGCTTCCGCTCTCTGTACATTTCCGCGCCTCCAGGAATGCTAGAAAGGGCGCAGAGCGCATCCTCTGAACGACGTCTCGGAAAGCGCGGTGCGAACGGCGTCTCGGAGAAGATAGAGGGAGAGAGAGAGGCGTCGACTAATATGGAGCGTCCTCGGAAGAGAGAACGTCCTATCTCCCTCTCTCTGCCCACTCCCTCTCCCTCCAGATAGGCGAGCGGCCGCCGTCGGACGGGAGGCGCGGGGGCCACTGCAGCGGGGGCAGGAGGCGAGCAGGAGACCGGAGGCGCGGTTCGCAATTCCACGTGTTCGAGACGATCGAGCAGAGTGACCGCTCCATCCAAGGGTGCGAATACTCGCCTTTCCTCGCTCTTCGATGACTAATTCTCGAAAAAATCCCCGCGGAACCTAATTGGATGGCCGTGTTGAGGGATCGAAAGCGGAATGGTTCAGAAACGAATTATCGAGCTCGCTTTATGGCTTGGATCCAGTCGAGGACCAAGGTAACTCGTCTAACCATGAGGCGGTAGAGTAGATGCGCGATCGCATCTGCGAAGAAACAGTCCGCGGCGGCAGGTGAAGTTCGATGAATAATCGCCGAGGACGGCAACAATTCAGTGTTGCCATTTTAGCGCTTTTCGCGCAAAATTTAGCGCTTTTTTGTTTTGTCTAGCGCCTTTTTTGACGTTTAGCGCCATGGCGCTAACTTGCCGCTTTTTAAATTTTAGCGCCAAATTGGATGCCTTTTTTTCTCATGTAATTTATTAATCGTTTTAACCTACCTTCGATGAGGAGAAGAAAAATGAATTCCAAATATAACAGATTGCATTGATCTACAGTCTGAGAACGTCGAGGGTGGTCAACCACCATAACCGAGGCATATTAAAAAAAAAATGGAATGGGGTAGCTGGGAAAACCAGAACAAACGAAAAATTCCCTAGGTACACCCATCGCATAGGTTTTCCATGCTGTTAGACACTCAATATGGAAATTGTCCTGAAGGTCACAGCGGCGCAGCAAAACGTACACTGAAATTCTGCGGTCCCAATGGGATTTTAAAATTCTGCGCGATGTGACCCATTAATGGTTCCCTGCCCTAAAATGCGGGTCCAGTTGCTCGGCCGCAGAAAGAATTTCGCGACAAGCCGATAGGACATCTTCGGTGGTGACTTGATTGAATTATGTGAATGCAATGCAGACACAATATGCGTGGCTTTAAAAATATCCCTAAGAAATTATGAATTAGATTTGCAGAGACTTGTTGCTCCTGAGACTAATAAGCCATCTGTAATGACTGATGTTAATAATGGATTGTATGCAAAGTTAAATACTAAAGAGATTTCCCATTTGCTTTTTATTAAGTTTTTGTGCCAGTCTCTAAAGCTTGCAACTTCACATGCCGTCCGTGAATGTCTACCACGATACCTAGGTTTTCTTATTAATGAAACATACAATTGGTTCTCTCATTCGACAGGCTAGATATAGGAAACTTCGGCGCCGGATAGTCGCCCAGCTCGCCCTTTCACGTGTCAATGCTTTAGTATTTTGTATATTCAGAGAAATGTACAAAATAAAAATTTGATTTTTGGATTGAATAGATGCACATATCCGATAATATACGGCAGAGAAATTTAGATTCGTTCACTTAATCTTATTTCGTTTCAAATCCTGAGTGCCTCAGAGGATTGTAATTTTAAAAAGAAATTTACAAATGCAAATGAAAACTGTTTAGCACTATTTTCAGCTAGTTTTGTGTCCATTAAACACCACTATAAGAGTGTAGAATATTTAATGATGCGCATAGGCCACATAAATTAGGAAAAATATATGAACAGAGGGATTTTTCTATCTAGCGTTTTTTTGGCCCTATTTACCATAATTTTAGCGCCTATCTGGCGCCTTTTGAGGATGGATCTGGCGAAAATTACTAATCTGCGATGGCAACACTTCTCATTACACTTTCTGACTCTAACTCTCGATCCGCTCGCTTGATTCGGACATACGCTCTAACAAAACACCGAGAACGAAGAGCCTTTCTCTGCCCATTGGAAAGGTCTCAATGCGAGCAATGAAAAACAACTTTGTTTCATTATATACGAACTACTTTTTAATTGTTCTCATATTCATTTTATGTGTACACAATATTGCACCGAAGAAATAATGTAATCGAAGAGTTTATTTTTATGTCCAAGGTAGTGTTTCGGCGAACTACAGTCAGTTTTCAGTCCGAGCTCGTGGTGGTGACATATTCAATTTGTACTCGAGGTTTTACCCTTATCTTCGCTGAAATCCTCTGGTTACTCGAGCGTTTCATACCTTGAGTATCGGACGTTATGGGTGTTACCAAAAGTAGGCCATTAAGAACATGCATACTACGACTAGAACGACACTTCATATTTACTATTTTAGCTGTCACCCGCACACCGGAGTGAGCTCCAGAAACGTTTGACCAGATCTCGATTCCTTTATCCATATAGTACCCACATTGAGCTTAGACGGTAGAAGTGAGCAAGCGTGCCTTTCGCTTGTTCGAAGACGCTGCTTCACTCTTCAGGACGTAGTGCTCCACACAATGGGCGTCCGCTGGCGGGAGGCAAGGGGGGCAGTTGCTGTTTCTGGATCAGTCCTGTGTGAAGGGAAAACAAACATTGATGTCTGGTTAGGTCAGGGGAATAACGCGGCCATTTTTCTGAGGTCAGGCAAGCAGTTAGGGACCCCCTGCAATATGCTTGAAACAAAACACTAAAATATTAAGTCCACCAAACCCAACTGTGGGAGCTAGCCTACCCCCTTGCCCTCCCCTGGAATAGTTCCAGCGGACGCTCATGTTCCACACTCAACTGCTCCCACCAACAATTCTGAGCCAGTGCAATCGGCGGCGCTGGGCGAAAGGGCGCAGGTGGAAGGAACTCGGATGAAGCGCATTGCTGCCTCTAGGATCATGTACGAATTGAGAAAGCATTCTACTTGCACTTGCGTTTTCTGCCAGTTTTCGTATCATCTGCGGAAAACAAAGTTGAAAGTCGAACGCAAGACTCATGCGGAACTCGAGAAAGTTCGGTGATGCAATCAGAGAAGATGAAATAATGTACGTCGCGACGAGCGAGGCAACATGATACGCTTGAGTGAACGGGGAAAATTAAATGGCTATTATAGAACCAAAAATGGCACATGATTGCTGCTTAAAAATGATAGAGATTTACATCGAGGTCCGATCGCAAAAATGGTCAGACGGATACGCGAAATTTTCCATCTAGCATGTAATAATAAGTCGGCGAGAGTCGATGATGACAGAAACAATATATGTACACAAACACGCCCACGGACACGAGCTCAAATTCAGCCGAATATGCGCCGCTCATGGAGCGTATGATACACCCGAGCGATGCTAAATTTAGCATCGGAGCGCGTTCCCCTCCCACTGCGAGCGAGTGTCGCACCCTACATGATAACGCCTTCTCCGAGGGAATATGAGGGCGCGAACAAAAATGGAGCTGCGGTCTGCGACGCGGTGGGCGGCGGACTCTGTGAAATGGAAAGAGAAAGAGGAGGAGAGTGGGAGGATGAGGTGGAGAAAGGAGGACTGTAAATAGCCATTTCGCCTGCAGGAAAAAGACTAGCGGTTCTCAGCTCTCGCTGCGGCGGTCGCTTACCCGTGCGTCTCGCGTGTGTGAACACGCACCTTTCGAAGGTAAGTCTTCCCTAAGGCCTCGTGAAAATCCACCAATTTATTTATCGCGAGAGAAACGTGTTTTTATATCGAGAACGGGAAACTAAGACTGGAAAAAAATATAATTTTAATGATACATATTTCACGCTGAATGAACTTCGGCCGGAAGACGCCTACCTGCGGTCTCATTCGAAATGTAAGGATTGAGGAAGTGAATATCCGAATTTTACGGTCAAAAATTAAAAAAATTCGATATTGTCGGTTAGGATGACTTACACAACTTTTTCGACGAACGATCGAATTCCCTCGAACACTTCCGAGGCTAAATTCTTAATCCATTCGCATCGTAGAACCACCGAGATATGCACGCGGCGAGCAACCACCGCTAACAACTCCGAAACACGCGAGTGGCTCCCAAGACTCGATTCTGTGGGCTCTTTTCACATGTCGTTTGAAAAGGCGTACGTCCGAGGCAGGGATGTCTACCAGCGAAAATGATTTTTACGGACAACCCAACTTTTTTACGGACATTTTTTTGCGTAATATTAAGATGTCTCAAAAAGGCATAAGTGAACAATATTCATTGCTGCCATTCATACATCGCCATGGAAATTATATTTACGTTAGTTTAGCACACTTATCTGGCTTAGGGAAACAGGAAATTTCGGATGTGTTCAGTAAAGATTCTTGGAACACAAATACTACCTAGCATTTTGTTTCATATTTTTAGTTTGTTCTCATTGAAAAAGAAATGATCCTTTACTTTTAAAAATATAACCAAAATGAGAATATATAAGATAAAGATATATTCTTTAAATCAACGGTATTCAACCTAAAGTACACATATCCCTTGGGATACGCGAGATCTTTCAAAGAGATATGATATAAAGGATATACAATGTAAAAAAATTGCGAAGCAACATTTAATAATTATCTCACGCATAAAATATACGTAAATCATAAAATTAGAAAGTACATATATATTTATAGACTCCACCCAATAATAACCGAGTTTGTCAACTTTAAAATATAGCAGAGGACACGAATTTCATCAAAAATATTTTAATGGGTACGTCGACTAAAAAGGTTGACTACCACTGCTTTAAACCTCTGGAAATTTCTTAGCTTTCTTACGGGCATCTAAATATTTTTACGAACCTAACGGACACGTACAATATTTGCTCTTTTTTACGGACTGTCCGTAAATTTACGGATGGTTGGCAGCCCTGGTCCGAGTTGTCTATGGCGGCGTCCTTTCATCCCCCTCTCTCCAATCCACCTCCTCTCCTCTCCCCTACACGCCTCTCCTCCCCCACCCCTTCTCCCCAATTCCTCCTCCTCTTCCTCCTCCTCCTCCCCACCCCTCCTCCCCAATTACTTATCCCCCACCCCCTCCTCCCCAATTCCTCCTCCTCCACCGCGCATGCCGCCACGGGCAATCGACGTTCGCAGCAAAGCGCGCCTTTTAAGAGTGCGCTCTCCATTTTGCCGCTCTCCAAATATCTCGCTATGATATAATTAAGGATAGAAAGATTCTGCGAAAACATCATATCGCTGGTTCTAGATTAAAATGTTCCCACTGGCTGCTTTAATATATTCCGTACAATAGTATTGTTTCTCATACAGACCCCGTCAACTGATTAAATTTTGTCCGGTTTGAGCAGTTTTCTATCAATATAGTGATTGCAGTGCCCCTCACCGGTTATACATAGGGTTGCCAACCCTCCCGGATTCACCGGGAGTCTCCCGGAATAGGGTAAGGTTCCAGAAATTCTCCCGACTCCCGGATTGAGGCCTTTTTCTCCCGTTTTCACCTACAACAAGGTGATCGCCATGCCATTTGAACATAACCATCTTTGTTGAAGAGTTTGCATCATTACCAAGGGATCGAGTGGGTCTCATGCATCTTTATATTTCCATTAATTGAATATGGAGGGTTCGCTAGCGTCTATACAGTACTATAAAAATCTGACTATCCATAGGTATACCGTATTAATTATTATATTATTTAATTATAACGGTATTATAATTAATATTAATTGGTTTATAAAGGATATTCTCTTAGGGGAATCAGATATAAGAGAATTACGTAAAAGAGAAAAGAAATCCGCAACAATGCAATTCATCATGACGAACAAAATTTGTCACCAAAAAATAACGTCGAAATTCCGCGTTCAAAACGAATTTGTAACAAGAACTGAAACGGATTCAAAAATCGATGATAGAAAGTGAAATACCATTGCTTCATGCGTCCTATGTTTCAAGTGCCAAATTCGTACGATTATTGTAAATAATTTTAAAATGCTAAATGCTGAACCCTTTCCTTTCCCGTTAAGTTCTGTTATATCTTATTTCCCCGACGTGTTACCCTGTTTATTCTGAAATTACGAAATAAATCTTCTAAATAATACGTCCTACGAAAATTTGTTAAATACAAACATTTTAGAGAATAATATTGTATATAACGTTTATAATAAGTAACATCTATATTAATGAACATTTTCAATAGTTATTTGCCGAAAACGAAACAATGACAAGAGTAAACATCCAATGCCCGTTAACCGATTTCAGCCAAAACTTATAATAAAAATTACAAATATAAATTTTTGTGTTGCTCTGGCCATTATTTTATGAGTTTGAGCGCTCAGAAAAAAACTATCACACATATACACACCGACATCATTGAGAAAATATTCTAAACGTGTCCAAGGGACCGTGTATTTCCGTTCAAATCTCGAACTCGATTTTTTTACGAAAACAATACTTTCTCTGCACTACGTATACGGAGAAAGTAAAGGATGAAATTAAGATTAACTATTCGTTATGTTTTCTCATCAATATAAGTATACAAGTTTCATGGTTCGCTTAAGAGTTTTTTACCTTTGAGCAACTTCTCCCGGATTCTCCCGAAATTTCCTACTCATGGAGCGGAAATCTCCCGGAATCGACTCCTCACGAGTTGGCAACCCTAGTTATACCCCGCGTATTTCGGGGGAGGCGCGGCCACCCGCATTGCAAGAACTCTTGGGCTTATAACTCATAAGCGAGCACAGGGTCTCTTTGATTCAATGCAGTGTCTGTTGGCTTTTAGGCGTTCTTTACCAGCGAAGCGATAGTAGCGGAACCCCTTATGGGCACGGCGCCTCCGTCCGTCTGTCCGTCCGTCCTCATGTTTAATCTTCGAAACTACCGGACAGATTTTAATGAAATTAAGTATTAAGCTTATTAAAACTTATCGACAAATTCTGATTTTCAACAGCATCCGTCAATTATAACTCCCACTTTATATAAGCACTTAAACATATACTCATATCTCGTTAAATGGTTTCCGTCAAACAACAATTAAATACCGTATTTTTCTGTCCCTAGCTCTTATATGATCTGTAAGGTATAGATTAGAAAAATTATTCGGATAGAGGACGACATTTACCACAAGGAAATTCGCGGGATCATATGATTACGAGTTATAGTTTCGTAGATAAAAATTGAAGAACCGCCCAATCTTTCGACACCACTTGATACGCATTTCTCATAAATAAATGGGCACGCCTCCTCCGTTCGACCGTACGCATGTTTAATCTCCGAAACTGTTGGGCGGATGTCCATGAAAGAATGGTATTTAGAACTTCAGGACAAGGATAATGAGAAACTTATATAAACTGTTTTGATAGCCTAATCAGGAGTGCCACTTCAAACAACAAATTAGGATAAACAGTACTGACGTCATTCCTTAATGTAGTCGAATTTTGTCAAGTGCAACGTAGAACGTGAGAGGAGAAAGGAATACCAGCGGCGTATCCGAATCCGCGATATAAGATGTTCTTCTGTCTTTATCGTTTCTTCCAATCGGAATTAGAGGAATTAAATCCTGGACGAATGATAAACTCACTATAAAACTTTCCAAAGTTTAATTTTTTATCTTGTGTTCTTTCTACGGATCATGACATTGCCATAAATCGTCGTATATGCGTATAAGTTGATGACGCAACACTTAAATGCGTAGAAAAGCACTATTTAGAATAAAATGACGCCCTTGTGTCGAAAATAAAATATTGTCAACGGGATTTTCTCAAGCGAATAATCTCTACCTCTTAGATAGACTGCGCGTCGATGAAAAGGCATTCCGCCCCAGTCACCAACGAGACCCGCCTACTCCTTCGACGACCAGCTGCTGGGAGCGGTTTGCGGTCGTCCATTTATTGCACGCGAGATAGACGTCGTCGTTATCAATCGCAGTCGGTGCGATTCATCGACCCACTGGAAGAGTTGTAAAGAGGCCATCGTCGCTTCGCTTCCGCTGCCCAAAGAGCGGTCCCCGAGGGAGCCCAGGGTGGTGGCGAGCGCGGTCAACGGGTTGAGAGGGAGTCTTTTAGTGAGTAAGCAATCCACAGTGGACAGAGATCTCTCTCGCGTAGTGGATTGGGGAAAGGGAGAGTGACATTCGCCTGTGTTTAGCAATTTGGAAATAGCGAGGAGAAAGTTTGAGAGGAACGCTTTAATTTGCCGCTGCATAGTCCTAAAAAAGCGTAGGAGTAATGTATGCATGAAGCGTAGCGAAATGAGCCGCGTTTCCTCCACGAGATTCGAGAATTGAAATTTCGATTTTCGTAATGCGGTGACCCTGATGGAGCAATATGATCAAAATACGGTATCGCATTTTAAAATTGTTCTGTGTGTGCGCACCAAATGACGCAAAGTTATATTATAGGATTGCGAAGCGAGAATTTCAAAATCCGCTGACTTGGTGAAATGATTTCCCCCGGATATGCTCTTTTCGAGAGGTATTTTGATTCCATCGAAAATTGGCCGTCGTGATCGTTTGATATGAACCAAACACACCGCTTTTGGCTTGTGTGTCAATCGAGGCAAAGAATAAACAACGTTAAAATGGGATCATCTATATGATATTTTTATGCAATGGAAAATGATTGATATTTTCTTTAAAAAATGTATGCTAGAGGAAATGTACATTTTGTTTTGTTCTACAATTGCTGGAAATAATAAATTATTTCCTCGGATTAACTTTTTACGAGTTAAAGGGAAGAGCTTATTTTAGTTTTCAGTAAAGTGGTACCCGTGATTGGGGGATTTGACACGAGCATGATCATTTCAACTTCTACTTGGATATAAAACCTTTGTCAGATGGTCACTCTGAAAGTTTTGAGACACGAGGAATTTATTTCAATAATGAGCTATATACATATTGCACCGTATATATCTACTAGTATACCATGTAAGTTTCAACTTGCTAGGAAGAGTTTGTCAGAAGTTACGCTATTCTATATCAACTGAGTTCTTCTCTGGGGCTTACATTAGTAGCAATGGAGCTCAACAGAGAACATTTTCGAGCTATATATTTTTTTAATTTATAAGTGGTTTAAAATCTAAGTGTTTTGAAAAGCTAAGTGTTATATAATTGGGGATGCTTCCACTTCCGGAGAATTTCTCAGGGGCAGAGATTCTATAAACGGCGGAACTCGTTCAGGACGACCTGCTACTGCTGTGACGGATGGGAATATGTCACGTGTGGAACGTCGGTTGGGAGATGACCCACATTGCGCCTATGGAATAATCGATACTACCTTAGGGATAGAATAGGCAGTGGTTTCAAACATTTTGCGTGAATACTTACCCGTGAGGAAAGTATCAATTCGTTGGGTGTCTCATTTGCCTACCAATGAGCAATAAGAGTGAAATGGTGCCGTAAAATGACAAAAAAAATTGATGAAGGCAATTAAAAACGCGTTTTTGACATCGTAACTGGAGACGAAAGTTAGATGTACCAGTTTTATCCAGAAACAAAAAAGGTCAGCTGGCAGGGGCTTTAAAAATACATTAATTCCGAGAAAGCTTAAAAAATTTTAATCGGTCAATTTCAAAGTCCTAATTAACATACTAAGTTTTCCTCCTCTTCCGAAGTGAGCGTCAGACGCCATATTGCAGAAATGGCCGCCAAAAACTGTTCAATTGAAAGTCTAACGAGCGCAAAATTTGCTTGCGGGGGTGTCGGTGGTGTAGTGGTTGTTGTGGCTGGCTGTTACTGGCCTGCTGCTCGTAAGGGCAGAGGGCACGAATCCTGCGAAAGTAGGATTTTCTCTAAGGTCTCCCGGTCCCCTGTTTGTGTGGTTTGAGGACACCGCGCAATGTCAGCGTTCCGTTTCGGAAGGGACGTTAAGCCGTTGCCCCCCTTGGTGCTCATCGTTAAGCGTAGGCTAATGCAGGAACCGGATTTTCCTCCTCCCTTGTGAGTGTGTTCGGTGTGTAAGGAGCTATGGTTATAATTATCCAAGAGGTTGATTTGCCAAAAATACGCAAACGCACATACACGCAAAGTGTTTGCGCTTTTCTTTCTGTAAGCAACCACATCACCTGTTTTTCTTTAAAGCAGTCGAACAGTTAACAGTCAATTGGCACAGCACCATCTGTCTACCAGAAGTCTTCAAAAAAGTTGAAGAAAAATGTCCAAAGTCGTTTCCGAGGCATCCTGCTGAACCAGGACAATGCTCCAGCGCGCAAGTAGGCACGAACTGCCCTGTTTCTGGAAAAGTCAAATTTCCAGTTGTTAGAACATCCACCCTATAGTCCAGACCTGGTTCCGTGACTTCTCCCTGTTCCCAAAAGTCAACCAAATCATCCGTGGACAACATTTCAAAACGCCAGAAGATGCTATCAATGTGCATTTCAACGTTAAATGACATCCCTCGAAAAGACTGGCATTTAGCATTTAAATCGTGGCTTGTAGGATGAAACATTGTATAGAGTGTGTTGGAGAATATTTTGAGAAACTTTGATGAAAATTTCATCACTCTGCTTGTTTTGCATCTCAAAACCTTCGGAGTGAATTAAGTCCTGGCTTCGACTCGAGCTCTTATATTTCTCATAAGATAACATGTGAAAACACATTTTTCGGCGTGCAGGCTATTATTTCTTTGCTGCAAGTTAAAATTAGAAAAAATTGTCCTACGACAATCGGACTGTAACTGTTTTGAAGTTAAGTAAACAAGGTTTAATATTCTTATAATTGATTATCATATTCGGCTCGTAATCGCTTAAATTTAATTTTAAAACAACATTTTTTGTGAAAATTTTGACTATAACTGGTGGTTGCTTTGCATGAGATTTTCATTGTTGAGACTCGAGTTATTAAATGTTAGCCAAATGTCCCGTATCTAACTAAGTACTGCTTAGCACTATTATTCATAACATAATTCATACTCATTTTCATTTTATAAAAAGGATAGCAGTAATGAAATATGACACGGTGCCTTCCCGTTCACTCATTCCAGTCTGACCTCTTCTTCCGTCGTTCCTCATAATAATATGTAATTTTTATTTGAATGATATTAAATTAAGATAAGAGCGGTCGCACTAAGAAAGCAAATCCAAATCTTACATAGAAGGGAGAACTGTATTAAAATACAAGGGGAAAACATTTTAAAATATTTTACCTCAGCCTAGAACGAAGTCGAAAACTATTGACCGAGCGAAGCGACGGTCTCTCTTCTGAGAGCCAGAGCATTTCCTCTGTCTGTCTGTATGGATGTCCATCGTTAGCGGTCGCAACGATGGACGGAGTTTCACGAAAATGTTTGCAGACGTTCCGGAGCTTAATGATTGGAACTGTATAGTTTTTGGTTGAATTCTGATGAGTGAAAATATTTTTAAAAAATAAAAACTTAAACAAAGTCTGGAAACGTTTATATTTTATTTGTGTAGTCATTAAATGTAAAGGAAAATAATATGCTTGAGATGAAATGTATTAGGTAACATTGTAACCGTCTTTAAGTATCCGTATTCATAGAACATAGTAAATTTAACTACGGAGTTTGAGTGTTTTTGTAATAAAGATCAATGAATGAAATGCACACGTGAGTTAAACTCAATTAAAATAATTTTAATTAGTTTTTAGATGTTAGTTTTTTTAAAGGTTAGCGAGGTCAATGGTCAATAGATCCACTAATTAATTTTAGATTTATTTGCGAGTAAAATCCAAAAAATGGGGATCAAGATTTACCACATGCTGTAAAAGCGTGAACTTAAAGAATCATTCGAATTTCCTCATTTCAAAGTGGTATGGTGGTCCATAGAAAACGGCATTAATATTTTCATCGTACTTTATTATTAGTATTAGTGCCTTTATTGAATCACTTGAATTATATCTGGTCCGAAACTCTCATATTTTGCGCAAATGAGACATTTTTCATTTTACATCTCCTGATGGTCTATTTTATCCTCTTAAAAAACCCAACAAAAACGTCTAGCAGACCCTGTTCCTATTTCTTCCGAAGAAGAAAATGTGAAATGCCGAGAAAGTGAAGAAACATAGACCAACAACAATGAAAACAAAATCTTTTCATAGTCGTTGTTTTATGTTTAATATTTTCTGTTTCCTGGAGACTATTTGAAAGGAATAGCGGGAAGGACCGGGTCACTGTACGTGTTGTAATTCGGAAAAGCAATGTAAATTTGAAATTTCCCTCCTAAAACGCTTAAGCTAAGTAAGTTGAAGCACTTATGTTGGTACCTCCCACTCTCCCTTCAGTTTCATTCATCCCCCACCCTCTCTACTTCGCTCGTTTCCTAGCTCCGTTCATATGTATCGTAGAATTTCGTTTAAAAAACGCCAATAGTCAGCATTTTTACCACAATGCAATGATGTAACTTTCAAAAGTATTGCAATTTTGCAATGATAGATTGGTAATTTCACCACCTGCTATGAGGCTAGACTACACCGAGCAAGAGTCTGGGACTCGAATCCGAGCGAGGGACGCTAATCCTCTCTAATAAGGGACGAACGCGAAGAGCAGGTCCCAGACATGGCCCCACATCTGATACATGAACCGGACGAGTTCTTTGGAATAACTAAGGTCGGAGGGAATCTAAAATGAAGTCCGAAAAATAAAGAGCGCTGTGATGAGTCAAAAATATAAAAAATAGGAGAGCTTAGAGAAATTGATTGAACAATTACAGAATATGGCAGACGCGTGTGAAATATTCTTAGTCGCCGTTATAAACGCGCCGATCGAAAAATACATTAAAGAGGTCATTCATTACGATAGGTGTATTCAAAATGATGGCGTGACAGTTAAGGCAGAGAAATCACGAACGCTGTCGCTGGAATAGATGACGGTGGAAAATTGGATTTTCCGAATAAGACATATTTCTAATCAAAAATGAAACATCTTTTATGAAAGATTATCGTTATTTGTCCCAAATTTGGATTCCCGTCAATTGCATGGATAGTGTCCGAGAAAAAATAAATCGAGGAAAGCGAGCAACTAACCTCTCGGAGTTTCGTGCAACTAAAGCAAAGAGTAGAAATTGGATGAGATGAGATTGGTTGGAAATAAATAAATGAGAGGCATGAAGCGCACCATTTCAGAAAATGACTTTGAGTGTCACCCTCATGAACCATAAGCTCAGATCATTTGAGGTCACGATATTGTGGATAACATTAGATAAATTTAATCCGAAGTCAGCCGTTTAAAAATACCCATTTCCTGAAAATCGATTCGCGGTCGCAGTAAGAAGGGTAGAAATAGGTATGCAATCGTGACATATTGCAACGTATCACTCGACATTTATCGTCTAGATCAGAGGTCGTTAACCTTTCAAAGTAAAAGAGCCATTTTTTTGTCTCATTCCAAAACACTTGGAAGCCGCAAAGTTTCAGCCTGTACAACCTGTTTTTTTTTAGAGAATCGAGTGATTGCAGCAAGCGTGGTTCATTAGGGATAAATTTTAGGGAGCTTAGCTAATTTCTAAATAGCCACAAGTATGTACCCAAGGAGCCATATACTGCTCCGGAGCCGCAGTTTGCCGAAACCTTGTCTAGATGGAGATTTTGAGTATTATATGTTTCTATTACGCAACACTTTGTGGCAATCTATAAGCAGTCATAGTATCAAATCATGGAAATATGAAAACTTTCCTTCATCTTATAAGAAAACTCCAAACATCCAAATTAGAAAGTTTGTATTTGAGCCCACAAACGCGCGTAATTACCCTTTATCATTACTGAATTGACGAAAATGTACCTCTCCGCAAATGCAATCTCGAGACAAAAAAGAAAAAGAAATGTCTTTACATACATAAGTGCTACTGTTTGATATTCATTTAATAAGAAATTATGGATAAGTTGCAACATCACCTCTTCTGTTACTAAACGTCACACTGCAGTTGACTTTAAATGATCTTATTCGAGAGCCGTGAAGTAAGGAGTGTCACATTTTGCACGCGCGTTTCAATGCTCCTTCATTTGCATAAAGCCTCTTGTCGTCTCTACTCTAATGACCGCAGAGCCAACTCGTCTATGATGCACGCGAGGCTAATCATGACTACCTTTGCATCGCGAAAAAGGATTCCTGCACTTTTTCTTTTTAGAATTTAGTTATTGAAGTAATATGCACGACTGAAAGAGCCGTGTTTGCTGCCGCATTCGAGAAAAATGCTTCCCTTTACGTCACGCTCGTTAAATCCGAAACATCTTCCTTTGAAGTGATTCTTTAACCATTGTACCGACGAAGTATCATAGGTAAAGATAATGGACGAGACCGAGACTTCGTGGAATTCCATAATCAAATAAAATAAACAATACAATGATGATGGTGATCATTCACCAAAACCGATCTTTTCGCAATTATTTGTGGAAATCAGCAAAGGTTTTCTAATAAAAAGTACTATCTCGTATGGTTTATTTTATTATCATAGGGAAACCTTGACAACATATTTACTTTACTCAAACCGCTGAAAAATCCAGGTTGATTCCATTAAACACCATTATTGTTAATGGTGGGATATTCTAAACCATTGATCGTTCAATAGCGTTCATAATCCAATCTTCGAACTATCGGCTGTGAATGGCTCTGGGAATGTAATATTAAGGAATTTCATTAGAATCAATTGTTTCCCGCTTTTAAAAGGAGACTCCTCATTTTCAATGAGAGCCCACTGTCGTAGAGTTCTTCTAGGTCGAGGGAAGTCAATCAGAAGCCCCCCTCAGCACGCCACAAAACAAATGCAATAAAATCGTAAGAAAAGACAATCAGAACCGTTCCTATATCTCTTAAAACGAGAATGTGACAAAGTTGGGAAGAGTGTGTTGGGTGAAGGGGTAAGGGGAAGAGACCGCGATGGAATAGGACCCAAGGAAGTAAGAAGAAACAGTTATATTCGAAGACTAGATTGTGATCACTGGCCTTCCTATCGCACCGAATACTGCAGTGACGTAAAACACACAAGCTACATAAAAACAGGGTAAATGTATTTTAGCTTGACTTTTCAGCTGAAAAGCTGTGATTGGTGGGTAATATCACAAATATTAGACTATCAAATGACACCAAGAACCTATCTTCTATTGCTTATTTCGTTTTAAGCGTTATTTATATAAATACCATATGGATGATAAGTGACCTTCCCATTCTTATGGCCATGGGACGCTCTTAAATAGAGTAATTAGTGCAATTTGAGTTTAAATTTTTAGCGTGATATTTGTCATCGAGAAACTGCTCGAGGAAATCTTGTTTGAAGCGTAGATGAAAGAAATTCAGATAGTTTCAATGCCGAAAGAAAATAATGAATGCTAGATAAACATCTTCCAAAATTTGTAACCGCAGCGATGTTTTTCGCGTTTTCTGACCTCGGAGAAGGAAAAGTACGTAAATAATTTTCGAGTATTCCGTGCGGGAAAGTACGTGCTTGGCGAGAATGCGTTTAAAAACATGTCACCGAAGAGAGAAGCGTTCTGTATGGATGGATGCCGCTAAGCGCGAGTTACGGCGGCCTTGGAAAACCTGTTGAAAATGTTTTATCGGAGAGTTGTTGTTTGTGTTTTGTTACCGCTCCTCATGTTTTTGTCACGCTCGTTCGCAATCGGGCGGAAACGAAGGGAGACAGATAAGGGATGGAGAGGAATGGGGGAGGAAAGGGGGAGGAAAGGGGGAGGAATGGGGAAGGAAAGGGGGAGGAATGGGGGAGGAATGGGTGAGGAAAGGGGGAGGAATAAGGAGGAATGGGGGAGGAAAGGAGGAGGAAAGGGGGAGGAAAGGGGGAGGAAAGGAAGAGGAAAGGGGGAGGAATGGGGGAGGAATAGGGGAGGAAAGGGGGAGGAATGGGGGAGGAATAGGGGAGGAAAGGGGGAGGAATGGGGAGGAATGGGGGAGGAAAGGGGAAGAATGGGGGAGGAATGGGGGAGGAATGGGGGAGGAAAGGGTGAGGGTAGAGGAAGGGACAAGCAGGACGTCAATAAGTGAGGTGATACTGGAATGAGAGAGGGATCCCTGGGGTGCTCCCATTGGAGGGAGCTACATAAATAAACCAAATATTTAATTTATTATTAAATTAAATAAAAACTGCTAATGAAACGGTTTGAAAATATTCGTTTGACTTCCAATGCAAATCCCACTTGTCTTTCGCCACAACTTACTAGCTTAATAACTATACTTTTGAGGCACATCTAAACGATTCGGATTTGGGCAGTAAAAAAAAATATTTTGCCAGTAGAATTTCTCAAGCAAACAAAATAAATTGGCAGTTGAAAAATAAAATGGCAGTAAAAAAGATAAACTGGCAGTATTCAATCAGCAGTAAAGAAATTACAATTAGGAGGAACATTTTGCTCGTTCTCACCGTGTTGGGTAAGTTGGTTGAAGTGCTTTTCATTCCTCAAAGGAATATTTTATGTTTTTACGTACATTTTATTTTTTACTGCCATGTTGCATTAAAATACCGCTAGTTTTCGCTTTCTTTACTGCTGCTTGAATACTGCTACTTCATCTTTTTTACTGCCATTTAATTTTTTCTACTGCCAAAAAATACTTTTTTCTACTGCAAATTTATTTTTTTACTACCAGTTTTATTTCATGCCATTCAGAAATAATCTCACTACGCCTTAATGGAATTCTACACTACATTAGTTATTCTGGTAAACACGTAATACTGTTCCATGTCCAAATTACATCTTCTCTGAAGATAGTAATGTGGTTGCTCTTAACGATGGCAGCGTGACAGAATGCCACACAAAGGCTTCTATTGTAATAGGGATCTGCAAACAGTTTCAATGTAAACTTGTTTCTTTTGTGTAATACAATATAAAAGTTGTTTGCGACAAAACGTTATATATTATTTATTTCTCAATTTTTAGCCTTAATACAGCAGAGTTTTAAATTATTATTATTAATTGTTGTCAACATAATTATTTCCCACTCCAACAAATTTTTATCGTAAAATTTCATAACATATTCGCAGGGCCTAGGCCTAGGCGTTTATGACGTGTGCCACTGCACTCACTCTGGCCGAGTCGCTATTAGACGTATTCCACTTACAAACGTCTTTGCTTGTCTGTTTGTGTTTCTGACTAATCAGCCCCTTGGACTATTATTGCTTTAACGTTTGCGTTTTAAAGCTAAATAATATAAAATTAACGTAGAGAATAATAAAATATGGTAGTGCATCTCGGCACATATGTAGTCAAAATAGCCGACTCGAATGACGATTCGAGTTAATGCAAATAAGCGACCCGTATAACGAAGAATAGTCCTAAGAGTAAAGGTAGCCTATATTGGATAACGCATGAACCGAACGCGCTTATATCGAGGAATATCTGTATTTGGTTAAGCTAAATGTAGAGGCGGTCAAATCCTCCTCCGCACACCTCTGAACAAACCTTAGGACCGCTCCTGCATATACGTATGATGGATTTAAAACATGGTAGACCTCTATTCAAGTAGCAGAAAATACCCTTAATATTTACACAAATTTAAGATATTCCTTAGACGGTGGTTCCCAACCTGGGTGCCGCGGCACACTGGTGCGCCGCAGCTGATTTTTAGAGGTGCTGCAATAAAATTTGTTTTGTAAATAAATCAACGATTTATTTACAGGTAACTAGGGCATTAATTTTATGTCTAATAAATTGATTATGATGTGATACCAACAAATGGATATGTCCAAACGTTTTAATACTCGTTTGTGAAAATATCAAAACTGCTTGAAGGCTGTGGGTGCCACGAAATTCTGTTTATCTTTGAAAGGATGCCGTGCCTACAAAAGGTTTGGGAACCACTTTCCTAGAGACTCGGAAACATTCTATGTGTGTGCCTTCTGCATTAGTTCAATGTCCTCATTAAGTTCCTATTCTCGATTTTCGTATTTTCCTCAAAATTTCCAGAAAAAACTGATATATTTAGTCAAATTTTATTATTTTATTGTAATTCGCCAAGTTTCCGGAATGCCATCATGATTTGGTTGTATGAATTCAATATGTTTTGTTTTTCAAGGATTGAATTTTCAAGCATGTCGCAGTCAAGTTAATATAAAAACTTTCTGAATTACTTGAAATTTCACTCGAATCTTATGGTATCAAGAAATCTGCGAATTTTCCAGAACATCCGTATCATTTTTGATCGTATATGTTCGTTATATTTCATTTTTCAATGTGTTGCATTCACTAATGTATCGCGGTGAAGGAAATTATATCGTAATAATGGGAATGAATAGCCAATAGCATAACAGTGAATTTAGTATAGAACTTGCTGGGAAAAAGAGCAGGCGAAGCAATGCCTTCATGATTTTGGGGTATTCGATAGCTCTGACTTAAAACACAATGGATTCAAAATTATCATTTTCAAATTCCGAATCATCATTTCCATTAGTAGTCCCTCGGCAGACTGGTCTTCGCGAATAACGCGTTCCCCACAGATATCCTTCTTCCGCGACCTACTTTTCCTTTCCTCTTCAGATCGTCAAATATCTCTAAAAAAATGTTCCTTCCCCTCCTCTTTTGCCACCAAATTTCTCTTCGATAGAAATAGCCCTAAAATAATATATATCGTATTAGTTATTTTAATTTTAATCATAGTCTCTCTATATTCTACGAAATGTGTCCTCCAGGCTCACTTTCTCATTTCCATTTTCTTCTGCCTGTCCACGCTAAGCGGCTTCTTTAGTAGGTATTTTCGAAATTCTGTTTAGTAAGTTATTAGTTTTCCGAATAGGTCATTGCTGATATATTCAAAAGCTTTTAAGGATACTTCGACGGAAATGTCTATGGAAGGATACTCAAGATTTCAAGAATGATTTAGAATGCCTTAACAATTTAGAACAGATAAAGAAAGCAGAAAACTAAACTTTTATTTTTAGACATTTCTTGCGATTCGATTATCTGATTTTTAACTGCAAAAAATTACCATTTTTCAAGAAATAAATAGTTCCTGCCGATTCATTTAAAATTGAAGCCATTGAGATTAATTGTTTATTAACTGTTTATTCTATTGAAAAAATTTTATCTGATGAAAAATATTTTTACCTACAATTTTTTTCTATGGGAATCAAAATTGTTAATGTTTACATCAAGGGATAGATTGACATAGCTCACATAATTTTGCAATGCGCTTGCATCGATAATTCATAATAATATATTTATTATATTGCAACAATAATTTCACTAGTTTACTAAAACTTGGGTTCATTCTGAATTCATTCATCCTTGAACGCAATTTCAATTTTTATAAATCCTAAAAAACTTTCATTCACAAACCACAGACTTTGAAAACAGCTAAGATCCAGCTTTCATAACTAAATATCAAAATCCGAGCCTCATATTATGATTAAAGTATCATCATCATCATAGGTAGTCTGTCTGTAGACAGGTCCGTGATTATTCTTGGTTAAACCTGGTTCTCCATATACTCCTATTTTCCGCTGTCCTCTTCATATCTTGATAGCTCTCTTTCCCTTTCAAATCGTCTATCAGCTGAAACCTTTTCCTGCCTCTTTCCCTTTTCCCATCTAGTTTTCCTTCTAACACGTCTTTAATCATACTCTCTCTCCTCAGGTAATGACCAACCCAGTTTGCCTTCCTCTTTCTAATAGTCTGTATAATCATTCGCTTCTCTCCTACTCTTCGTAGCACTTCATCGTTTTTCATCTTATCTTTCCATTCTATCTTCAGCATTCTCCTCCAGGTCCACATTTCAAAACTTTCCAAATATTTGATGTCATTTTTCCTTAGCGTCCATGTTTCCGCTCCGTACAAAGCTATACTTCATACATAGCATTTTATGAACTTCTTGCGGATATCGTCCCTTATATTCCCCTAAGTAGGTGTTTCTTTCTCCTGAAAGCCGATTTTGCTTTCCCTATTCTAGTCCTGATCTCATCCGTACATTTTGCCTCTCGTGTTATGATACTTCCAAGGTATTTATATTCTGAAACTTGTTCTAATGGCTTTCCCCCAATAGTAGATTAAAGTATATGAATTGTAAAATACCTTCCTTTGGAGGTTCAATTTTATGGAATAACGTTCTATCAATTTGAGTGACTAATAAAAAATTGAAAGGGTGCTGAAATCATTGTGAATTCGTAACTAGCATACTATCTCCTGTAAACAAACATTTCTGTCAATTATAATTCAAGTATATATAGTTCAATCTCTTTAGAGTGAGAAAGGATTATACTATTTAGGTACACTAAATTAGGACAGTATAAAATTTGTTGAAAAGTTATCAAGATTTAAAAAGGGTAATTACAATAATAAATTTACCTTGCTTGATTCGGTTGTGCTTTCTTTAGATAACTTGAGGAGGCGAGACCCATGATGCTTACGCACGAAGCTTAATAGGAAAGCGAAAACTAAGATTACGGATTTAACAGTAGCTAATTTGGAAATTTATAGTGAACTGCTTTCAGGAAGCCCATACAAAAGGGAAAACTCATTAACCGGAATCTTTAAAAGAATGGTGTCAAATCTGGAAAGAACTATAGGATTTGTGAGGGCTCACGAATGGCCCACTTGCTTCAAAGTCGCTCAAACGTCATAAGCTTTCAGTTGAATGCACGATCTGCAAAAACAAAGGTGAAATCGGCGTAAGGCGTGCTAGAAACTCCTTTCGTTCGTGAAACTCCCACGAGAAATGCGTTGAGAAAATTAATTTGGAACAATTCTATCACTTCACTGCCAGGAAATGAACTTCTGTTGGCTTCGTGTCATCTGTATTAAATATGTGTTTAAAAAGAGTCTTTAACACCCTTGAAGCAATAACTCTTACCAATCCTTCTAACAGACAGTTTGCGAGTTAATGATACGTCCATTGTTTAGGATTAATTTGTCAACTTTCTCTTCGCTCTCTTCTCCTCACATGACGGACAAACGATACGAGTTACATCTTTCAAAACTCGTTTCATCATTTAAACCTCTAACCTCGAACACATGCATTTTAGGCCTTTTTCTTTAAAGAATTATTTTTTTCATCACAAAGAAAAGCAACATACAGCTCCTTTTCATTCGCGTAAATGTCGTCAAATATTTGCAGCAATGAATGGTAATTGATATGTAGCCGCAATTAGATTTATATTTCGGTTACCAAGCAGTCGTCACTAGAGCGATTCATCTCTTATAGATTCTTAAAATAACTGGAGCTTTCCAAGTCACCAATAAGACGAACTCAAGCCATTCTTTCTTTAGCCATCATATGGTTATGGCTGTTAGACGGATATTTGTCGAATTTATGAAGGATATGATGTTTGTTTGTCTGTATGGAACTTCTGGCTAGTCAGATCTGTAAAAGTAATAATAAGCCAAATGTGAACGTATAAAGAATTTATATTTCTCGGACACACACACACACACACACACACGCGCACACACACGCGCACGCACACACATACATACTAGGGTGCGTAATTGCCCGTCAAATATGACGGGTATGCATGCATAAATTGTTAAAATTTAAACAATTACCATTCTACCTCTCTCCCTAGTTCTCTCTCACCCCTCTTGCTCTCTCTCCCTCTTCCTGTTCCATTTCCTCCCTCTCTCCCTGTCACTCTCCCCTTAAAAATTAGCTGTCTCCTTCAGCACGAAGGAATTACAATTAGATCATTACTTATAAAGAGTAATATGCTTCTGGATCTTTAACGCCGTTGGTGATGGGCGTGACAGACTCGCAGACATAGCTCATTATTTAAATAGGTTCCTTCAATTGTTTAGAGTAAATGCAGTACTTTTGTTATGAGTTTATGCGTTCGAAAGAGAAAAGAATGTTTGAAGTAAATCATCTAGAGCAGAGGGTCGGCAACATACGGCTCGCGGGCCGTATGCGGTCTCCGAGGGCGATTTATGCGGCTCGCGGAGCTATGATGAAAAAGTTGTCGGTAAAATTTTATATATTTTTATTTATTTTTCAGTAAAATTATGATGTAAAAAGCTTTTCCGAGGATGTTTTAACGCTAATGAATTATTTTGACTTGATTTTCACTAATCCGAGACGAGAGAATCTCCAGGTAACTTGTAACGTTGTAATAGCCCATCCGAATCGTCGAAACGCTCGTGACTTCTGCTCTCCGAACCATTCCTAGCCATGCGGAAAGGTTTTCCGACGCCTGATCTAGAGGGTTAAGACTGGAGAATTCATTTTTTATAGTCTGCGATCAATATTACGTGGGTAAAAGAATCATTAATGTATGTTGCGAAACGCTTCGTTGTAAATAGTTTACTCTATAATAATAAAAGGAGCTGTGTGTGTGTGTGTCTGTGGCAGTCGTAACTCATTAGAAAATAAACGTAGGAGCTTCAACATTTGGACACAGCTTTAGGTTGATCATGAGACTCTCAATGCCGAAAATAATTCAAATCGGCCCACGGGGGCCCAAGGGGTCCCCATGGAACGGTCGGTCGATTTTTTAAGATATCTCAGCAACCAGTTCACCAATTTTGATGCAATCTCCATCAATATCAATATTTTGACGAGACACGTTTTCGGGCCTGAAATGGATAAAATCGATCCACGGGGACAAGGATCGTAATGTAAGGGCCGGCCCAAATTTCACGGGGTCTAGGGGACCCCGTGGAACGATCGATCCAAACTTCGTTTTTAAAATATATCTCAGCAACCAAATGACCGAGTTCGATGAAACCTTCACTAATATCAATGTCTTGATGAGATGCGTTTTCTAACCGAAAATGGACAAAATCGGTCCACAGAGTCGAAAGGTAATATTGTAAGGGTCGGTACAAATTACTTATTGTTTTTAAATATATCTTGGCAACGAATTGACCGATTTCGATGAAACAACAATGTTTTGGCGAGATACATTTTCGAGCCGTAAATAAAAGGCGCGAACGAATTTTATATTTTCTCAACCGTCGAATAATAACTAGAAGTTTATCCTTTTTTCATAATTTTTGCCTACTTTCCAAAAAATGGAAAGTAGTCTTATGAGATCGCCTGGGTGTCCGTGTGTGTGTGTGTGTGTGTCTTCTTCATGAATGAACCGATTTAAACTAAATTTATAACATAGAATATATACATAAATTAATGACCAAATTGACATATTTGGACCGAATCGACATAGCAGGAGTGCCACAATTGCCAAGTTAAACTTATCAGTAATTATGAATTTTGAAGGAATTGGCCCAACCGATTTCAACGAAATCTTTTATTAAGTTAGCATGCAACACAATATAACAAAATCAGGATGTTTAGTATAGATATAGAGAGCAGGACTGCCATAATACAAGGAAATAAAAAAAATATTTTTACACGTATTTGTGTTGAACTGTCCGCATCAATCTCAATAAAATATAATACTTATAATATACACTTATATACAAAACCATATTAGCAAATTTAAACCTAATCATCCTTACAGGGGTGCCACAATTACAAATTGAACTCTTTCAGTAATTAAAGATATGGAATGAATTGGCTGAATGGATTTCAATTAAATTTTGTGTATAAGACTTGTACAACATATCAAAATGAAATCAAAATGTTTAAAGCGGAGCTAAGGAGCAGTGCTACCACAATAAAAGGTAAAATCTTTCTTTTACACGTATTTATTGATAACTCACCGCATGGATTTTAACACATTATGTATATATAATCTTCATACAAATAAATAACCGAAATAGCGTATTTCAACCGAAGCGACTAAACAGGGCTACCACAATATCAAGGTTAGTATGTTTCTGTAACTATGAATTTCGAAGGTATTGGCTGAACAATTTCAATAATAAATGCTGGAAATTGCGGGGAAAAATAAAAAAAAAACAAATTTTCGTCCCTTCGGGAATGGAACCCCGGCAAGAATATTTCAAACCCAGCCCGTTTCCCCTATACCAACGCTCCTAGATAATTATGAAAGGACTTTTAGCTTTCTTATTACGTTGACTCTCGGATCGCGATTTTCAAAGGGCATTTTCTCGTAAACGACGTCGAGTTGGCACCTAGGTAGAAATAGGAGTCCATTATTTTACATATACTTTCATTCTGCAAAGTCTCAATCCGATGCGAGTGTCACACCTTGGGGGCTTCCCTTGTAAGACATAACTAAGCCTCAATTGTTAACAATAGTCGCCGGTAGGTGGTGGCAGCTAAAAAATTAGTTTTTAAAATGTCTCTTAAACAATACATTATATGGAAAAATCTTTCAAACAAAGATTGTAGAAAATTAAATTTACTACAAAATTTATTCTAGTATCTTTTTACATTAATAAATTATTAAAGCAAATATTTCAAACAAGTAGGGATTTGCACGGGTTTCCCGTGGTACATAAATGCTTTTCGTCAAACTCGCCGTAGTATAATCATATTAATAAATTTGCTTTGAAATCAGAAAATTATGTTTACTTATATAGTGGTAGCCCTGCTTTTTAGATACGCTCGAAACATGTTCTTTCATTTTGCCATTCTATACTCGCCCTACAAACGAAATTTCTTTTCGAAATCGGTTCAGCTAAAAACTTCCAAACTCATATTTACAGAAAAGTTCTAACCTTGATATTGTGGTAAACCTGTTTAGTCGACCCGGATAAAATATGCTATTTTGGTTATTTCTTTATAGAAAGATTATATGTTCCAAATTGGATTAAAATTCATACATGTAAAAATATAATTTTACTTTTTACTGTGGTAACCCTACTCCTTACATCCGCATCTTGATTTCATTATGGTATGTCGTACAAATCTTATATATAGAATTTAGCAGAAATCCGTTAAGGCAATTCCTTCCAAATTACCGAAAGAATTTAATTTGTAATTGTGGCACCACTGTTTGGCTGATCCGGTCCATATGTGCTATTATGGTTTAGTATATATTTGTACATTATAAATATTAAATTTGGTTGAAATTGATGTGAACAGTTTAACACAAATAATTTTTTTATTACTTTTATTGTGGCAGCCCTGATTTTTATATCTACACTATGCATATTGATTTTGGTTTTCTATGTTGCACACCTTCTTCTTACAAAATTTCGCTGAAATCGTCCAGGCAATTCCTTCCAAATTCACAATTACAGAAAAGTTAAACTTTGCTATTGTGGCAACCCTGCTTAGTCGATCCGGTCCAAATATGTCATTTTGATATTAATTTATGTGAATATTGTGTGTACAAAATTTGGTAGAAATCGGTTCAGCCAATTCTTCCCTGATATATACCGACGGACATCACGAAGATAATAGTGCCTTTCAGCAATGACGAAAAGCACTAAAAACGGAGAACTGGCAAGAGAAAAACACCCACTTCCGGTTGATCGATTTTTACCAAATACTAATCAGTTCTTACTGTCATTAAAATGTTAAATATAAAATTTCGCGTTGACCTGATTAATAGTTTTTGAGTTAGAGCACCCACAAAAAACTGTCACACACACACTCACACAGACATCAAGAACATGGTCAAAACGTGTATTTCCGTTGAAATCTCGTAATCGATTTTTTCATGAAAACAATACTTTCCCCTATACTACGTATAGAGAAAGTAAAAATTATTAAAACTTCTTTGTTTCGCCGTAACTTTGTGGAGTTGCATAATTAAAATGAAAGAAAATAATTATTTAAAAATTCGTTTCAACCGCAAAAAAAGTACGCCTTTCTTTTTCGGAGCATCAAAGGAAAGGGAACATCGAAAGAAAATATTTCAGTCAAAGTCTGCTGGACAAATACATCCAGTTAGTCTATTCTTTAGAACAAGGAAGAGGATGGGAAGGAACAATTATCAGGGAAAAAGAAGCAAATTCAATGTCTCTCCAACGATGCTGCCCAAGAATAGTTTTTTCGTAGAATTTTCCGTAAACCAAAAAGGAGGGAATGTACATGGTTGGAAAAAGAAATAAACTCCGATGATGGCGCTACTAGAAGTCAGCGATGGCCAGAGAGAGAGAGAGGGAGATTGATTGATTGATTGATTTGGTCTTTATTTGGAGCGAGATTGAGACTAGGAAGTCCCATCTTCCACCTAACCCCTAGAGAGGAGGGGAGAGGGGGGAGAGAGAGGGGGAGAGAGAAAGGGGGGAGAGAGAAGGAGAGAGAGGTGACGAGAGAGAGAGAGGTGACGAGAGAGAGAGAGAGGTGACGAGAGGGAGAGAGAGAAGAGAGGGAGAGAGGAGGAGAGAGGAACACGCATCTGTCTCTCTTTAGCCGTTCACGGTCGTCGTGGCGCTTGAGAGAGGCGCCCTTTGCCCTCGAGAACCTCGGTCCGCGAGTAGTATGTGGTCGAAGGTCCGTACGAAATGGAAAGCGGGATGCAAAGGGAGGGAGCGGGGGAGGAGGGAGAAAACCTCGACACCTTTACACCGCCACGCCCTTCCTCCCCGACACGCCGTCCGCCCCATCCCGAATTCCGCGAGACAGCCTCGAGAGGCGCCCCACGGCACGCGCCCCGTCACGATCGGTCCTTTCGCCGCCCTCCGAGGCGCCCCTCATACGCTCCCCCTTTCTCTGCCCCCACTTCTCTGCCCCCCTTCTCTTCTCCATCCTGCCCCCCTTCTCTTCTCCATCCTGCCCCCCTTCTCTTCTCCATCCTGCCCCCCTTCTCTTCTCCATCCTGCCCCCTTCGAGGCCTCGCATTATTCATCCGAAGCGCGGATAACGGAGATCGCATATCTCGGATCCGAGCGATGCTGGGGAGATGAGGCATGCGAGCGGAAGGAGGAGGCTGGGGGGGGGGGGGCGGCGACCCCCTTACCCCTCTACCCTCTCCCCCACTCCCCCCTCCCCTCACTCCTCCTCCCCTCCCTCTCCACCCCTTCACGCCCTCCCACCGCGCGCGACACTCCCTTCCACGGCCTTTTTCCACCCTCTCCCCAGCGATTATTATAGTTTACTAGGGCATCGTAGATCATCAGTATATTACAGCAAACACAACTTTAATTCGCTTCATTTAGAAAAAAGCGATATTAATGGCTGAGGTTTCTAGGAGAGCGGAACGTGAGCACGAGTGATATTATGTCGATTAGTTGCTTAATAAGGGAGTCTTTTATTCCGCGGCCATTTATGGAAAAGTTGGACGCATCGCTTCGTGGCAGAGCAGTGTCGAAATAGTATATTCTACTTTGCGACGAGAAGGCGTAGACGCAGGTAATACAACTTGAACAGGAAATAGCGGGGAAGATTCAATAACCGTGCGACTATTTTTATTTCTTTCGATATAGGAAATCCAACGAAATAAATCTGACATAAATAAGTTCGCTAGAGAATCGTCGAGCTCGTCTTATGGCTGAAAAATTCAAGAATATGATTGATTTATAATGAAAAATATTGAACAAAGTACTTATATATCAGGTATCTCCAATAGCCACAACGAGATTTAAAAACGTGCACATTTAGGCTACAATGCAGCCTTCTTCGGTGGCAATTGACTGAAAGTAGATTCTAAAAGAACCTGTTTATAATTTACTTTCAGCGAATTATCACTAAAGACGGCTGCATTGTAGCCGAAATGCAGATCTGTGTTTTTTCAAAACTTTGTTGTGGCTATCGGAGATACCAGAGATAAGTACTTTGCAGTGGTTGATCCAGTGGAGGGAGAGAGATGGAGCAATCTTCTCCACCCCCTTGGATATCCCCATTCGACGCTTTTTTAAACCCTTTCCAAACTCCTCGATTCTGCGCCGCAGATTAGGTCCGTAAGGCAAGGGAAAGAAAGATCCTGACTGAGGTAGAAATTTTCAGAATAAAAGCTCGTAGGCGGATACAAGAGGGGGAAGGAGCTGTCGCACCCTCCCCCTTTGGGGAATTTCTGGATCCGCCGCTGGTACTTCGTTCAATTTTTCAAATCTTTTTGCGCTTATTTTTGAGAGATACAGATAGTTCCTTATCGATCCATGCAATCGAGCAAAGTATACTATTGCCTGCAATAAAATGCTTGGCTTCTGTCGCGTCTTATGTGAAACTGGCGTTTCCCGTAATAGTGCTGCCGAGTTAATGCCCTAGATCGTATAATTGGTTTGGAAAAGGCCTTATCTAGGAATAATGGCACCTACGGTGTCACTCTACATATTGCGCCATATCTCAAGTATATCGACCAGTTAATATGTTTTAATTTAAAATATCTTTTGATTGCGATCTAAATTGTTAGTGTAAATTAATGAGTCTTCACATTAACTTACACTATAATGGACTCAAGAAAATTAGCGCTTGTCGTATTAAACGTTTTATGATCTGATCATTGTGTTAGTAGATAAATAAGCCGATTGAACGCGGTTACATAACCTAGATAAATCATTTAATGAATTCTTAAATTTTAGCTTTTCTGAATAAATGAAAACTAAACTTGATAAAATATTTTGGCGATTGTTGTAAACTTATGTAAAATTTTACAACAAATATAAATATATAAAAGCTATTTTTAAGATAGGAATTTGATTGCATATAAAATAGTCACTTTGAAATACAGGCTGAGTCAAAATGATGTGGGCGGATACAGAAATGTATCGTTTTGATGTGTGCAGAGCAACACATGGAACGCATATTGAACTTTCATGAGACATGAAAAAAAAACTGTTTGAGTGGCTCTTTCAAATGATGTTTAATTTTTGTGTGGCTATTTCTTTCTTGCCAATTTTGACTCACCCTGTATTATTAATGGCATAATGTGTTTGTGTAATAACGATGAGTCGCCTGAGGCAATCTCGTCTCTCTAGATCACCTCGCGCCACGACGCTGAATATATCTATAGCTTTCACTTTGATTTTGCACACTGCTTCCATTGGAAGAATCTTTGGATGTTTCTTTTAAATGTCTTGCATTTCTCTTAGACTGTGAATAAAAATCCCTTATAAACTCGCTTTTGAACAAAATTAGTGTTTGAGACTTAAAATCGACGTTATTTTGTCCAGTTGTGGATAATACATCGAAAAAGTTATAAAGTTATTTAAAAATTTAAAAAATCATGCAACTTCTACATTTTGCCAACTCCAAGCGCTTCTACCAAGGCAGCGTGCGTTGCAGGCAACATGTTTTGCTAAACCATTTGCTTTGGAAACGTGACCTCTGCGACTTAATATTTGGTCGACATCTTAGAAACAATATTATAATCTTCACTAATGTCTGTTAAGTCCAATGCTAGGTACATATTTCTCTTGTTTCTCTCCATCTTTATTCGGTGGACAAATTATATCAATAAATCGTTCTTATATGGAAACGTGTTTCTCGTGAATTCTGACGTACGAGTTGACCCATCTGTTCCACCGCTGACAAAGGTCAAGTGGCTTTCCAAGGAAATATACATACAAATGCATTATCGGGAAAGCGTCCTTCTGATTTCGGGGCAACGTGCAGACGTCCTGCTCGGGCGGATCTCCTTACAAGCGCTGCGGTCGCCACCTCACTCGCCATAGCCTAAATACGACAGGGCGATGGACACGAAATTGCCTAACATTTCTGGTCCGATGAATGTTTACGGTCCTCTCATATATGTTTATGGACCTATTTAATGATGCTCCTTTATTTTTAGCACGTTTTCTTAAAAGAAATAAAACGTGCTTATGTGATCACTCTGTCCCACTGTGGACAATTAAACTTTTTTATTTTAAGAGATATTTGGAAAATTCTTTTTGAATTAGATAGCTCTTATCAATCTATGCATTTCCATTTATTGAATTTTCCCGGTATTTCATAGATTTCTCGCTAGGGACTTCAAAGTTGGACAATTCAAAACTTTTAATTGGCGTAATAGACAAACTACTAAAGCTAGAGGAATGAAGTTTTCACAGATAGGAACAACTAATGGGGATCTAAATTCTAATGGTGCGAGTTGTCCCCTCCCCAAATAGGGAGGCAAACCAGAACCTTGAATTTTTTTAAGAATACGTGCTTCCATCTCCTGCTTTAGCAAGATTACCTTACTTGCTTTAATATATGAAGTTCATCGGAGAAACACGCATGAAGTGACGTACGTTGGAAACTTTCGGATAATATCCTTCTTCAGCCACAGATAAAAGATAAGACTTATAATTAACTAGCTGAAACGCCCGGCTTCGCTCGGAAAAGTTTTCTTTTAAGTAGCAAACGATTTTTATTATTTATTATTTTTATTGATATATCACTTTTGATGTCATATTACAATAAAACTAATACAATAAATTCTGAAATTTACTTACTTTTGCTGTTGGGTACTCCAAGTTTATCAAACGTTCCCATTCCTTAATTACGCAAGCGATGTTCACATTAACATTTACTATTTTGTATTGTATTGTAAAGTTTTACCATTAATATAATTACGCATTAACGTCTTATGTAATATTCACATGGATAGATGCACTGAAGCCTTTAAAGCAGCAATAAAATTATGTGTATTATGTCAATACTATTAGCCAAAACGTAAACAATAAACAACATCTTGGTTACCAAACAAATGTAAGTAGATGTATCGATTTATCTTGCGATAAATCTTTCAATGTTAATGGTGAAAGATAAAAACGTTCTAATATTCCTTAAAAACCATTTGACACACTTTAAAAGTATCCATAGACTATATTTAGGCATGAATCCATTTGTACCCTTTATCTTGGCGTTGGCTATTCTTCCTCTACGGCGCGCCACAGCGTGGATTTTCCTTGCATTAATATTTACGTGGTTATCTCCCTTTGTAGAGGACAACAATTAAGAAATTTAGCTTTGTTGCCGCCTGGAAAACGGTCATCTAAACCGATAAATTTTGCGCTTAAAGAAACATTTCTAGCGATTTAGCTTTTAATACGACAAAAGATGAATATAATTAAAATATGCAGTCTTTCGTGCGTAAAATAAGCCATTTCCCGTGATCGTAAGTTAATATTTAGGTATATTTATATCCTCATCAGTGAAGGGCTGCATGGCATTTTGGGGCTTCTCCACACCATTTCTCATGCATTCTTATAGAAATAGTATTTCGTTGACCCCATGGGGTATAAGAGACCCCACGGTCTGTAAACCTAGGCCAAGTTCTTTCTTATGTCCATAGGATGACCCATGAAACTATTGAATTCGATAGCTTCAACGGTGTAAAAACGTATAAAGAACATACATACATACACATTCACACACTAAAATATTTATAAGATATTATTAATCTATATCTAATGAAGTATAAACTTGGTATTAATATTTGAACGATCTATCTCTCTTTTAAACTTCAAGCACCGCTCAGCAAAAAACAAGTCTCCAAATTTCTTGGCCAATCGACACTCTCCATTCTAGATTATTTTTCAATTTTTCACATGTGTAATTACATATGCATGTTTAAAAGTCTTAAAAATATGTTAAATTCAAGTAGGAAGAGTGCCTGACGGGCTATGTAATGCTGCAGTGTGTGGTGAGTTTGCGATCACTAACTAATTAAAGAACCGCGGGTTGCCGACCTCTGGGTTAACGCGTTATAATATAAAGCTTATATTATAATCAAAGGCTTTTGTTTATATTATTACCGTGTAAATGGAGGGCCGACTGTATTAATCCATTGATAGATGAATGCCTCCCAGACATGTCCAGTTTTCCCTTTCAACTGCCTCCTCCTCCAAGTTGTCCCTAAGACAGGGCTGGCGAACCAATGGCACGCGTGCTAAGGGTGACACGCGGAACGATTTTGTTTGTCACGCTACAAAATGGAATAAGAAATAAAATGCGCTACTCGCTAATACAGCGACATGACAAAGATGACCGCAGAAATCTAATAAATGTAGGTATTGAAACGATTCGAAAGAGAGGCTTTGTCTACGAGAGGTGCCATCGGTTATAGTATGATTTTGGGAGGGAATTTCTTTAATATAAAAATATAAAACTGAAATGTTTTTATTGCATAAACTAACAATGTAGTATAACGTTCGGATGTTTTTTACACCGAAATTACGTAAATTTTCGAATTCTTTCAATTTCTTGGTAAGGTCTTCGAATCTAATATTAGGCGACAAAAACTTTTAAGGACCTCCAAAACCTTTCTATTTTATTAGTGTGAATTTTTGGATTGTTGACATCCACAAATTCTACGTTATGATTAGATTCATTCGATGTTTCTTGTTGGGTTTTCCTCTCTGCATACGACTATATTAAATTGATAGCTTGTAATGCTAAATTTTCTATACCAAAGAACGAATTTGTAAAAATGGAAACAATAGCGGCACATTCATTTACTACATCGCCGTCATCCATTTACCCCGTGTCTTACTTTGCCTTTTACTCTGCGATGAATCTCATAACATCGAACAAGAGAAACAGACTGACTGATTATGTGAGTGCTGCTTGCGTAGCATTTAAATGCACAAACTACACACTTCCTAAACAAGAACTTTCTTCCGCGGTGCAACAGCAGAAATCTCATTAACAGGTAAAATCATTATACCTTTCATCTATTTTTATTACATTTTTATTTATTAATTTTATTGCTTGTCAATTTGGTGAATAACTTTAGCCGGTACATGAAGTATTTTAAAGATATCTTTATTAAGGAACGTTGACCAGAAAAGTTATCTTATTACTTCTTAGCATGTTGTCTTTTTACAAAACGTGCAATTGTCTGTGAGCAATACATTTTATTGTTATGAGCGATCTGAAAAATTCTTTCCGTATTAAATTAATACTAGAAAACGATGAATTACCACAATTTAGATTTGTAAAACACTTAGACTTTCCGCTAGGTGTCTCCAAAATAGAAATATTTAAAAATTTGAAATGGTATTGTAGCCAAACTACTGAGGCAAAATGAGTGAACTTTTCACTGAAGGTCTACATTCCAAAGTTCTCTCTACTTGTCTTCCATCTATCTGTGGACAACTAATTTTTTTCAGTAAGTCACCTAAATCAAAATTTTAAATAATGTTGGGAAAACCTGCTTCTACCTCTTGCTTTAGCAAGGGTATTTTAGATGTTTATATGCAGTGAAAGTATGCTAATTCGAGATTTTAATGGAAAAGTACATTTTAAGGTACCCTTGATACATGTCGACTATTATCGCGATGATATCGGTGTGTATGTAAATAATGGGAACTTTTTGGATGCATTATATCAAAAACAGAATCAGCCAGAGCCGGATTGGGAGCGAAAATCGGCCCGGGTAAATACTCAGATGTCGTTCCATATCGTCCGAGTTGGCTTGTAAAATTACGGAGCTCGGTTCAATGTTTGCGCGAGGCCTCTTAAGAATGAAAACTTGGTAGGAAAAAATGTCTACAATTATGTCAATTTTTTCTCTTATTTTGTAATGTTAAGCGTTAAGTGCACCAAATTGCGGTCCTAACAGCGTCCCCATTACTGACGCCGCGATTACCTGCATACAGACGCGGGTGAAGTTCTAAAATCTTTAGTTGTCATCGGCCCACCGGGATTGTGTTACGGTGGACCATTCTGCCCCTGCCATCAGGACAAAATTTAGTACCTGACATTTTTATTGTATCGTTAATATCCGATAAGTTTTTAAATAGAATATGTCAAACGGAAATTGATGCCTTGGGTCTATCCGTTCATGTCATACATCATCTTCATTACTTCATTTACGTCATTTATTAAATCGTTGTTACGTATAACGATTTTTCGTGAAATACCTTATTTTCTTCGTCTAAATAGATAACTCCGTTAACATTATCCATTAATGTAATCTATTTTTTGTAGGCGTCTTGAAGATGCGAGATTCGCACAAAGAATTCGACAAAAAACGAAAAAGCTATATTTCTTAGTTTGTTTTCGACATATCATATGAATCATATAGTATACATTTCTTCCTGTGTGGAAAAGACATACTATATGCTACATTCTACGAATAGGCACAAGATTTCCTTATGACACTGGCACGCAAACAGGCAAATTTTCTCTTATTAAGTTGATGTTGGCACGCGAGTTAGAAAAGGTTCGCCCTAACAACTTCACAGTATCTCTGGGCCTTCTTTATTCGGTCTCCTTTTCTCGGCATCATCTCCAAGCGCTTTTCCATTCTTCGTGCCTTTGATTGCGTGTCTCGCCTCTTCTGGAAGAAAAGCTGGAACATCTTCGTTTGTCAGGTTTCTTTCTTCCTTTACTTCCTTGTTGGATAATGGATCTTGATAAAGTTTGGTGTGGTTCTTGTACTCGTTTTCAAAAGGAATTTCCTTAAGTAGGTAATCGGATTGTCTTCGTGCATCAATGCCATCAAATGTCTCTTACCGATCGAGAGGGCATTTTTTATAACTTCTCTTATTTCCTACCATTTTCCCAATTAGTTCATGGTAATATTTCTCCGCATCCTCTTTGATGGGTGTCCACGTGGATTTTTTCATTACATTATCTCCTTGGTCTCGTTTGCCATTTTCATTTCTTTCTTTTCTTCATCAGTAGTCTAGTTTTGTCAGTTCATTTTTTATCTGGCTTCACTTTAACAGTTACACCCATTCCTTTGAGCATTTTATCTAACATAAATGTCTACATTAATTTGGACTCGGCTTCTTGGTCTTTCAATAAACAAGTTGGATTTTTTTCTTTTGGCCCTTTTAATGCCGACCTGTTGACTGGGTTTCAGCCTCTTTACCAACTTCAGTCTTTCCGCCTTAGAGATGAATTTTGCCCTGCATTGTACCAGTCTATGATCGCATCCAATTCTAAATTAGTGGATTAGTGGAGGAGAGAACAGTCTACCATTTATCTTTTATCAACCAACCAATAGAAAAATTTTACTGGTTAAAAGATATAAGATAAATTTACTTCAGAGTTAGCGAGGCATTTATATATATTTAATATATATATATATATATATATATATATATATATATATATATATATATATGGACGAGCATTAGGACCAGGGGAGATCAGGACAGATCTTCTCGAATATGATGGCTACAGAGTGGCTAAAGTATTAAGTAATATATTCAAAGAAATAATAAATGTAGAACAAATCCCACAAGAATGGGACGACTATTATGCATGATGTATTCATAAGAAAGGAGATAAGAAGATTGTAATAACTATAGGAGATATGGCAGCAGTATCGAAAAGAACACATCATCTAGAATATTCAAAGATCAGGCGGGGTTTACGGCAGGAAGATGTGGATAACAAATGTTGTCCATGACAAATTATGGATAAAATTACGGCAAAAACTAAGGAACTCTCACTGATCTTTAAATATTTACAGAAATCTTATGATAGTGTGCCTAGAATAAAAATATGAAAAGCACCGACAATGAGAAGAGACCGAGCCCGACTCTACATTACAATATAGTACTAGTTATTTGAAACTAATCAGTTAGTCACCGGAGAAAATAATTTCTAATTGCTTTTAACGCTTTAAGCGTCACCATAGTAGACGATAATTAGACGATTATGACTTATCTTTCTAAAATTTGCTCACTGATCCGAGGGATAGGAAAAATTTGAGATGCGGCCCATTACGCGGAAAGATTGGACAACCCTAATATAGATCTACCATACATTTTTAAATGTCTTATTAATTTCTTGTTCGATTGTGATAACAAGTTTACAAAATAAGTTTTTACTTTGTTTATCTGATATTATGTAAACCAAACAATTTTAAATCCTTAATCGATAAACGTAACTACTAAGTGGTAGTCCTGAGGAAATTCACATTTGCTATTCAATAGCATTCTAAATTCATCCCAAGATTAATACTGACAACGATTTCAGCGCTAAATGTTGCCTCTACTCTTTTCTTAAGAAATGGGAGTGTAATTTACAGAAAACCGTACCTTATTCGATAAGAACAATTTTTTCAGAATATCTCTAATTCAAAAGTGGGAAAACGACTGCTAGACAAGAAAGCTCTGACAAAATAGAAACTTGGACAGTCACTTCCAAAAGTATTCCAACAATTTGAGAGGCGTCGCTTTCGCGGCAGATTGAATTTTAACTTCCTATCTACGTGAATGTTATGTCAGTCTGTGAATATGTATTCTTGTCGTGACGCCACCTCAGCCTTCAGGGTATATTATTGTATAAAATACGACGTATTCTTGCGTATCGGCCGGAGTTAATAAAGAGTATTCCGCGTCTTGCGCGATGAGTTGAACGTACTATTATAATTCTCCATTGGTATTTAACAGTCATTCATGCATCGTGATGTTAGCGTAAGCAGGCCCATGGAATATTTTTTTGTCCAAGTTAGGGGTTGTTGGGAGAGGTCCTAAGCAAATTCGCTGAGTAATTAGTTCTAGTAGTAGAAGTAAGAGTGGATTTATGAGTTTTTAATCGACGATTTAATCGGTTTTATCAAATTCTTTGGTTCGATAATATTTGTTACATAACGGAAATAGCGAAAGTGACAATGCACAATTCTCAAAAACAGTCGAGGTATATGCGTTTAAAAAAGTACAAAAAACACTTTTGCAGAACTTCTTCTACCATTACTTGCTACTTGATAGCATTCTCCGTATATTTCACGTTAAACACCGTCGTAAAACTTCGGTTTGGCCGACGGAATGCACGAGATTTTAATTCGGTATAACTTTTTTAAAATTCATTGAGTTAAATTGTTGTTGCAGCCATCATTATTTCGTTTCACTTCGTTATTAAGTGGACCTCTTTTTCACAGACGAGTCGTAGGCAATTGCAAGATAAATCAATCTCCGAACTATGTTTGATTGTTTTCCCACAACACAGCTGCTCACATTTTATTGAGCTAAAGCAAGATAAACATTTCACAAATTTCAGCTAAATAGATCCTTAGTATTCAAGATAACAGAAAATAAAAGAGAACATAACCAAAAAATAGTCATTAATTAACCAAAAAACAATATGGTATCTTGAAAATCGTTGATTCATATAAGTATATGCAGTGCTGTGTTTCCAACACAAAAGGTGCCGGAACGCGAAAGAGGCGAGTGGAGGCAAAAATAGGAACTGAATTGCCAGCGGAGGAATATATGCAATTGTACGATATGAGTAAAACGTCGTTGCAACGCAAATAGCTTCATTTTATTTGTTGCAAATTATGCAAATTAGTTTTTTTTTGCATCGAAGGTTCCAGAACGGCGTTCCAGTGCGTTCCGGCAGAAAAAAAGCACTGAGTATATGAAATTTCAATAACGTGTGTAGTTTTTTTTGCTGTCCAAAACACTCTGGAGTCGTCGCCCCATGGATTTCACCAAGTTTGGAAAAGGGATGCCTTCACAAAGAGTTCCATACTTCCCTTACGTGGGCCTCCAATGCCTCTTCAGTCCCTTAATGTAAAGATTCCTCAGCAATGATACCCCAGAGATTTTCTATAGGGCTCAGGTCGGGCGAATGAGGTGGCTATGAAAGAACCTCTATGTATGAATGTTGTTGAAAAAAACGCTTTGTCACCTTCGCGTTATGGACGGGAGATTTGTCCTGAACGAAGACTACACCTTCAGGAAGAATCTCATATATATATATGGAATGAGATTATCTCTTAAAATATTCACATAATCAGTGGATTTAATTCTTGTTTGCGTCCAAACTAACAGCCCAGGATCCGCAGCAGTCGTTGCCTCAAAAATTAAAATTTATGTGTCCGGGCTTATTGGTTTTTAAAAAATGTTGTGGTTCGCCTCGGCAGAACTCGGCAAGAGTACGAAAAATCCATAAAATTTCGAAAAGAAATGTGAGTTTCTGATAAATTCTTCCGTATGACATCTAAACATTACACGAATAATATAGTATATGGTTGTAGCCACCGGATAAAACAATAACGGAGAAATTTGGTCCATATTTACGTGTTTTAGTGAATGAAGGAAATAAACCTTGCACCTTGAAAAATCTAAACTCCCATGTAAACATATGGGAAAATATAATCTTCTCCTAGAATCGAATCTGTGACATTTCCGTAAATGAAAAAAGTTTTCCTCGGGTCTCCTAATTGGCAGAAACAAAATGGCCTTTACTGCATTTCTCTATGACAAAATTCATGAGATAAAGGTGGGACGGACGGACAGATATTAAGTAATTATATATAAAAGATTAGGTACTTACTGCAGATATTGTTCACTACAGTTGTCATGAAAATTGTTTTCGTTGACAACAATTAAAAAGTATGGAAAAATTTTCCGTTCAGAATGATTTACGACTTTAAAGTTAGATTTTATTGAAATCGGCTATTCCTTCGATAAAAATGTACTGATGAAAACATGCTATTTGGCTAGTTCTACAAAGTCATTTGAAGAATATTTTGTTATAAGTGATATTGTGCAAAATATAAAGATTTGTCTCCAGTAATGTGGCACTCCCGATCAGGCCACGCAAACTATTTGTATCATTTTATTAGGTTATTTTTCCCTATGCCCTAAATCCCAAATTTCATCAAACTTGGCAGATAAGAAACATGCTGACGGACGGACGGACACGATCTGACCATAAGGCGTTATTCTTTTACTGTTTAAATAAAATATAAATGTCTTAGTATAGTGACTACGAATTGAAATGCCAGTAGTGATGCTAAGGAAATATTGAATTTTTGATTCACCGACTAATTTTCTAATCAATTGTAATTAATAAAATGATCGACTGTTATTTAAAACTTACCACACTCGAATAGAAGTAACATTATCTGTATGCTCACGTTCATTCCTTGGTCGTAAATTATCCATTTCTTTTCACTCACAAACCTTGCATACGTAAGAAAATAGACGTCCATTTCTTCGTAGTATCTATTTCTCTTCATTTTTCAAAATTTGAAGACGTTATCAATAGCGAACGCAATCATATTTTATTACTGGTAACAATGCAAATCACCTTAACGACGAAAGATTTTCACTTAAAAATAAATCAGATTTTCGCGTTAAAAATTAATATGTGTACCGATTCGACGCGTATTAAAAATTGACTGCAAGAAAATTAAATTTCATTCTTTAAGGCGTTCGTTGTTTTGAGTCTGGAATTCCCACGATGATTTTAAGTAATTTTAATATGCAAATGATTAAAGTGCTACACTCATCCCCGTATTAATCAAATGGAGAAAATGAACGCTCCTGTGATCGAATCCATAACTTCCATGTAAACAGTGAGCAGCTTCATATTATTAAGTAGCGCTGCCATGTAATTTTTTAATGTTTGATCAAAAAAAGGGAAAGTTTTTGAGTTATAAGCTTTTTTGTTATTCTCGCAGTTGATTGACCTACTATCTTACGGCGTGATCGGATTTCTTAGCTCCTTATTTAAATAGACACCGTTAATGAGGAACTCTTTCCGCAAGATATTGAAAACATTCAGGTATTAGCTCTGATGTATAAATTAAGCTGTCTAAAACAGAAAGTGGTACAGAGAATCTGCTAGCAACTCTGTTCGAAAAATTATGCGCTTCTAAAAATGCTTACAGACGACGATAGATCGTATATACTATTCTTTTCTGGGCTGGAAAGACAACAGCCATATCCCTCAGTTGCTGTCAAAGGCAGCTGTGATTTATTCACAATTCATATACTGCTCGTCTGGGATGGAGAAATCAGACGATGGAATATTTGACTGACAAAAGACATTGCCTCTCCAAACATAATGTAGAAGCATTTATCTGGGCTCGAACGAATTAGGACTGACGTTTCTAAATTTTCCTTTCAATAAGACTCCCTCTTGTAAAAGAACACTTTTCTTTAACCTTTCTTCCATTCTTCTTTATGTCCAAATGTTTTTATTCCTCTTGTTCCACGGATGGTTTTATCTAAATAAATTATACGTTTGTTTATCTTTTTTACCTAAGATACACTTACCGTATTTATCCAAGTCCCATCCGCACCTTTTTTTCAAAACTTTTCTTTAGAAAATCATGGTGCGTCTTATTCGAGGATTTCATATCAGAGAAAATCTTGCTGTATGATACGGTACTAAATACGACGACGCGGATTAAGATCTCTTTTTCATTAAATTAAACTATTACTGAACGCATTGCCCTATTTTATCTATTTTTTATTGTGTTTTTTATTTTAGTTACGGTAAACCTTGACTATACGCACGCAAACTACGCCCGCTGCAGACACCTCGGCGCTACACGCTTTGCATTCAGCCTCGCTAGTTTCGATAAAGCTTATGTCGTTGAGTGTTCGTTCTCGTCGTGTATTTTAATACAAATGCATTGAGAGTAATTGTGATAATTTACGATATAATCATTTATAATTTCAAACTGCGATCGAATAGTCAGTCGAGTCACTACGACATAAAGTTACGTTACGTTTTTCAAGAACGCAACCCTTTCATAAATCCCTGTAGATCGCAACAATATGGGCAATTGCAGAGAGAGGAATATATAATGCAAGAAGATACATGCAATAATATTATCTCTTATATTTGGGCTCATTAAATTGAACATTTAATGATATTATTTTTTCTAATTCACCTTTCCAAATATTGTGGTGCCGGTCTTATTCGGGTGCTGGTGGTGCTTGGGTAAACACGCTAATCAGCGGTCTCTAGCCCTATGAAATCGAGCACGAAAGCGTCCGCGAAAATGTTTTCAGGCGCCCGCTAGAATGTTGCCTATAAAATTTAAGATTTTATAGTACTCTGCCAATTACTTTGAAAAATCTGTGCCGATTTTTTATCATGCGCATGTGTAAAGGCTATAATTTTGTAGTTTTAGGATTATATCCTCTTTTTCTTCTCCACACTATCATTTTTGTAAACATAAATTAATATGTACCACGCCGAGTATTAAAAACGTCTCCCAGTGGGCCGTCTCCAAAGGTAATTTGTCGACCCCTGCCACGCGTATTAGCCATGTACTATATGATTCGTTTGGAGAGATAATTTGAAAATCGTGAAGTTAAGAATTATTGTGGCCGTCAAAAGATTCTTCGTCTTAAGGCGTCTTGAGTCAACGCCTCCATTCGGTTGGAACAAGCGTAACGAAAAGGCCATAGAACCATCGCTGGGACATTATCATTACCCATTTATAGATAAATACTTCTGTATATTCTGCTCCATTTTTATGCTCACTTTTAGTAATGTATTTATATTTTAAATAGTTGCTCATTATGTTACCTATAGCTATGTAAACGATTGTTAAGAAATTTAAAGTTAATGCCTCTTTAATAATATGTTCACCATTCAGCATGGAAATTAATTGATATTTTATTTATTCAACAGGTTCATTCCTTTATTCCTACATTGTAAAGTGCAGAAGTTAAGTCGATTTTCAATACATTGTGAGGTGTTGCATGCCCTTTGCTAAAATGTCTCATGAGAAAATCGATATGCCCGACCGGCTAGCGTTCAGATAACGAGGAAATTGGCTAGGGTTTTACGGTTCGCGTGCAAATGCCTAACGAGAGAAACCTGTCGACTCTTTCCCAAACCCGAACCACTCAGGTTATTACTATGCATAGAGGGCACACCCTGCGATTTTAGGAGAACCATCTTGAGGGCGAGGACTCCCTTTCAAAATAGCCCACGAACAGAATGTCGTCGGATTAAGATGGATATATTAGATGTCAACTAATTTAACCTTTGCGACTTATTTGACTTTCCCAAAAACGAAGATATATTAATGTAAGCACATATTTCGTAACATTGCATCTATCAGGCATTCTTTATAGAAAATATAATTGTTGATGTCGAGTGTTAAATTAATATTCATATTGCTACTAAACATTGATGATTGGCTTGTCCCCGTCAAATGTATATGTTAATACTTACAATTAATGTCTGTATTCTTTATTTCATATAGAACCAAATGAGGTTTCAACCTATTATCCTCTCAAATATAAAATATCTCTTAAATTGCAAAGTGGGGTTTTCAAAATCCGCTAATATGGCTTTCCTGGTCGAGTAATGTGTTCCGAGAATGCCCTTTTCGAGTGAGAATATCTTCGCAATTTGGCCGCCGTGGTCGAATGATATGAACCAGATATTCCATAGTTACCTTGCGTTACAATAATTATAATAATATTTATTTACGTAGACAATAAACAATGCAATACAATCAATATTACATTCATATATTTACAGTATACAATTGTTACATAAAGATTACTTATAATTGGTTTTATAAAAATCTTCAATATAATATAAACAATTAACCAACACAATAATATTACATATTTTAAACAAGTTTGGAGGTAGTGCCCTGATACTAATGGGTAAACTATTTTATAGTTTGATGGATATCTTTTCAAAACTATTTTATGTTTTGCTGTACCTACTTGCAATAATCATTTCTGAGGTTGAGTTTCTATCTGGTATAATAAGCCTTGGTAGAATTCCACGTTTATTTTTTTTAATCGACGATTTAAATCGACGTTTACTTTTTCGAGAGATTTTCGACGAATATCGAGGCTTAAAATTCCTACTTACATATATGGCTGGCAGTTTTCGGCCTTCAATTTCGATGATTTAAATTTACTTTTTATTTCGAAATTCGTAAATTTCTAAATGTTAATATTAAAGAAAACAAAAATGAATTAATTAAAATATTATTTTATCTTTTACTTATAGTAAAAAAGTATAAGGTACAAAGTATACAAAGTAAGAAGTATATTTAAATCGTTAATTTGATCATTTACTCATTAAATTGTGACTTTTAACCAAAAAAGACACCACCTTTGAGCCGGCCACGTGATTTCACGTGCTTTTTTGATTTATGAGAAAATATCCAGGAACTGAGTGTAGTACGGCAATCTAAATAGGGTACAACATCAATATGTTAATGCGACGTATGCACAGCGTTCAAATTATATATATATATATATATATATATATATAAACACAAGAATATTTTGAATTGAAAGCTTGCCTCTATAAATCACAAAAATAGTTAGTGCAGAGAAAAGTTCATTGTACCAACACGAAACGAAATTTCTTGTTCTTGTATTTTCATTTCTTTCTTTACAAATGTTGCCAAACGAGATGATTTCGATAACCAACCTATATGAGAAAACATATATTAATAGCTGATTCACGGCTAAATGAATCTTGATGATTAAACCAAATTAGCACCTTGCTTATCGTTCAAGAGAATATTATTGTGGTTTTACCACACTGAAACTTTTGTTAGTACATTTTTAATCTCAAATATACTAAGCTGGTATTTCCAAATCTAGATATTTTTGATATTGTATAATTCTTCTAAACGCGTTGGTGACATATATATTACTTATATCGCGTCTATATATAGTAAATTATGCTTTATATCTTGAAATCCGAACAATATGCTGTTGCTTTTGCCGAGATACATTCTTTAAAAAAGAATTTGCGAGTTCAGCCTAAAGGCTTTTAGACATTCGTTGATGCCAATTAAGGACTAATTAAAGAAAAACATTAATGATATAATTATCGCAATACTATTTTAGCCGTCAAAAAAACTATCTAATACTTTATGTTGTATCATTTGATGAGTGGTGGAAAACTCCTTCAGCCAAAAATTATAGGATAGTCCCTATGCATTTCGCCCACTAAGTTGGCATCTTAGGGACTATCCTATAATTTTTGGCTGAAGGAGTTTTCCACCACTGATCAATTTGGAGCCAAAGTGTTTATGAGCTATCATCTACTGAATTTGTATCATTTGATATATTTCATCACTTTACTAAATACTCTCTTTATTTAACATAAAATATATAGAGAGAAAAATTAGACTTAATTACTCAGCGCTCTATCAACAGTCTTACCTCAAATACTGATTAAAATGTGTTTTCGGCAAAATATTTTACAACAAATAGCATATATATATTAATCCTTAATCCCTCTTCAATTTTAAGTAACGATTGCTAATTTATGTGCGCCTTTTTTAAAAGCATTATATATAAATCGAAATTGACTAACCTGTAGCAAAGGATAAAGAAGCCAAAAGCAAGAGATAACTTGGATAACCTGGACAACTTTTAGAGAAAGACTGCCAAAAGAGTGGGTTCAATGCATACGGAGAAGTGGAAAAAGTGCACACAACAACGCCCATCTATAGGAAAAACCCTATCAAGCAATCAAAAAACATTTGTTCCAGGAATACACTCAACGTAGTAGATTCGTGGAATGTATAGCCAAACGATTAGCTATTTTCAAACGACCACCGAAATTCCTTTCTTCCGAACCTCGAGGCATTCTTAACTGGGCATATCCATGACCTTAGCTGTATAGAGAGGCTCGTGGAATAACCCACCATCAGGTCGGCAAATATAATCTCAAAAACTTCAAAAGGGTTAAGAAACACGTGTTCCCAAAACTAGCCTAGGGTCTTGCGGCTACATGATTGTCCCGAGTGGAAGCGTGAGCTTTTAAAAAAGACGCATATTCGAGTTTAAGGAATTGCTCTTCTTTCAGTCCCACTGTTAATGCCCAGAAAAGGAACGAAATCGTAGATAGGAAATAATACTGCGAAAAAGTAAACAGAAACGACATAAATATTAAAATTCAGATTAGATTTTTGGACGTTTACTTTTCCATCTTGTTGGATTATCGACGACTATGCATTTGCGTCGATTTTGAAATTTAAAAAAATTGACGTTTTTCGATTTAAATCGAATCCTACCAAGCCTATGTATAATGTTGGTGTAAATGAGTGTAGTCTTTAAAGTTACTGCTCTTAATGTGTAGCAGGGATTGGTAAACAAATTGACAGAGAGACATAATTTCCGTTCAACAAAAAGTGGCTTACAGTGTGTTTGAAAAGCCTCGCTTATAAAATTCCGGTATCTGTTTCAGGACAGCCAATTTTCATAGGATGAAGTTACGAAAAGAAATATTTGTTATAGTTATTTCCTCATAGCATATAAACATTCTATCAAAGGAATATGTGAAGCAAGAAACGTCACTTTTTATTCTGCTCTGCAACTCCTTGAAATAAAACATTTTTTCGAATGAATACTAAACGAGATTAATGCAAATAATCCATTTTTATTTTCTGTTATATTAGTTTCTAAGATAAAAAATCACAAAAATGACACATAATACTGCACCGCAACATTTTAAATAAAAAAACGACCCATGTCGTGTTTTTCATTAAATATTTTTGTGGTATAGCACTGCCATTTTTATGACTTTTTTAAGATGCAATACCACCAAGCAAAGGCCGATACATTCTATGATCATTTTATTCGACCAAAGTGTGTCATTTTCGTAATCTCCTTTTATGTGAATCCTAAGTAACAATTTTCTACTGAAAAAACCGTCCAACGGTAAAGCGCGTGATATATGCGCCATGACCGACGGATGGACCAAACAAAATGGCGCCAATGATAAACGCGTTTAAAGGTACTTGTTCGGTTTGTTCCTCATTTCCGTCTTCTTCCCGCCAATTCTGGATTCAAGATGGAAGGAAATAACCGATTACCGAAAGTGTCCTTTCCACAAATTAAAACTTCGATCTAGAGTATCTAGCGCTCTTCAATGTCCAAGCGAACAGGAAATGTTTAATGCGATCATATTTTCGTGTAGACGCGTATATGTTTGCATGCTCGACAATTGCATTGGGCAATACTTCGTAGGAAGAGTTTCTTGTTCGATCCTTTAAACGAGATTTTTTTAAGCAGTCGATTGCACTTTAACGAGAAGAATAGAGAGAGGGGGGGGGGGTTCTTTTGAAGCTGCAGTGGCGTGACTAACATAAGTCCTCTTTCGCCCGAAGGCAAGTCGCAGAGAGAGAGAGAGAGAGAGAGTCACAGAGGGGGCCCTTTGCTCCCTGTGCAACTTTCCAGACAAATGTAACGTGGGGAATGTGATGGAAACCCACGCATACCATACTAGTATTTTAATTCGGCATATATTATAATATTATTATTGCTTATAAACAGTAAGGTTAATTTTCGGTCAATGCGTTTGCGCCCCTTCAGTCCTGCGCCCGGGGGCAATTGCCCCCTCTGCTCCCCCTCTGCTCCCCCCTCTGCTCCCCCCTTTGCGCCCCCCTCTGCGCCCCCCTCTACTCCCCCCTCTGCTCCCCCCCTCTGCTCCCCCCCTCTGCTCCCCCCCTCTGCTCCCCCCTCTGCTCCCCCCTCTGCTCCCCCCTCTGCTCCCCCCCTCTGCTCCCCCCTCTGCGCCCCCCTCTGCTCCCCCCTCTGCTCCCCCCTCTGCTCCCCCCCTCTGCTCCCCCCCTCTGCTCCCCCCTTGCTACGCCACTGTTCAGCTGAGACTCCGAGAGGCTAAGCTGAAGCGGAAGACAAAGAATGCCACACATTAGGCTTTTTCGATGCGAGCGGTTTATTCGAATCGAAACTCTTAATGGGCAATTAATCTGTAAGAGTTAAATGTATGGAAGCTAATACTGCCGACACTGCACGCTAGATTGCTATGAAATTCAAAATTTTTGGAGATTTAAAAGAGAATTTAGGCTAGATTTATAATATATAATTTTACGTTTTATCTGCAAACGAAAATTGCCTCGGCAAGTAGCAGCGCGAGATGCTCACGCATGCTCTCGAATCGGTTTATAAAAAGAACCGAATGCAAAGCTCCCGCCACAATTCGCGCTCTTACCCGCTCTCTGGCTACTTTTTAAGACGGTCCACGTGCTTAAGCATCGTACGTCGTCTTTTTGCTCGGAACCATCTCACGCGCATGCGCTTGGCATTTGCCATTACGGAAGAGATCCGCGATCAAAACCAAACAAGGAAGTGTTATTTTCGCGACGGTTTGTTTTCCTGTTTATCACTCTCTTCTCGGTGTCATCAAGTCGTCTTTCGAAAAAGAAGAGCAACGGCTGGCGTTATAACAGAGAAGGGCATTTATTACACTCTATCAAGCACAGCATGAATGTTAAAAAACTAAAAAGTAACAACTACGGGGTAGTTTCATAGTTTAAATTTCTTCTTTGCCGTAAAATCAGATATTTATAAACTGGAAATAAAAATAAAAATTAATTTAATTAAATAATTATGAAACAAGATGATCCAAACGGAAATTTCCATCTAATCATTTATTTATTTAATACTTATATTGCCTTTAATAGCTTTAAAATCACCGCGGATATGTTACTTTTTGTGTTCCCACATTTCATAATTTAACGTTATAAAATATTACAAATACATTCGAACAGAATATTAAATTGATCACGCGTATTTGTGCGGCAAAAATAACGCGTGTATACCTAATCCGAGCCCAACAATAGTCGTTGCCATGGCAACACTCTGGTAGTGAGGGATAAAAACTGCAGAAACGGTAGTATTTACGCAAAATTCGAAGAAACACGATCGAGAAGCAAATTTCTACGCTAAAAATTAGAATCTCTATTCCATTCCTCGGAAATCCCGCTCCGATATTATAATTCTAAGATATTTTAATGTGAAAGAAAAAATTACCCTGCACGATGGATTTCAGGTTTCCCATGTAAATCGAATGGGAAGGATAGTTCCTGTAATCGAACCCGGGACTTCAATCTTCGCAACAAAAACTATCCTCGGGAGCAAGATATTTTCACCAAGTTTCATGAAAATCGATCCATTGGTTCAAAAGTTGATAGGAGGGACAGACAGACACAACGGCAAAACTCGAAGCCTATTTCCATTCTGGAAAGTAGGCTAAAATGGCGAAAAAGGGGATGAAACAATTAAGTAAGTGTGCTCAAATTACAGCAAATGAAGCTTTTCTATGGCACAGTTGAATATGGGACAATAACGAATATCGTTTTACATGCAGTTTATGACGTGTAAACTGATTTTTTTTACCTAATGCTCGAAGCCGCATCTCACGAATGCATCGTGGCCATAATTGGAATTTTGATGGATCTAAAAATACTTTTGATTGGTCCAATTCCATATTCAGAAATGGAAAAATCGTGAAAAAACGAAGAAATTACTTCCTGATATAGTACAATGTTGTCTGTGGAAATCTGTTGCCTCTAACAACGGTTTATTTATTTATTCAAACCAATTGAGCATAATGATAAGGGTTTCATAAGCGTTGTTTTTGTGAGTGCCATTATCATACAATAGGCATTCCGATGAGTGCAAACATGCGATTTATAAATGCGCGAATTTCTTCGGCGATGAACGAGACTTCATCAGCCGCATAAATGAAACATCGGAACTCAGTATCAAAAATAAAACACGAACACGAGGAGAGCCATCTAGTCTCCAACCCCCGCAAGCGACATTAAATAAAAGAGCAGATACCTATCAACAGAAAACAATCGACGGCGCTATCTAATGGCAAACAGTTCTTCATTCTTCTTCATCTTCCGCGGAAATCCGCCAAAGAGCTCAACTCAGATGGCGGAGTTTGTGCGACACTCGGCCATCTTTTGCGCGCCGCCTGCTCGCGATACTATGGAATACGAGAATCGGGCATTCCGACGTCCTAGTCTCCGACAAGAGTCGAACGGAAGCGCGCGCCGCGGTGCTTTAATCGCGCGCATGCGCAGTTGCTCGGGTGGAGGAGCGTCGTTTACGCGAAAGAGGAGCGGACGGCGTCGGAGGCAAAAAAGTAAGAGGCGATCGTTGCGTCGGATTGGAAAACTTCGAAAAACCTTTCTCTTTTGGCGGACATCTGGGAGCAGCAATCCCACGGCCCCGAGAGCCCAATAAGGGAAACGCGACGGTCGCATGCATACACACCATCCCCCCTCACCACTTCTCTCTCTCTCCTTTCCCACTCCCTCCCTCATTACCACCCTCCCTCCTTCCTCCCTCGCGTGGGAAGTGAGTTCCAAGGTCCTCCCTCCCTACCTCTACTTCCCATTCCCCTCCGCTCTCGAAAATCCTTTCTCTCTTTCGCTCGCTGACAGTTGCGGGATCCCCCGTCAGATGGCGCCAGCAGAGGGGTCGCTATCGCATTGCTGCAGCGCCCTTGACACATAGCGCTCGGCGAATCGATGGCTCTCTCGCCCCTCCTCTCTCTCCCGCTCGGTGGGAGAAAAAGTGAGCTTCGCGGCGCGCAGAGAGATCAGTAGTCGCCTGGGAGAGGAGCTAGCAATTGAGCGAGAGGGCAACGCGCGAAGAGAGAGAGAAACAAAGAGGAATGTGCGGTCGTCCCGCGGAAGAAAAGAGGCAAGAGGGGAGGGGCGGCAGAGGGGACAGGAGGCGCCCCGTCTAGGGCGACACCGCTTCGCTCGGTGGTGCGAACGTGTCTTGTTAGTGCACCTTGTGGATATCGACGAGTGCTCGTTCGTGTGTGACAATTGAACGAAAGTAATTGAAGGACCGCTTTCGAAGACCTTTACGAGAGGGCGAAGGAGGGAAGAATCCGCAAGGGGTGCCCCCCAGGTAGGTCTAGGGTTGGGGAGAGTTATACGCGCGCCGGGGTGCGGGTCCGTCCTCGCCTCGGAGGTGCGGGGAGGGAGCGCGCGGGAGCGGATCGAGTGGCTCCGATCCATCCGCACTTCAATCTGCCTGCGATCCGCGAGGTGTCGCTCCGAGAAGACGACGTTGCGGTCGCTGAACACGCGTAACTTGTTCGGGAAGTAGAATAAAGTTTTTCGTTGCCGACCTTAATGAAGCGCGTGAATTTCGCGGAATTGATTGTGATGGTGAGGGCCCTCGGGAGGGCCTCGTGTCGGACGACGCCTCCTGCGTGAGACAAGGGGAATCCCCGCGGTCGCGCCTCTTCTCGCTTGGATCCTTTCGGCCCGTGCCTCCTCGCGGAATGGAAGTGGAGGGAGGAGGGGAGGAGATCGGGGGAGGGGAGGAGGAGGTCGGAGGAGGGGCTGGCGAGAGGGAGGTCCTCGGTGTCTTCCCTTTCTGCCAGAAGCGATCTTCGGCGATGCAGCCTTGTTGATCGATGGTTTAAAGCATTGGTTCCTAAACCGGGTGCTGCAGCAGATTCTTAGGAGTGCCGCGATGACTCTTACAAAATAAATAAATCGACGCTTTGGAATTTTTGCTGTCTTTTGGCCAATAATTTTTGTTTTAATAATTTGATGATAATTTAGTCCAAACAATCAGTACGTCCAACGTTATGATAACTGAATGTGTAAATATGTAATCATGTTTCAAGGTTGGAGTCAGGGGCGGATTAATAACAGGGCAACACAATCACAAGGGGCTCCCTCCAATATATTAAAATATTAACACAGCAAAACATTATATATAAATCAGAGTTTTATTCTTATTAATTAAGCATGGTAAGAAGTATATTTCAATGCACAGCATAAAACTTGATATGGAGCCTTGGGGCCCCTCACCCCTGGGGGCCATGTGGCAACTGCCCCTTTTGTCCTTTTGTTAATCCGCCACTGGTGGGAGTGCTGTGAAATTCTGTTTGTCTTTGAAGGAGCCTAAAAATGATTGGAAGCCATTGCTTATTTTAAACGGTCATCCTTCGTCTTTGGTTTTTTACATGTCTTCCAATATTAAACCTTAAACTCAAACGAATCTGTCGTTCGACCGACTTCGGTGATTTTTTTAATTGTGCCAGAGACTCTTTGTTGAAAAATGTTCTAACTAGAAGAGACGCATCGCAAATTATGCGATTATAATTATTAGCTTAGCGTGCGGCATTCCTTCGAAGACTCTCGTGACACTTAATCCAGAAATTACACTTTTCTTTCGCGTGTTCTTGCTCCACATGTCGTTTCACTTAATTTCAATCTTTCTCCACACATAGTTCCGTTGTTTACCTACTTCTACCACCGACAAAACTTCAGGCGCTTCCAATGACATTACGTACCACGCGAAGCCTTAGATAATATGTGTTAGCGTGTTTGGTTGCACTGGTAAACATATCAAAGTAATAATATATTAAATATGAAGTCTTTTTAACTAAGACCTTAGCAATCCGTCATTCGTTTCGTTTTATTCGTCGAATATTTCGCGGGCGACAGGTATTAACCATTTGGAACGTCTCGTGGCGTTTTTCTTGCGATCCGAGGCATCGCGGCCTGTGTGGGACAGGTAGCGAAAAGGATTCGAACCCCGGAGTGGCCGCTCCAAAGGGGCTGCTGCGGCTCAAATGACGTACGCGCACCTTATCGCAGCTCGAGGGATGAGGTTTGACGAATGCATGTGTCGTGCGGCGGGACTTCCTCCGGGGAGAGTCGCATTCCGGAGTCTCCGGCTCGCAGCCTCTCCCCGGATAGGCCGTATCACCCATCGACCTCGCGAACCACTCGTGCGAATTCCCGTCTGGCGACGCCATGCCTTGACTCGGTTTCGGTTTCGTGAACTCTTGAGGTAATAGTTCTATCCAAGTTTTTTTGCGTTTATCTATGATCTTAAAAGCGTGAAAAGAATCTTTGAGACGCTATCTCTGGTATAAATATATTGATCTAGCAACGGATTTGCCGCTATGCAGAAACGGAGTTTTAATTATTCATTTAGACGAAAGTATATTTTGCCTGCATCTGTGCGCTTCCGTTCCCTTTAATCATAGTCGAGCATCCATTGGCTCTTTGCTGAAACAAGAGTCACTCGATATCGAGCGGTCGCTCGGTATCGCTTAAGAGGAAAATATTTCTTCATTTTCTATTGAAAAAGCTCGAAAAATTTTTGCATTTATCAGAATAATACAATTTACTAGACCAAGTAAAAACTTTTATAAAATAGTTTTATTTGTGTTTTCGATCAAATTATCGTTGCTTACCAAATATAAAGCTTTCCGCCGAGATTCTTATTTGGAAAGAATTAATTTTCATAGCCTCTCTCCTGCTAAACCACTCGCTCATCCGAAGCTCTAGGTCCTGAACCTTCATCCGGGAGGTTGGCAGCAATGTTTGTTTTCGACGGCGAACCGGATTTCCCGTGAGCAATTGTCGCGCCCTCTTGCGTCACGAGGGCCGCCCTCGCGAGACCACTGCAATTGATTAAAAATGCGAATAAAAAAGACAGAGTTAGAGAAAATTACACAAAATTTCGCCTCTATGCGTATGTGGAGGTTCGAGAGATATTCATCCCTGGAACTCGATGTAATTTCAGAGAAAGCAAATCGTTTAAGGGTCGAAGGCGACCGACGTACCTAAACGGCGGCGAGGGAATCAATGAGTCCGCACATGCTCCACTCCACGGTTGAGTAATGAGAGAGAGAATTCGAGTCAGGAGGTCATCGCGGATGGATTTGTAAGAAAGTGTAGCAGCAGGAAGCGAAAGTGGACTCTCTCTCTTAATCGACGTGATTTGGTGCCATGTGCTCGCTTGAAAAAAAAAACGCGACTATCCCACATACTTAATGTCGAGTGGGTTGCGTTTATGGCGGCTACATATGTTCCCACGCAAATATAGAGACCCGCTTTTTTTGCGCAAGCGCCTTCGTGTATTCGAAGCGGATTGCTGTTAGGGATACATGGGATTAAGGACATGTGGATGGCTGCAAACTGCGTTTAAATGAGCAACAGAAGCGTCGATTTAATAAACCTTTTACATAATACTATTGCTTAGTGTGGTGCTTAGTTTTTCGCAAAATATTACTGGAAATTGGAAATTGAATTGGGTCTATAAATTTCAGCCGTTTTTCATATTAAATAAATGTACGGAGACAATTAAATACAGTTGGCCCCTTGCTATCCGATGGGGTTATGTTCCCAGAAGACCGTGACTGCTAAAACAAAGAGCATATGGGAAATGGGGGAGGTTCACTTATTGGCTCATAAGACTATACATATTATCAAAATAATAAGTATGTATATTTATTGCAATAGAATATGGTTACAGTCTATAAATCGTATTAATCAATAAAACATTGCTATTAAGAATTATAATGCATAATAGGGATGATTTATAAGTTGAATTTGGCCTTTCAAAAATAAATAATAAATTGCGCACCTTCAAGGATCTAGCCCACTTGGTGGCTTCTTCGTAATTATTCGCTTTTCCCACTCCGTCTTATTATCCATTCGTAACGCACGCGATATTTTACCCCATATAATTTTCTTCTGACTAAATCAGTTCCTTATCGAGTTTTACTAGGTTATTTTCATTACATTGCCAGTAGCACTGCGTGAGTCATTCGTTTCAAAAATACCAGAAAGAAATGTCGGCTTTTTCAGAAAACGGTGACACAGAATAATCGGATTTTTCCAGAATTTAGAGGCAGTCAAATTATCTAAGTTGTAGAGAGTGACTATATGGTTTTCATTACGTAGTTACCTAATAAGGAAGTACTGAATCGTTTAAAAACTGAATGAATACAGGTGAGCCACAGCTGCACAACATATGTGCCGTGCCGATGGTCTCTACCAAAATTTAACATATATGCTTATTTCATGCGGGAAGCACAGATCCAATGGTAAGCAAGTAGTTTGTGTGTTGCGTATAAGAGCGACTGTAATGTAATTTATTGCCGAAGTAGACAAAGTTTTCAGAATGGAGGAATATGCCTGCCGTTGGATAAACTGCGGAATAAATTAAAAGCAATTTTAATAATAATGTGTATGCATGGATTTGAAAAACTTTTACCATTGTTATTGGTCCGAAAGCGGACAATTTTGTTCTTAAACATAAAAAGTTTTCTCTCGTTTCAGAGAAGGGAAAAACTATCGCGAATTTATTCGTGAAAAGTGAAAGATTAAGACAGCTAAGAAACATTTTGTAAAAACGGTTTGTGCGATTCCTTATGTAAAATGACAGCAACTACCCGGAGGAACTTCATCAGTTTAAATAACCTTCAAACGTTTCGCTCAAAATTAATACTAATAAGAGAGTGAGTTAAATAAAAGTGTGTAAAAGGCTTGCTTTCATAACATTCTTCCGCTCCTAATGAATGGAACTACAAATAAAACTGAAAAATATTTTAATGAAACAATATTATTTGTTAAGGACTCGATTTATTTTACTTGATGAACGGCAAACAAGTGAGAGAAATTCATGCTAGAACCATAGGATGAATTAGGAGCGTTTTTAAAAATTTAAATACCAGAAATTCTATTAAACGACTTAGAAATATGAGAGAAAGGGGACTAAGGTAAAAAATTGAAATTTTTTAATTTTAAATTTCAACAATTTAGAAGTTTAAATTCCAACGGTGATGTCAGATTTTATGGGAGCCGTCATTGAGTAACATGACTACGTCATTTTCACTCAGTATTATAAGTGCAATGACCGATGTGACTCATTGTCAGATAAGCAATTTTCATTCGGCATTTAAATAAAAACTTTAAAAACAAAAGTGCTAAAAAAGGATGCGTTTACGCGACGTGTACACAATTTAAAATGTTTAAAGGTCACTTTCTCAAGAACGATCTATTTAGTCAAAAAACTTTATGAAAACTAAATTGCAATAGATCCAGATACATACATACATACATACAGATACGTCAGACGGGAAGACCAAACACAATAGGCGATAAAAACAGGAAAAGTGCCTATAAAAGCAAATAGTTGAATAATGCAACTCGACACATTCGATTAAACTGTCGATCACGCCGACGAAATTCTAACCATCGAGGAATCCGCGTTCTCTCGCATTAACTTGGAAAGTCGTCAATTAAGGAAGGGCCAGGGAGGCAAATAGGGCGAGATGCCGTGTCGCTCCTCTCTACACCCGCGTGCACTGCTTCCAGCGTTATCGGGCGGAGCGAGGGCCTCCAGGGCCCTACCTATAGCAGATTAATCAACCTGCGTCGCCTGGACGGTGGCCGGTCCCTGTAGGCGGGGGGCCCACGGAGGGCCCAAGGACGGGCGACGGCGATAAACGGTCGCCGCTCCCTCTGGTCCACCTCATTCTTCCTCCACGACTATCCTCCTCTCTTCTCTCTCTCTCCCACCTCCTTCCTCCTCCCCTCTTCCCCTCTCCCCCTCCTCCACATCTCCCCTCTCCCCCTCCTCCACTCCTCTCTCCCCCTCCTCCACTCCTCTCTCCCCCTCCTCCACTCCTGTTTTCCCCTCCTCCACTACTCTCTCCCCCTCCTCCACTCCTCCCCTCTTCCTCTCCTCCACTCCTCCCCTCTTCCTCTCCTCCACTCCTCCCCTCTTCCTCTCCTCCACTCCTCCCATTCCCGCTCCTCTCTTACTCTCTCCCCCTCTCTTCCTCTCTCCCCCTCTCTCCCCCTCTCTCCCCCTCTCCCCCCCTCTCCCCCCTCTCCCCCCTCTCCCCCCCTCTCCCCCCCTCTCCCCCCTCTCTCCCCCCCTCCCCCCCTCTCTCCCCCTCTCCCCCTCTCCCCCCCTCTCCCCCTCTCTCCCCCTCTCTCCCCCTCTCTCCCCCTCTCCCCCTCCCCCCCTCTCTCCCCCTCTCCCCCCCTCTCCCCACCTCTCCCCCCCCTCTCTCCCCCTCTCTCCCCCTCTCTCCCCCTCTCCCCCCTCTCTCCCCCCTCTCTCCCCCTCTCTCCCCCTCTCTCCTCCCCTCTCTCCTCCCCTCTCTCCCCCTCTCCTCCCCTCTCTCCTCCCCTCTCTCCTCCCCTCTCTCCCTCTCCTCCCCTCTCTCCCTCTCCTCCCCTCTCTCCCTCCCCTCCTCCGACGCAGGGGTCTTCACCCGGCTCTGAATGCGGCGCTGAGATGTTTCGCGGGTTGCATACTCGTCGGGTGTTTATTGGCTTTGGTGAGGCGGCGGTTGGAGGAAAGCGAAAGTGCTGTCGGAAAGTTCGCGATTCTCGGCCTCTGCCGGTTGCATTATGTATTAACCGAAGGCGAAAATGATGTGAGACGCGCTTTATAACAATTGACATGGCCGAATATTACGAGCGCGTGTCAATTTTACGATGTCTGTTTCGCCTTTAGAACCTGTTTTTTGCGTCCGGTTGGAAGCGGAAATTCTTTGCCTCCTTCCAACTGTTCGCTTTGAGACGCGTCGAGCCAGACTAAGCGCCGCTTTCTCATTCCAACGATTTCGTTTTTTATTTCAAGATGGGACCCTTCTCTCCCTCATTCCTTCTCTCTCTCTCTCTCCCTCATTCCCTCCCTCTCTCCCACTCTCCCTCCATCTCTCCTTCCCTCTCTCCCTCCCTCCCTCCCTCCCTCCCTCTCTCCCTCCCTCTCTCCCTCCCTCTCTCCCTCCCTCTCTCCCTCCCTCATTCCTTCCATCTCTCCTTCCCTCTCTCCCTCCCTCTCTCCCTCCCTCTCTCCCTCCCTCATTCCCTCCCTCCCTCCCTCCCTCATTCCCTCCCTCGCTCCTTCCCTCTCTCCTTCCTTCATTCCCTCCCTCATTCTCTCCCTCTCTCCCTCATTCCCCCATCTCTCCCTCGTTCCCTCTCTCTCTCTCCCTCCCACTCTCTCTCTCTCTCTCTCCCTCATTTCCTCCCACTCTCTCTCTCTCCCTTATTTCCTCCCACTCTCTCTCTCTCTCTCTCTCCCTCCCTCCCACTCTCCCTCCATCTCTCTTTCCCTCATTCCCTCCATCTCTCCTTCCCTCTCTCCCTCCCTCATTCCCTCCCTCTCTCCCTCATTCTCTCCCTCATTCCCCCCATCTCTCCCTCGTTCCCTCTCTCTCTCTCCCTCATTCCCCATTCCCTCTCTCCCTCATTCCCCCCATCTCTCCCTCGTTCCCCGTCTCTCTCCCTCGTTCCCCGTCTCTCTCCCTCATTCCCTCCCTCTCACCCTCATTCCCTCCCCCTCTCATTTTCTTCGTTTCCCCTCTCTCCCTCCGCCTTTTCCCCTCTCTCTCTCCTCCGCCATACCCTCGCTTCCTGTTCCTATTGCTCTATCCCTTTCTCTACTTCCCTCTCCCTCATCTTCATTATCCTCTCTATTTTCCATATTCCTCATGTCCATTCCCCTCAAAAAATTCTCTTTCCCTATCCCCCCTATTTATCCATACCTATCTCATAATCCCTGCCAGGGGCGGCCCGAGGAATTTTGGCGCCCCGGGCGAGAGAGCTCTCCAGTTAATGTTTGTTGAGATATTTACAAAGAACATGTTAATTTATTCATCGATCTGTAAAAATAATTGATAATGGAAAATTAAAAGGAGAG